>CANSZD010000010.1:2195000-2576711 GCA_947648045.1 Beta corolliflora | reverse complement strand
AATTAACGCTCTCTTGTACATTCTTCGCTAAATCTTCTCTTTTTATTTATCTTCTTTCTTATTCATATGCATGATTGTATGTTTTAATGCTGTCATCACCTCACATGATTACTATTTGTTAATCAAAGACCTAAAGAACTATTCTAACATTAAATTCGTATAATTTGGACAACCTGTTAGGTTCCCTTTAATTTCATTGCATAATAACATGTCACTAAAAATTAGTCTTTTGTTTGTTTAATGAATCGACATATATAGATTAATTATTATATTGCATTAACATATTATGTGGTTGTTTTAATTGCATAAAACATGACATGAATAGATATTAAGTAGACGCCATCAATGGGCGAATTTGACTCCTAATCTTTATCGTACCCCTCACCCCCGAACTCAATCTATGGTTCATTGACCATCTCTGGAGTCATGACCGGAAAATCTACATTGGATAAGTCCCTAATTTGTCCTACGATTTTCCAATATCGAATCAGGTTTATTAGTCTTCCTTTATATACTTGTTGGCGACTTCAATACGTTTTTCAATAAAATCTTTACAATGAGGTATTCAAATACGCGCTCATGCCGCGTAGGCGAATGAAAACATGCCTATAATTTGGCGACTCCACTGGGGAGGATTTAAAAAAAGACTTATTTTTTTATATGAGTGGATGAAACTTGAAAAATACGACCCATTCACTTTTTATGCCTTAGAATAACATACTAATATGCATATGCATGGCTACTGTTTAAGCCACTATAAGGACAATCTTCCTTACCTCTTAAGTGCACGTTCTCTGCGTGAGGCCACCCGCGGGGGGTTTGTACTTTGTCATTCCGAAAGCTTCCTGAGCGATAGTGTTGGATCTTAGTCATAAGCAAACCCACCCAATCATGTCATTGTTCTCTTGTTCCCGACTAGAGAACCGGGAGTGCGTCTTACACGTGGCCACCTTTTTAAGCAAAGGTACGAAGCGTGGGATCAAACTCTTTGTCATGGACCTTTTTCAGCACTAACCTAAGCCTGACCATAGTTGAAATGTAGAACTGGACTTTTAGGTTGAGAACTTTGCACCCATGTTATATGAAATTTGCTTGTGAATGCATTCTTTTTGCCTATTCTTGACTTGTTAAAACATTGATGCGTATTGCACCTAAACTCGCGTCTAAAAATATCGTCAAATTGACCAAACTTTCGCCAAATTGGCGAATTGCATGCTGGGGTGCGCCAAATGCAAGGTGGTGTGCCTGGCGTACGACCTTGAGCCGAGTGCAACACTGTTGTGTGGCGCGCAGCCTTTGCGTCTCATACTATTGTCAATTTGGTTATCATTTAAGTCCAAAAATACTATCATTAAGTCCGTCATAATGTGTTTTGTCGATTTTGTCGTCATAATGATCAATTCTGCAATTTTTCCGTATGCATCCATGTAGAGTCATGATCGTTCTTGGAGTCCTTTTGTCTAAAATGAATCTCACCTAATTCAAACATCAAAATCCATCTTTTCATACATATCATCTAAGGTCGAGTGTATCCTAAAAAGTGCATCTAGAAAAGTGATCATGGTAGAGTTAGAGTCGTCATGAATGTCTACCTCTTCTCATCTTATCCTTGCTATCCAATAAAACTTCTCTATCAATCCTACACCCTCTTCTATTCTATTCTTTTTTCGAAAATATTTACTAATCATCATAATACCACCTATTAAAAAACTCATTTCAAAATTAATCCATCATCTGTTCCCAATAAAAGATAAAAAGAATGGGTCCTTTCAAAAACAATTTTTGAAAATTGTAAGCCTAGTCCAAATACCTTTAATCTAATCCAATCAACCCAATCTCAATCCATTTGAATTCTTCCTAGGCCCATCTAAGTTTCAGCCATCCTTGCATTCATTTTAGGCCCATGTGCATTAGAGTCCATTTGCATTCATCCTAGGCCCATCTAAATTTGAGTCCTCACATTCGTACTAGGCCCACTTCGATTATAATCCATCTTAAGCCCAATCTAAGTCTCATCTCAGCCCATTCCAATCTGAGTCTCATGTCAGCCCATTCCAATCTAAGTCTAATCCTAATCCAATCTAAAACTTAGATCCATTTAGGCTCAATTCATACCCTAGGTCTAGCTTGCATCTCCATGTAATTAAACCCTAGTCAGTATTAGGACCATAAATGCCTAATTCATACCTTTCGTCTAGTTTGCATCTTCAAGTAATATAAGCCATAGTTAAGTCTTAGGACTATAAAAGCCCAATTCTAGGTCTAGTGTGCAACTCTATGTAAGCCCTAGTTAAATCTTAAGAGTATAAAAGACCGATTCATACCTTAGGTCTAGTTTGCATCTCCATGTAAGCCCTTGTCATGTCTTAGGACTAAAAAAGCCCAATCCAAAACTTAGGTCAATTTAGGACCAATTCATACCCTAGGTCTAGTTTGCATCTCTATGTAAGCCATAGTCAAGTCTTATGACTATAAAAGCCCAATTTTAACCCTAGCGCTAGTTTGCATCTTCATGTAAGCCCTAGTCAAGTCTTAGGACTATAAAAGCCCCAATCCTAGGTCTAGTTTGCATCTCTATCTAAGCCCTAGTTAAATACAATTCCAAACTCATATTGGACGAAGTTCAAACTCTAAACCCATTAATCTATTGCTCTAGCCTACTTACTCTAAATGTAAGTTCAAAGTTTACCCTTCCCTATCGCCTAGCCTGATTACTCTCCCGTAATAAGTTCAAAGTCTAGTATTCCCTAGAGTCCATAAAAGCAATCTTCTGTGAGCCTAGCCTTCTAACTCTCTCGTAAGTTTAAAGTCTAGTATTCCCTAAAGTCCACATAGGCAATCTTCTTTGAGTCTAGTCTGCTTATTCTACCTGTAAGTTCAAAGTCTAGTATATATCAAAGCCCAATCATGGAGTCTAGTTTGCTTGCATAGTCTAGTCCAGTCCAATCCATATCTACATATGCATATAGTTAGGCCTATTGTCTCCATCATGGTCAAGCCCATACTAGTTCAATACCATATCCATTTCTAATCCTTCATTTCAAAATCATTTCCCATTTCCATTTTCCATTTCCATTTCTAATATCTCATTTCCAAAATCCTTTCTCTCAAGACTTACGAGTGAGATCAACTCGATTCTGTTCAGGATCGGTCGAGAGATTACAACTTAGGAACGTCTAATGGAGAAACAAGAAGGTGAGCTCATTCTAAAGCTCATTAAATGAACTATCACCACCCCCACTTCATTTAGAGTCAAGAGATTACTTTTTGACCGCCTTCACAATAGAGGCACGATCACTTCCATAGGGTCTACTCCTAACCCTGCACCTCAAAGAAAATTCAAAAGCTGCAACCTACATTTCTTCTACGAATTCCAGCAGAATAATGAAAAATTGAAATCTAATGTTGGATCCAACAAATGCAGTGCAAAACATGATCGATGATGATAGACTGCTAATACTTCCTACAGCGAGGATCAGTATCACCAACAACCCCTTAAGCAGTACATCAACAATTCAAAGGCTTAGTCTTATATTTCTGGTTTCCTAGGATGAGTCAGAGAGTCCTTACCCTAAGACATTTTTGTCCTTCCCCATCGAGTCTATGTCACTATAAGACTTCATCTATTATAGCTTTTCCATTTTCATATCATTTTATTTTTCTTTTTATTTTCACTGGACTTTCACCATCATTTATGCTTCAAATTCGATGATGAAACTCAAATCATATTGTCTCTAATGACCTTGGTTAATAAAAAAATCAAAAAAAAAATCAAAAACAAAAAAAATTAAAAATGGACATACAGTGGATTATGAGTTATATCCCTCTTCCCTCCATCATTCCAAAAAGTCATCATCCATAAGCCATCCTCATGCAATCAAAAATAAAATCCCTTAAGCCATTGACAGGCTAATTAAAGTCGTATCACCTAATCAAAAATAACCTAAGGTCCACTAACAAGTAGTCAGGGAAGTCAGGATCGAATCCACAAGGAGATATCTATACTATTGTATCTGAACTCTAATATTATACTAACTAAATCAGGTGTAAAGGGTTGTTTTACTGAACTAAGCAAATAACATAATTAAATATGAGGGTATGAATCAATTAATAAAGAACTAGGATTATGGATCACTATGCATACAATTCGGGAAATCAGGGATGAATAGCAACTACCTAATAAATCAATTTATCTAGGGCACATGTAATTTCTCTCGAACATTACCTCCCTCAAAGATCACCTAGCCGCTCTCGCATGGTCAAGGATCACTCTGCTTAATGATTGAAAACATATACGATATCTCTCCTCTCGAAGCAGATTTAGTATTGCGATAGTAGAATTACGCTAGTGACCACTCGTTGGAAAGCTTTTGAGACATAGAATCCAACCCAAGTAAAATGCTCGTGCTCTCAAAAGTACATCATCTCTTGTAGTGGTATAAATGAGTAGGAAATGCACCAAAACATGCTAATTCCTACAATGATCAACCTGAAACTACAAACACACTACAAGGAGCACATTAGTACTAAAAATGGCTCCGAAGAGCGCAATTATAATCAATGAGGGACGGGGGTAAAAACTCTATATAAAATAGACATATAAAACTCCCCCAAGCTAGACTTTTGCTTGTTCCTAAGCAAAACCTGTCTGAAAATTAAGAGTTCAAGGAAGTAATAGTCGTTTCACCCCAACATAAAATCGTTGCAAAAACATTTAGGTGACTCTAGATCGAATCCAAGCACACCACAAATCACAATCTGTAAAGCTTAACAGATAAGCACCAATTAGGGATAAGAATCAAAAGAGGCCACTAGACATGCACTACAAATCAATGAGAAGGACCTCACAAGGGGACTTTCCACTCAATTGTAAAACACTCTCCAAGCAGTTAAAATGACTGCTTTTATCCAACCCCAAGTGCCCATCCCAACTCTCACACTCATGTGTTTGAAGGGTGATCAATGACACTCAATTGCCAAACTTCACCAAGTTAGTCCATAGGCTTGATCCATCTCTCCACATTAGTCATCCCAAAAAGTTGGGCGAATTGGCTAAGAGTCAATTTACGGTCCGTGTTGGCAATCCCAAAATATAATACATGATCATGCGATGAATGCTTATGGATTTCAAGAGAACTTAACAATTCAAGCGTTATATCAGCATAGGTTCCATGATACATTGTAAAAAATGCACCAATACCAACCCCCGCAAACAAAGTCCGTGTGATTTCGGTGATACCAAAGGCATGCAAGAGATCCCGACTAACAGATCTAGTAGGAGAAATCATGCGATGTTTAAGTTTTTGGAAACGTACCCTTTGTTCTTCATTTTTAAAGATAATGTGGGGGTATGTAGGGTCCGTCTCAATTGCGGGAGTGTCGTTCCCACGTGCACCACGATAAGCCGCCATTGGAGAAGATGAGAAACCTTGGAGAAACAACAATGGTGGACAAAGTTAAAAACTTCACAAAAATCTGATTAAAAACCTTTCATATGTCACAATTAAGTGTAGGAACACCATTTACAAGGCAAAATTATCAAGAATTATCACAAAATTCAATCCTTTACTCAATAAACCCAAGAAGAATGGAGAGAGAAAGTGAAAATAAAATTTAGGGGAGGAAGAAGATAATTGGAGTTGGGAAAGTGAAAAGGATGAATGGGAGATGAAGAATTGTGAAAAATAAATGGGAGTTTGGGTTTGAATGATGGAGTTTAGAGGGGAGAAAGTGTTAGGGTTTGGGGTTTTGGTTGAAGGTGTGAGAGAGAGAGAGAGGAAAAAGATGAAGAAGGAGTTGTGAAAGAGAATGGAATTTCGTGGGTGTAATGAGTGAAACTCGGGTTCGTTGCTCGCCGCCTGACCGGGCGGAACCCGCCCGACCCTCCCGGACTGAACTTTTTACTTATAATTTTTCGTTTCGTGCTATTTTTTTGCCAAGGAGCTGATGCTTGCGGGCCCGGCCTGACGGGGTACGCCCGACCCACCTGGGCGGTTCCTAGTGAGCTCGATTCTTCGAGTTTTCGTGCCCCTTTTTTTTCTTTTTTTTTTTTCATTGTGAAGCTTCGAATTGTCACCCTTGATACACATGCCTGCACTATAAAGTTCCAACATATGAAAAATTTTCTATCACTACTCTAAAAATAAAAAACTACAAGAAAAAGGAAGAAAAAAAATGAAAAATCGGGTTGCCTCCCGAACAGCGTTGGTTTATAAAGGTCTCGCACGACCGTTTACCTCCCTCATTCGTCAAGTGGTGATGGTGCTTGGAGGTAGAGTTCCTCAACTAGACCCACAGTAGCACCTGTGTGTTACAACTTCAAGCGTTGCCCATTAACTTTGAACTTTTCACCTGTTGCATGCATAACCTCAACGGAACCAAACTTATTACCATTAGTGACAGAAAAAGGACCATACCACCTAGACTTCAACTAACCAGGAAAAAGTTTTAGTCTAGTGTTATACAGTAAGACCTTGTCACCAATAGTGAACTCTCTACTCAAAATTTTCTTATCATGCCATCTCTTAGTGCGCTCTTTGTAAAGGCGCGAACTATCATAAGCATTCAAACGGAGTTTATCAAGCTCATTAAGTTGCAATAGACGATTTTCTCCTGCTAATTTAACATCAAGGTTTAGTTTCTTAACAGCCCAAAAAGCCTTATACTCTAACTCAACAGGTAAGTGGCATGCTTTTTGATAGCGATTTTAAACAAGTTATAAAACCCTATTCTTGCAAGTGTACAAGACTTAGTAGTAAGTGATAAATAATAGGGTATCGTATACACAGGGAACAACTGATTAAAATTAAGTCTAATGTCTACTAATTTAATCCTAAATAATAATACAATGCTTTGGTTGTGAGCTAATTAAATTAAACTGCAGTTTAAAGTAAACTAAATAAAATGGGCAATAAAAAGTGTATCGGAGAACAGACAATAATAAGGAATCTAGGACAGTTGAATCCACCACTAATAATATGGCTAATGGATAAATTGAAATGAGAATTAATAGGTTTATCAAGTATCCTAAACTACAAGCCAGAATACTCACAAAAATTGTATTGTGATTCATTAGGTGACATAACTTATCTAACCAAAGCATAAATTATTCAACTTTTTAACCATAAATCATCAAACACCATTGCATAACATTACACTTTGAACTACAAGAACAAAGTATGTAAATTTGGTAAACCAATAATTAATTCTACAAGAACAATCATCAATCTATATTGCAAACAATAATCAATCCAATAATAATCTCAATAGTTATGCAATCATAAACCAAAAATCAATTTGTCAAACAAAAATAAACTATCAATTCATAATACTTGGGTTTCATCTAAGTCCTAGAAAGAGAAATTAGCTACTCATAATTGAAGAGAACATCACCCAATTATTAGGAACCACGGCCGCTAAGTGTTTGTGCTCTGTTCTCCTGCTTCGAACTGTTGCGTCTACTCCAGTTCTGCTTTCCTTCCTGCGTCCCCCCTTTTCTTGTTGCTGTTTGTGTGGCTTTTAACCAAAGCCCACTTACTCCTTAATTTTCCTTGTTGCTGCAACTTTGCTTGGTAGCAGAATTGGGTTTGGCCCAATTATCCAATTGTGATATATTTTGCTTATTACATTAATGAGTTTAGTCCATTAATTCATCAAAGGCCAATTTCCATTTATTTGACTCCGATATGATTATGTACCTGCCAACATTTTAAACCCACAACTTATAGTTTATGATACTAATATAGAGCTAGCAAGAGGGAATACATATGTTATAATATATAATAATTGACACTTATCAACTCCCCCACACTATAAGTTTGCTAGTCCTCGAGTAAAGAAAATTATCAAAGCAACATCTAATATCACCCCGAGACCAACTAGCATCGTATCACTCTACCATTTCTCAAAGAAGAAACCAAACTAATGAGAATGTAACAATAGGCTAAAACGGTTTTGTTTTAAGAAAAAATTAAAAGTTAGTCATAAAAACATTTTTGTTAGGTTAGTAAGCTATGAACGCTATTGAACTTTTATTCTCAAGCAACCTTTATAACAAATTTATTTGATCTCATAAGTAATCTAGGTGCTCATGTGCAAGTGTATTGACGTTCGAAAACGAGATACTTTAGTCGGACTTGATTATTGTTTCAGTTGATTGCCACATACTTTTCCGTACAAGAGGCACTTTGTACCCGTACTAGGATCGTCTCTTTCATTATGACATTGCACTTGCCACCCAATGATCTCAAAGGAGTACTCGATACTTTGTTGTTTGCATTGCTTAAGGCATTTTATATGCTTTTTTTTTCGATTTCCTTTTTGGAAGTATAAGACTTTTTTTTTCACTCTTTTTTTTCAATGGTTCACATTTTCACAATTTTGATATAATTTGGATAACAAATCCAATTTTTTCTGAACCATGATTCTCTCGGTTTTTTAACAAAGTCAAGTAATTCTCCAGTAACCAAGAGCAGTGAAAGATCACCAAGAAAAGTATAGGCACTAATTAGGTAGATTAAAGTATAAAAGTCCTTCCTCCACACCTTGCATCTGAGCCAATGAAGAAAGTGTGCTAGATTACCAATAAGAATGATCTTTATTAAGGTACATTAATAGGTTGCAAGAGTTAAAGCCATCACATTCATAACTTCAAAAACATTTTTTTTTGTTAAGAAAATAAAATTTGAGTAAAACGTTGTTAGATTAGAGCCCATTACTAAAATTTCTCATTATTCGATAACTCTTTTAAGAGGTAAAAGTGAACGATGCATAATAAACACGTTGTTGCACATATAAGCTGAAAAAAAAATTGGGCAACATCTCCCCATAAAAATGACAAATTGGGCAATCATGCCATAAACTTTAAACCTGTAATTCAGCAAATCATAAATAAATATACATAGCCAGCTTCTCCCCCACACTTAAACATGACATTGTCCTCAATGTATTAGAATAACAAAGAAAAGAGGAGAGTGAGGAGCAACACAACCTGGTGAATTATGGATTTATGTTTGGTAAATGTGGAAGCATTGTTGAATTGTGTAAAGTTGTCCACATGTTTTGTGCTATACTCCAGGCCCATGATAATTCCCTCACACTTGTATTATGCATTCCTGCAAAATAGACAAACTTCTAAAATAGCCAAAGTGAGTATCTAAGAAACTGAAAACTACTTCAAATCTTAAATCAGAAATAAATAACATAAGTAAAAGTTGGGTTGCCTCCCAGTTAGCGCTAAGTTTCACGTCTTCTGCTAGACTTAGTCTAGTAATAACCGAATCAACCTGGATCTAACAAATTAGTTCCAAAAAGCGTCATTTTACTAGCATTCGCGTTACCGATCTTCAAATGATGAGCCTTCTTATTAGGTACATGACACTTAGAATTAATCTCGTATACATCCCCTGCACAAGTTTGCTTAGTAGACAATAATTCATGAGAAGTTTTAGAAGAAAATGGTGGTTTAGTTTTAGAATTATCAAACATATGTATAGCAAAACAAGCAGATTCATCTTCATTAGAGGAGAGGGATGACGTTTTTAAAACATTAAGCTTAACTCTCATGTTTAGAATAGAAACACCCATCACTCCCGTCCTACAATTAATAGTTGCATCTGCAGTAGCCAAGAAAGGACGACCCAAAATAACAAGAATGTTGTTCTTAGGTAGGTGAGGGTCTATGTCAAGAACTACAAAGTCCACAAGGAAAAAACCATTATCTACCTTAACTAGCACATCATCAATTCTTCCCCGCGACACTCTATATGACCTATCCGCTAGTTGCAACGTCATATTAGCATGTTGTAAATCACATAATCCTAATTTCTCATAAACAGAATATGGAATCAAATTAACACTGGAACCCAAATCTAAGAGAGCATTGTCAATTTTATAATCACCAATGAAACAAGAAATAGTGGGAATACCTGGATCTTAAACTTTGGTGGTGTATTATATTGCAAAATTGAACTAACTTGACCATGTAAATTAACTTTCTTTGGCTCATGACTCTTAGATTTTCTTTTATAAGTACACATGTCTTTAAGAAACTTAGCATAAGTGGGTACTTGCTTAATAGCTTCTAACAATGGAAGATTAATCTTAACTTGTTTGAAAATTTCTAAAATATCATCCATTCTCTTATCTTTCTTAAAAATAGATGGTAACTCTAAAGCTTGAGGATATGGAACTTCAGGCTCAAAAGGGATAGGATCGGGAGATTTAGAAACATATGGGGAAAGGGAAACCACATTTTCTTTTTCAATTTTATTCTCTTGAGTATTAAATCCATCATCTTTATCGTGCTTCTTCTTTTTCGACACTAAGTTATCTATATATTTACCATTCCTAAGAGTCATAACTGCATTCACCTGTTCATAATCTTGACCCTTAGGATTCTCAACAGAATAACTAGGAAGTTTACCATCATCCCTCTTACTAATTGCATTAGCTAACTGACCAATTTGTGATTCAAGTTTACTTATGGAGTGCGTGTGAGAATCAACAATATGTATTTTCTTTTCTATACTTTGAATCCTAGAGTCTATGTTTTGTATGGTGGTAGTAAGAGTTCCAAGCGCAGATATAACTTTATCCAAGTTCGAATTTCCATTCACAGGTTGTGTAGTTTGAGAAGTATACCTTTGAGCTTGGAAACCAAGAGGAATATTCATACCAGATTGACCCAATTGGTTAGGTTGTTGCTCTTTTTGTATGTCTCCTGTTTGCTGCTTCCACCCTTGATTGTATGTGTTTGAATACGGTTTATTATGCGAAGGATAACCTTGTGCTGCATTCACATGTTCTTGTGATACCCCAGAGTAAATATTAGGGCAATTGTGAGACAAATGAGTCGGATTTGCACATATTGAACATACATCATTAGAAGTAGGGGGTTGCATATTCGTGCTATTCATTGCCATTAATTGATCCATCTTTTTAGTGAGAAGTTCTACTTTGCGTGACAAATCAGAAGAATGAGAAATTTCATATATACCACCCTTACTTCCTAGCGATTTAGAAGAACCCATACGTGAATAATTGGCATGTGGTAAAGAATTATCACTCAAATGTTCAAATAATTCCCATGCTTCATTAGGGGTCTTTATGAAAAAGGTACCACCACAGGAAGAATCAACCATTTGTTGATTACGCTCATCTAAACTAGAATAGAAACTTTGCACTTGTTACCATTTAGGGACTTCATGGTGTGGACAACTACGTAAAAGATCCCTAAATCTCTCCCAACACTCGTGAAATTGCTCATTAGGTAATTGGGAGAATGTAGTAATTTCACATCTGATCTTAGTTAATTTACCAATTAGAAAATATTTCTTTAGAAATTGAGTAACCAAATGTTGCCAATTAGTAATGTTCTCCTTTGTAGTCCACCAATGTTTTGCTTTATCTTTTAGTGAAAAAGGGAAAAGTAAGAAATAAATTTCTTCATTTGGCAGATCAGGTTGATTAAAAGTCGAACATACCTCTAAAAACTCATCAATATGCTTATATGGATTTTTAGATTCAAGACCATAAAAGGAAGGAAGCAATTGAATAGTCTGAGGTTTAATTTCAAATCTCCTAGTTATAGTGGGCATTCGACTTTCTACAGGAGAAGTGTAAGTACTAGGAGTGAAATACTCACTAAGTTGTCTAGGTTGTTCTTCACCCATTTTTATCTCAGTTTTAATTTTTAGATTCATAATTAAATTCGGTAGTAATTTTATGAGAAGCTCTAATTTCTCTAAGTGTGCGTTCAATTTTAGGATTATAAGGATTTAAATCAAAAGATAATGACCTACGACATAACATTAACTAAAAATATGAAAACACACACACAATAGAAGTATAGAGTGGAAAGAAAGCACCTGGTATTTGACATATTATTTAGGCAATCTTTCTCCAACCTTCAATACTTGTAAAATTTAGTAAATGTGAGAATAACTAGGAACCTAATAAACAAAAGTAAATAAGAAAAACAGAAAATTAATATTATAATAAGAAATAGACTAGAAAACACTAAATTCAATTAACCAAACGCCGTTCCCCAGCAACGGCGCCAAAAACTTGATAGCGATTTTAAACAAGTTATAAAACCCTATTCTTGCAAGCAAACAAGACTTAGTAGTAAATGATAAATAATAGGATATCGTATCCACAGGGAACAGTTGATTAAAATTAAGTCTAATGTCTACTAATATAATCCTAAATAATAATAGAATTATTTAGTTGTGAGCTAATTAAATTAAACTGCAATTTAAAGTAAACTAAATAAACTGGGCAATAATAAGTGTATCAGAGAACAGACAATAATAAGGAATCTAGGACAGTCGAATCCACCACTAATAATATGACTAATGGATAAATTGAAATGAGAATTAATAGGTTTATCAAGTATCCTAAACTACAAGCCAAAATACTCACAAAAATAGTATTGTGATTAATTAGGTGACATAACTAATCTAACCAAAGCATAAATTATTCAAATTTTTAACCACAAATCATCAAACACCATTGCATAACATCTCACTTTGAACTACAAGAACAAAGTATGCAAATTTGGCAAACCAATAATTAATTCTACAAGAACAATCATCAATCTATATTGTAAACAATAATCAACCCAATAATAATCTCAATAGTTATGCAATCATAAACCAAAAATCAATTCTCAAACAAAATTAAACATAATACTAGGGTTTCATCTAAGTCCTAGAAAGAGAAATTAGCTACTCATAATTGAAGAGAACATCACCCAATTATTAGGAACCATGGTCGCTAAGTGTTCGTGCTCTATTCTCCTCCTTCGAACTGTTACGTCTACTCCAGTTCTGCTTTCCTTCCTGCGTCCCCCCTTTTCTTGTTGCTGTTTGTGTGGCTTTTAATCAAAGCCCACTTACTCCTTAATTTTCCTTGTTGCTGCGACTTTGCTTGGTAGTAGAATTGGGTTTGACCGAATTATCCAATTGTGTGATATATTTTGCTTATTACATTAATGGGTTTAGTCCATTAATTCACCTAAGGCCAATTTCCATTTATTTGACTCCGATATGATTATGTACCTGCCAACATTCGATAACTTATTACTAGTATAGAAATATAATATCGGTACTAATAATAATTTCATAAGCACAATTATTAGATAACCTATGAAAACTATTAAAACCCACAACTTATAGTTTATGATACTAATATAGAGCTAGCAAGAGGGAAAAAAAGGTTATAATATATAATAAATGACACTTACCACTTTTTCATAGACTAACTTGTAAGTGGTGGTGCCAATTGGGGTCTTAAAAGCAGTTTTGTAAGCCCATAAGGTGCCATCTAACTTGTCACTCCAGTCCTTCCTAGATTTGGCTACCACCTTCTATAAGATAGTCTTTATCTCACGATTAGACACTTCTACTTGCCCAATTGTCTGAGGATGATATGCTAGGCCAATCCTATGATAGACACCATATTTCTTAAGCAGGGACTCAAAAGTTCTTTTGTGAAAATGGGATCCACCATCACTAATGACAACCCTTGGTACCCCAAACCTAGGGAAGATAATCTTTTTGAACATTTTCATAACGACTTTTGAGTCGTTAGTTGGTGATGCAATGGCCTCGACCCACTTAGACACATAATCAACATCAACAATTATGAAACTATTTCCTGAGGACGAGGGAAAAGGACCCATAAAATAAATACCCCATACATCAAATAATTCAACTTCCAAAATGGGGGTTTGGGGCATCTCATGTCTACGGGAAATATTTCTCGTTCTTTGGCATGCATCACAGGACTTAACAAAGGTACTAGCATCATGAAATAAAGTAGGCCAGTAAAAACCAGACTGAAGTACCTTAGCAACTGTTTTGGAGGGCCCGACATGGCCTCCACATGAAAGGGAGTGGGAGTGCTTCAGAATGTCATGCACCTCACATTCCAGGATACAATGCCGGTAGATTGTATCACCACAAAGCTTATAAAGTAGAGGGTCATCCCAAAAGTACTTTTTAGCCTCATGGAGGAACTTATTCCTCTACTGGTAACTCAGCTCTAGGGAGTCTACCCACTTACACAGAAATTGGCGAAGTCTGCATACCACGGGGTGGTGGAAGTGACTGCCAGGCGCTTATCATCAGGAAAAGAGTCATCAATGGGCAGACCCTCCTCGATATCCTCACACTGCAGTCTGGATAGGTGATCAACTACTACATTTTCTGCTCCCTTTTTATCTCTGATTTCTAAGTCGAATTCTTGGAGCAGCAAAATCCACCGAATGAGTTTAGGCTTTGCCTCTTTTTTGGCTAGGAGGTACTTCAATGCAACATAGTCGGTATAAACAATTTCCTTGGACCAAGCAAATAGGTCCTAAACTTGTCCAATGCGTAGACCACAACTCGAAGCTCTTTCAGAGTGGTGGCATAGTTAACTTGAGCTTCATCTATTGTCTTGCTAGCGTAGTATATGGCATGTAGAATGTTGTCTTTCCTCTGACCAAGCACAGCTGCCACAGCATAGTCACTAGCATCACACATAATCTCGAACGAAAGAGTCCAATATGCAGATCGAATAATAGGAGCAGTAATCAAAGCTTGCTTGATCCCGTTGAAAGACACAAGACATTCATCAATAAACATGAACGGGGCATCCTTGAGGAGCAAACAGTAAGTGGTTTAGTAATTTTAGAGAAATCCTTGATAAAGCGGCGATAAAACCCCGCATGACCAAGAAAGCCTCGTACTCCTTTGACATTCACGGGAGGGGGTAATTGCTCAATCACTTGAATTTTTGCTTTATCCACTTGGATGCCTCGTTCAGAAATAATATGACCAAGTACCACTGCTTCAGTTACCATGAAGTGACACTTCTCCCAGTTCAGTACAAGACTGACATCTTCGCATCTTTTCAAAACTTTAGCCAAATTCAGCAAACATGCATCAAAATTAATTCCATACACTCTAAAGTCATCCATAAATACTTCCATAATGGACTCAATGAACTCAGAAAAGATGGCCATCATACAACGTTGGAAGGTGGCGGGGGCATTGCATAGGCCAAATGGCATCCTTCGATAGGCAAAGGTACCATAGAGGCATGTAAAGGTGGTCTTCTCCTTGTCATCGGGATGGATGAGTATTTGAAAAAAAACCGGAATATCCATCTAGATAACAAAATTAAGAGTGACAAGCTAGCCTTTCCAACATTTGATCAATAAAGGGGAGGGGAAAGTGATCTTTCTTGGTGGCAACATTTAATTTCCTATAGTCAATGCACATACGACAACCCTTTACTACTCTTGTAGCAATTAATTCATTTTTTTCATTTTTTTACAACAGTATTACCTCCCTTTTTAGGAACCACTTGTACTGGACTCACCCACTTAGAATCAAAAATGGGGTAGATGATTCCAGCATTAAGAAATTTCATAACCTCTTTCTTCACCACTTCCTGCATATTGGGATTCAAACGACGTTGGCCTTGTATACTAGGACGATGATCATTCTCTAGATGAATTTTATGCATGCAAAAGTCAGGCTTATACCTTTCAAATCATCAATACTATATCCAATGGCCTTTTTATGTTTTCTCAAAACAAAAAAAAGTTGAGATATTTGACCATTATTCAGTGAAGCACTAACAATCACAGCATAATATTCAGATTCATCCAGAAAAGCATATCTCAGAGAAAGGGGAAGGGGTTTTAGTTCAGGTTTCTTTGCCTTAACCAGTTGAGTATCATGTACTAACCGTTCCCTCTCGTGACATGTAATACTATCAAGCTCTTCACCTGTAAGAGGTACTTCCAAGTCATCCACTTCAGCACTCAAGGAGCTAACATCACCTGTAGAAGATGCAAAACAAAGCAAAGCCTCCAAAGGATTCCGCAGAAGGAATTGGGGTATATCATCATTAACCAGCACATCAATGACATCAATTCTATAACAGGCTTCCTATAGCATGGGACTTTTCAAAGCATTGGTCAAACTAAAAGTCACTTTATTATCTCCCACAGTCAAAGTTAACTTGACATTCTTAACATTTATAACAACTCCAACAGTATGAAGGAATGGTCTCCCTTAAATGATTGGGGTTTGAGTATCCTCTTCCATGTCAAGCACAACAAAATCCACAGGAATAAAAAATTTACCAACTCTCACATGAACGTCCTCTAAGATACCTAAGGGGTATTTAACAGAACGATCAGCCATTTGAAGAGTAATATTGGTACATTTTAAATCTCCCATGTCAAGATTTTTGCACACAGTAAGGGGCATGACACTAACACTAGCACCCAAATCACATAAAGCTTTATCAATAAAAATGGTGCCAATGTTACAAGGGATAGAGAAACTCCCCGGGTCTTTCAATTTAGGTGGGGACTGATTTTGCAAAAGACCACTACATTCTTTAGTGAAGGCTACAGTCTCAACTTCATTAAAGGCTTTCTTCCTAGTCAGAATTTCCTTCAAAAATTTAGCATATGCAGGAACTTGAGTAATACGTTCAGTAAAAGGGACAGTTACCTAAAGATTCTTCACTACCTCCAAAAACTTACTGAGCTGGTGATCAAGCTTAGTCTTCAATAGGCGATTGGGGAACGGTACCTTGATCACAGGAGTGGTAGATGGAACTTTTTTAGCTACTATATACTTCTCTGCATTGCTGGCCTCCTTAGGAGTTGCGGAATTTGCAGTGACAACTTCATTCTTTTCTAGCTCAGCCTGATCATCCTTAGGCATCTCTGGACCCTCATACTGCGTTCCACTCCTAAGGGTGATGGCATTGGCGGTATCTCTTGGTTGCAATGGTTGTGAAGGTAATGACCCAGGTGGCCTACTAGCAGAAGAACTAGCCAACTAAGCTTTTGTATCTGCTTGAAAAGCATTAAAACCTTTCTGCATCTGAAACATCATGTTTTTCAACTCTGTCATGGATGGGTCAGCTGGAGGAATAGGTTGTTGTGGAGCTTGATTACTCTGGAAGCCAGGAGGAGCTTGTTGTTGAGGTTGATATTATTGAACTTGATTTGGAGGCACATATGGTTGTTGAGGTTGAGGATTTAACACATTATTGCTCCTATATGAGAGGTTTGGATGATTTCTCAACCCTGGGTTATAAGTGTTAGAATAGGGATTGAACTAACTCCTGGGTTGTGACTGAAAAGCATTAATTGCCTCACAGTTGACCCCCTAGCTTCAAAGAATTGATATTCTGGTTTAAAGCAGTTAGTTACCCGGACAGTAAAGAATAAGTCTCAACAACATGTTTGCCTCCTTTTTTCAGAGAAGAAGAAATAGTGGAAGCTTGGGTAGAAGCAAGTTTCTCCAGAAGTTCATACCCTTTAGAAATGGCCTTATCCATGAAGAACCCATCGGAGGCTCTATCAATTACCCGCCATGTATCTGCATCAACTCTAGTGTAGGAAATATTGTTGTATTCCATGTTTTGATGATGCCAAATACTTAGGTTAATTTTACTATATAGTTTTTGAGTTTGCGAAAAATATAAAATCCCAAAAATAATGTAATGTTTAATTTTGCATTTATATCTTGTGGAGAAAGATTATTTATTTAATCTAAGTCAAGATATTATTTTATACACTTTGAATTTTTATTATAAGGTATGTTTAATAATCTATTACCTTGGAATCTTTGAACAAAAGATTCTTAGTGTTAGTAGATATTTTTGTTGTTGTTGTGCGTGAAAATCAGTTGGAAATTGCGTGGCATACAATGTGGAGCTGATTCCATGAAACTCTCCAACAAACCCAACAAACTCGCTGAAGATACTCCCATTAACGGCTAGTGGAGGTGGTTTATTTTCGTTGAAATAAACATGGAGAAAATGCAGCGAAAAGTAAGCCATGATCTTCATTACTCCACTCACACTATTTGAGGAGAACATGGAGCACAACATGACCAGTAGAACAAGATTTGCAGTAGCTATATAAGAGGAAGATTATTTGAAGAAAACTTAAGAACTTTCAAGCACAAAAAGTTAATTTATACTTAGAAAGTTTTTCTTGTAATTTCCTCTTATATTCAACATACTCATTATTGTAATATTCATAGTGTTTGGGTGAGAGAAAATTCAGAGAATATTCTTGTATTCATGAGAGAGAAAGAAAGAGAGAAAAGAGAAGACTTCGAGTGAAGTCAAGAGTGAGTGTCATCAGTTCAGGGGGAACTGAGTGACTGGGGAACTGAGTGACTTGGAAACAAGTTCCTAGAGGAACAGAGAAGGTCCGTTAATAGGTTGTAAAAGAGAGAGTCTTTTGGCCTATTATAGGAAAGAGAGTTTGAGTCAAAATCCCTCGTGGTCAAGGTTTTTCTTCCTATTGGGCCTAGGAAGTTTTCCTTGTACAAAATCTCGTGTGCTTGTCTCTTTCTACTTTCAAGTTTTTTTTAATTCCGCATTACAAATTGAAAATTTCTCCGCAACTACAATTCACCCCCCCTCTTGTAGTTGGTCTAGTGTTCATACTAGAATAACAAGGTAGATTAGTAAATTTACTTTAAATGATGGGTTAGCTAGGTTTTAAGTGAATTAAGGCCACTAAGTATAATTAGTCAAAGTAGGAGGTCACTTGGTATAAAAAAATTTTTTGCCTGCCACCAAGTAGGAAAACCCAAACTAAGAGCCCACCATGTAGAATTTCCCATTCTTTTTATTGATAAAATATGGAGTGTGGGCCAACGGTATGTAAAAGAAATAATATATTAATGATGGGACCATGCCAAAAAAAGAAGTGTTCAAACTAATTTGAAAACATAAAAGGAAAGCGTTCAGATTATTCTGGGATAGAGGGTGTAATAATAATAACAAAAATAATAATAAAAATAATAATAATAATAATAATAATAATAATAATAATAATAATAATAATAATAATAATAATAATAATAATAATAATAATAATAATAATAATAATAATAATAATAATAATAATAATAATAATAATTATTATTATTATTATTATAAAAATTATAATAATAATAATAATAGTAATAATAATAGTAATAGTAATAATAATAATAATAATAATAATAATAATAATAATAATAATAATAATAATAATAATAATAATAATAATTGTAATCATAATAATGACATTTACAATAATTATAATAATCTTAATAGCATTGAAACCTATTTTGGGTAAGTGAATGTCATTTCGGGCCAATTTCGGCTTTTCAACCTCAATTAACTTAATTTGTCGCTTTTAGCCGCATGTTAGGTCATGTATAGTTCTTATTAGTATATATATATATATATGTATTACAATGAACTAAACTCGCTTCACATGTATTGAAACCCATTTTGGGTAACTAAATGTCATTTCGGGCCAATTTCTGCTTTTCAACCTCAATTAACTTAATTTCTCGCTTTTAGCCGCATGTTAGGTCATGTATTGTTCCAATTAGAATATATATATGTATTACAATCAACTAAAATCGCTTCACATGTATTGAAACCCAGTTTGGGCAAGTGAATGTCATTTCGGGACAATTTCGGCTTTTCAACCTCAATTAACTTAATTTCTCGCTTTTAGCCGCATGTTAGGTCATGTATAGTTCTTATTAGTATATATATATATGTATTACAATCAACTAAACTCGCTTCACATGTATTGAAACCCATTTTGGGTAAGTGAATGTCATTTCGGGTCAATTTCTGCTTTTCAACCTCAATTAACTTAATTTGTCGCTTTTAGCCGCATGTTAGGTCATGTATAGTTCTTATTAGTATATATATATGTATTACAATCAACTAAACTCGCTTCACATGTATTGAAACCCATTTTGGGTAAGTGAATGTCATTTCGGGCCAATTTCTGCTTTTCAACCTCAATTAACTTAGTTTGTCGCTTTTAGCCGCATGTTAGGTCATGTATAGTTCCAATTAGAATATATATATATGTATTACAATCAACTAAACTCGCTTCACATGTATTGAAACCCATTTTGGGTAAGTGAATGTCATTTCGGGCTAATTTCGGTTTTTCAACCTCAATTAACTTAATTTGTCGCTTTTAGCCGCATGTTAGGTCATGTATAGTTCCAATTAGAATATATATATATGTATTACAATCAACTAAACTCGCTTCACATGTATTGAAACCCATTTTGGGTATAGTGAATGTCATTTCGGGCCAATTTCGGCTTTTCAACCTCAATTAACTTAATTTCTCGCTTTTAGCCGCATGTTAGGTCATTTATAGTTCCAATTAGTATATATATATCTATTACAATCAACTAAACTCGCTTCACATGTATTGAAACCCATTTTGGGTAAGTGAATGTCATTTCGGGACTATTAGAGTCACTTAAAGTCGGGTCACATGATTCAAAACCGAATTGGGTAGATGAATGTCGTTTAGGGGTGTAATTATGGATTGTTTTGGGGGGAGGGGGAGGGGACAGGTAAGGGGTGCCGTGGCAAGCGGGGTGAGACAGCAAGAGGGGCCGTGCGGGGGTGGGACAGTAGGGGTCCGCATTGGGGGCAAGTGAAGGGGGGAGTGCGGGTCTGGTTGGCTTTGGGGGTAGTGATGGGGATGCAGGGGGTCTCGTTGTTCATATGGGGGGCCGTAGGGGGGGGACCCGGGGGGGAGTGCGGGGGTGGTGGTCAGTATGCGGGGGGAGTGTGCAAGGGGGGTAGTGGCGGGGGAGTGTGCAAGGGGGTAGTGTGGGGGGGCCATGTGCAGGGGGGCCGGGGTGGGGGGGCAAAGGAGGGTCAAGGGCGGGGAAGGGGTGGGGGGGGAGTGTAAGGGGGGGCGCGTTTCTAATTTCTTTCATATTTTTGTTTAATATTACGTGTTTCTAATATCGTTTTGTAAAATTTCAGGAGTTTCAAACATGGTCCGAGATGATGTGATTGTGGAGGAAGAAACCGATGATGATTATGATAAGTCATTGGATGATGATGATGAGTATGATGCGGAGAAGGAGAACGATAAAGGTAAACTGGAAGACATAGCGCATGACGAGGAGAAGCGGTTGCGTGATAGGGAACTTCGCTTGGCTGAAATAAATGAGGAGCTAGTCGATAAGGCTCCCCCCATTGACAACAATGCAAGGGAAGATTATCCTTGTATTTCATCCGTCGTTGTGCCACACAAAAATACGGGGAAAGAGGTTCTTAGTACCAAAACTCCAAGTAAAGTTGCAACAAAGAAGCGGAAAGGAAGGGGTGCAACCAAGGGATTGAATTATAACACCCCTATGACCCTCGAGTATGATGATATGGGTTAACCTTGTGTTCAATGGCGTAAAAAGTATGGGCAGCATTTAGGGTTATGTGTGCGCAAACTGGGCATTTTGGTGGGATGGAAAGATGTGCCCGATGCAATGAAGAAATCATTATGGGAAGACACTAGTGTAATTTTTTTTTTTTTAACTGAATTACTTTTATTTCCCGCATTTAGGGGCATGTTAGGTCATATATAGTCCCAATAGGTACATATATAACTATAAGAGTCAATTAAACTCCACTTATATGCTTTGAAACACATTTTGGGTAAATGAAGGCCATTTCGGGCCGATTTTGGCCTTTACACTCCAATTCACTTAGTTTTTTGCATTTAGCCGCATGTTAGGTCATATATAGTTCCAATAGGTACATATATAACTATAAGAGTCAATTAAACTCCACTTATATGCTTTGAAACACATTTTGGGTAAATGAAGGCCATTTCAGGCCGATTTTGGCCTTTAAAGTTCAATTCACTTAGTTTTTTGCATTTAGCCGCATGTTAGGTCATATATAGTTCCAATAGGTACATATATAACTATAAGAGTCAATTAAACTCCACTTATATGCTTTGAAACACATTTTGGGCAAATGAAGGCCATTTCGGGGTGATTTTGGCCTTTACACTCCAATTCACTAAGTTTTTTGCATATAGCCGCATGTTAGGTCATATATAGTTCCAATAGGTACATATAACTATAAGAGTCAATTAAACTCCACTTATCTGCTTTGAAACACATTTTGGGTGAATGAAGGTCATTTCAGGCCGATTTTACACTCCAATTCACTTAGTTTTTTGCATTTAACCACATGTTAGGTCATATATAGTTCCAATAGGTACATATATAACTATAAGAGTCAATTAAACTCCACTTATATGCTTTGAAACACATTTTGGGTAAATGAAGGCCATTTCTGGGTGATTTTGGTCTTTACACTCCAATTCACTTAGTTTTTTGCATTTAGCCGCATGTTAGGTCATATATAGTTCCAATAGGTACATATATAACTATAAGAGCCAATTAAGCTCCAATTATATGCTTTGAAACACATTTTGGGTAAATGAAGGTCATTTCGGGCCTATTTTACACTCCAATTCACTTAGTTTTTTGCATTTTGCCGCATGTTAGGTCATATATAGTTCCAATAGGTACATATATAACTATAAGAGTCAATTAAACTCCACTTATATGCTTTGAAACATATTTTGGGTAACTATTTGTTTGTTTCTTGTTTTTATAGAATACGTTCCATATTACTCATAATGAGGAAAAAAAGGCGGCGTTTCTATCCGCGGTGGCCGAAAGATTTAGAGCTTTCAAAAGCAAACTAGTGAGTGGGTGGATCACGAAACGGAGAAAGAGGACAATAAAGAGGAGGAAAATTCAGAAATCAAAGCAAAATGAGGGTGAGACGGACAAGGAAGCCGAAAAAGAAACAGAAAAGGAAGGGGGAGAGGAAGATACATTTCAACCGGATTCTTTGCCTCATCAGATTTGGGGACATATAAAACCAGAAGATTGGGGGCATTTGTTACCCAAAATACTACGCCGGAGATGGTGGTAAGTATTGCACTCTAAACTATATATATTCGACTTTGCATGTTCACTTTCAATACAATTACATGTGTTTTCTAATTGCCCATGTGAATTTATAGGCTTAGCGTGAGAAACATTCACACAGTGCAAGACAGAGGAAGCACTACCATCATGTGGGTTCCCAAACTTATGCGAGTGCGAGAAAGTTGTGGATTGACGAGAAATTTTACCCTTCTTCCGATACAACTACAACGCCGTCTTCTAGCTCTAAGGCCGCACCGTCTGTCATAGTTGATCGTGTCGGTGATTGGTGGTGCTCCTTGCATAGGCGTGATATCAACAATCAAATTACCATTTCAGATCCGGTTGCCTTGAAGATAGCCAATGCCGTTGTAAGTACATGCACTACTAATCCCCACCCCCGCACACTCCCCCACCCCCGCACATCGCCCCCCCCCACACTGCCCACACCCCTAACAATACCCCCACCCCCGCACACTCCCACACCCCATGCTCCCCGCACACCGGCCCCCCACAAGACACCGCCCCCTGTACACTCCCACCCCACCGCACACTCCCCGTACACTCCCCCCCCACACACTGCCCCCTCCCTCCGCACACATCCCCCACTCCCCGCACACCCCCCGCACACTCCCCCGCACACCCCTCACCCCTCGCACACTCCCCCACACCGCCCCCCTGCACACTGCCCCCTCCCCCGCACCGCCCCCGTACTGCCCTCCCCCACACTCCCCCACCCCTTGATCCCCCCGCACACCGCCCCCCCACCCCCGCACACTCCCTCCACCCCCTCGCTCCACCCCGCACAAGGCTTTGCCCACCCCCCGCCACTGCCGCTTATGATGTTGAATTTTTTTTTTTAAACTTACCGTTGTTAATTTCTCTATAGATGGGACTCAATCAAAAAGAGGTTAGCGGCGAGTTCACTCCCCAAGGCAACAAAGATGCCCTTTAAGAGACTTTGGGAAAGGACCACAGTGGACGTTTGAGGGGTTTTGGTGGTATTCGTCTAGGTGTGACAAAAGCGTATTCTAAAGATTACTCCGTGGGTACAAAATCACGTACGCTCTCAACCACATGATATGGAAGCTATGACACAAGCTATTCGGGAGAAGCTTACAGAGGAAATTACGGAGAAAGTCACGGAGAATGTCACGGAGAAACTCACGGAGAGTTTCAACGCGGTCCTCTCACAGTTTGGTTTACATGCGATACATCAACCTAAACTGGATCGTCTTTTGTAGGACAAAGCTAGCCATCCTAACACACAAAAATCCCCACCATCTATACATGAGTTAGAGGTAACTATTATCCTTATTATTTTTAAAACTAAGTAACATGTTATATTCTGTAATTGCATGTTCGTAACCTCAATTTCATTTACTTTTTGAAGGAAGAAACGCTTTGCCAGCTTTTACTAGATGTAAAAGATGAGGGTTTGATTGTGGTGGCTGTAGGAAATTGATGGGACCAAGTTATGTGCGATTATAGAGTGTTGAGAAGTCCATTTTACTAAGGTTTAAGGTTTAAGAAGGAGAGTTTTACTAATCTAAACCTTAGTGTGGAGAAGAGGGAGTTATGATGAATTTGTGATATTAGAGGAGATTTAAGGATATTTTGTGGTTATGTGTTTATGATCATTTACAGGTGGATTCCCATCCCGTGGTTGCGATCCATTCAACATAAAAAGACCACAAAGTCATTGGAGTTTAGCGTTATAATGTTATATGGTGGAGGCATCCAAGTTCATTTTATGGCTCTACGGCATTGTGTGTCCACCATGGACATTGAAGAGCCCACCTAGAGCGTCGGTGGAGAAGGTTGGAGCTGGGCACTACACACGCACAACCCGAGCTCATCTAGCACCAAATTCATGTGCAGCAGCCAGTGCCCGACTCGCGCGCCCTTACTGCACGACTCGCGCATATGTAGCTGAAGAGACTGCTGGACAGTGTCGAAGGCCCGAGCCGCGCGCTAGGCCTGCCCGACTCGCGCGCTGCGAGTGAAGACTGGATGCTTGGCAGCAGGACATGCCCGACTCGCGCACTTCGACGCGGCTGCGACTCTTCGGCAATTTTCAGCTTTCCTTAGGTTTTATTAATGAGAAAAATGTTTTGTTTTGGAAATCTTGTAATTTCTGAACTGAATTAGAGAGGAGAAAAAGAAGAACCCTAATCCCTTTTTCTCCCTTTTTGAGTTTCTAATCATGAGTTTGAAGATTTGCTTAATGGATGCTATGTCGATTGTAGCCTAAATCTAGTCTTGAGAACGGTTAATCAAGCTTCGGTCTATTATTGTGAGGTTTCTCTTTGTTAACCTTTTCTTAATTATAATTGTGATTTGTTGATTTTAATCTATGATTGTGGTATGTATTGCTAGGAGTACTACTAGTTTATACATTCGATTTATCATTTGCTAGGATTTAGAATTGATGCCGATTCATCTGTTCTTCTTTCATGAGTAGCAATCTAGGGTTTTATTAATGAATCTGATTATTCTTGATTAATCACTAGAGAAATCACAAGTTCCAATTTGAATATGTTGTGCTAGCAATTTGTTAATTGGCTCATTGTTTCCTAGTTCGTTGATGTTCTATTGATTTGAATTTAATCTCTGATTAGATTAGATTAATCTTTAGTTCAAGTTTTATGATCATCTGATTGTGATTGTTTAACGGTACTTTTGAGGGAAAGGAATTTGATTTCCAACTTTGAGTAATTAAGAGTAAAGTTACACATTTGAGAAACCAATGATCAATAGTACGAATCGAAGTGGCCATTAACCGAACTCAAGATTCTTCTCTTCTTGATTACATTACTTTTTGATTGTTCTTTAGTTCTTCATATTTAGTTATTCAATTCTTTAATCCCAAAACCCCCATTTGATCTATTATAAGCACGAGTTAGTCCCCAAGTCTCTGTGGATTCGACCCTACTTGCCACTTACATTTATTTGTACTGGAAAGAAGGAAAATAAATTTTTATCTTTGGTAGCGCGTACGACCGCGTCCCACCAAATTTTGGCGCCGTTGCCGGGGACTTGGCAACTACTAAAACGTGTTTATTGTAGATTGTGTTTTGAAATTTTACTTTTTGATTAGTATATGGTTGGCACCCGTGCTACTAACCAAGATTGTGTGGATTACGATCCCGAGTTGGAATTGAATCTTTTCAGGTTGCGAAGGGAATTGAGAAGAAATTTTCAAGAACTTCCATTTTCATTGAATTTGGAAGAAGAAATGCCACCTAATAAGGAGTTTGAACCATCCCCGGACTGATTGTGGGAGGTATAAGGTCGAGCTAACGACTTTAAACTAGCGCTACTCGGGAGGCAACCCGAGCCCCTTTTTCTTTTCTTCGTTTTTTTTTTCTTTTCTTTTCTATTTTTCTTCCTTTTCTTTTCCTTCTTACTCTTCAACCTCACCATTTTTAATACTCCATCACAACAAATTACCCTTCACCCACCCCTCCCCCTCTTGCTTCCCGAGCTATAATTCAAAATACTTTTAGTCAATCATAATCCAACTTAAGCCAAAATACATCAAAAGACCTTCGCGAGGTGTCCATTTGAGAGACGTTGGTGAAATTGGAGGGTCGAGATTGATGAAAGAGTTGCGTAGGCAATGCTTACGAGCAATGATGCACATTTGCATACTGGATTTGGTTCTACTGTAAGGTGCAAATTTCTGAAATTATATTCTCCTCATGAATTTAATTTTGAAATAGTCATTTACTTGGGTGTTATAGGGAGTCGGGTTGTGAGATGGTGTGTGTGTTTGTCGTCATTGTGTTTTCTTATGTTATTGGGGGTGTGATTTGTTTTTGATGGGTATTGTTGAGGGAGTGAGAATTTTTGTGAGAGTCGGTTTTTGAGTGTTTCTTTTTTTTTCGTTTCTTGTGTTTTTCTTGTACTTGCTCTCACATTGAGGACCATGTCTTGATTAAGTAGGGGGGAGGAATTGCTCATTATTTATTTGATATGTTTTCTCTTTTTAAAAAAAAAATAAAAAAAAATATACGAAAGCCCGCTGAGTTGAAAACCCGCAAGGGCGGGCGACTCAGGCAAAAATGGGGGCCCGGATAGGTTGAAAACCCGAAAGGGCAATCTATGCAAAAAAGTGGCTAATTGGAGCGGGTGAGATGGTGAGCTCATAAATGAAAAAAAAATGTGTGTGAAGCTAGGATGAAAACCCGAAAGGGCTCCTAGGCAAAATGAGAGATAAAAGAGAGAAAATTTGAAATCATTTGCCGGAGGTGGTGTCATAAGGAGGATTGGTGATATAAGGAGTGCCTTGGGTAGGTTTTTCATCTCGATGTTCGGAGTTAGAGGCGAATAGGTTAGAGCTCGCTCATCATTGGAGGAATAAGGAGTTTGGTGGTTGTGATTGTGTTTAGATGGTCCAAGTTCGAGTCCTTTGAGATTTTTTCAGGATTCGAATTTGCTTTTGTCATTTCATAACATGAGGATGGTTGTGGTGTTGTGCAGATTGGAATGGCTTTGAATCCTTTGAGATCTTTCGGGGTTCAAAGTCATGCGTTTTTATTATCTTGGTGTTGAGTATAGTATGAGAATGCTATTTACATTATTTCAGGAGAGCTTTTAGCTCAAGTGTGGGGGTGACTCTTACCCCTAGACTTGGCTTTGAGCGAATCAGGGGAAATAGCAAACTTTTATCATACACTAGGATGGAGAGATAAGGGGAGTAGTGAAAGGTGAGCAATAGCTTGGAAGGGGTGCCTCATTGACCTTTATTTTAAGTTTACTCGAGGTCGAGTAAAGTTCAAGTGTGGGGGTATTTGATGGGACCAAGTTATGTGCGATTATAGAGTGTTGAGAAGTCCATTTTACTAAGGTTTAAGGTTTAAGAAGGAGAGTTTTACTAATCTAAACCTTAGTGTGGAGAAGAGGGAGTTATGATGAATTTGTGATATTAGAGGAGATTTAAGGATATTTTGTGGTTATGTGTTTATGATCATTTACAGGTGGATTCCCATCCCGTGGTTGCGATCCATTCAACATAAAAAGACCACAAAGTCATTGGAGTTTAGCGTTATAATGTTATATGGTGGAGGCATCCAAGTTCATTTTATGGCTCTACGGCATTGTGTGTCCACCATGGACGTTGAAGAGCCCACCTAGAGCGTCGGTGGAGAAGGTTGGAGCTGGGCACTACACACGCACAACCCGAGCTCATCGAGCACCAAATTCATGTGCAGTAGCCAGTGCCCGACTCGCGCGCCCTTACTGCGCGACTCGCGCGCCCTTACTGCACGACTCGCGCATATGTAGCTGAAGAGACTGCTGGACAGTGTCGAAGGCCCGAGCCGCGCGCTAGGCCTGCCCGACTCGCGCGCTGCGAGTGAAGACTGGATGCTTGGCAGCAGGACATGCCCGACTCGCGCGCTAGACCTGCCCGACTCGCGCACTTCGACGCGGCTGCGACTCTTCGGCAATTTTCAGCTTTCCTTAGGTTTTATTAATGAGAAAAATGTTTTGTTTTGGATATCTTGTAATTTCTGAACTGAATTAGAGAGGAGAAAAAGAAGAACCCTAATCCCTTTTTCTCCCTTTTTGAGTTTCTAATCATGAGTTTGAAGATTTGCTTGATGGATGTTATGTCGATTGTAGCCTAAATCTAGTCTTCAGAACGGTTAATCAAGCTTCGGTCTATTATTGTGAGGTTTCTCTTTGTTATCTTTTTCTTAATTATAATTGTGATTTCTTGATCTTAATCTATGATTGTGGTATGTATTGCTAGGAGTACTACTAGTTTATACATTCGATTTATCATTTGCTAGGATTTGGAATTGATGCCGATTCATCTGTTCTTCTTTCATGAGTAGCAATCTAGGGTTTGATTAATGAATCTGATTATTCTTGATTAATCACTAGAGAAATCACAAGTTCCAATTTGAATATGTTGTGCTAGCAATTTGTTAATTGGCTCATTGTTTCCTAGTTCGTTGATGTTCTATTGATTTGAATTTAATCTCTGATTAGATTAGATTAATCTTTAGTTCAAGTTTTATGATCATCTGATTGTGATTGTTTAACGGTACTTTTGAGGGAAAGGAATTTGATTTCCAACTTTGAGTAATTAAGAGTAAAGTTACACATTTGAGAAACCAATGATCAATAGTACGAATCGAAGTGGCCATTAACCGAACTCAAGATTCTTCTCTTCTTGATTACATTACTTTTTGATTGTTCTTTAGTTCTTCATATTTAGTTATTCAATTCTTTAATCACAAAACCCCCATTTGATCTATTATAAGCACGAGTTAGTCCCCAAGTCTCTGTGGATTCGACCCTACTTGCCACTTACATTTATTTGTATTGGAAAGAAGGAAAATAAATTTTTATCTTTGGTAGCGCGTACGACCGCGTCCCACCAGAAATGCACAACCACGAAGTGAACGAGCAATAGTCCATCATGAGCCTATGGACAATGAACACTTGGCGGTTAGTGTAGTCACCATTACTACTGGTTATGAAGACTTTGATCTTCTGCTGCCTAAACCGTCAATTGATATAAATGTCTTGACCGACGCTCGTGGTGGTTATGTGTTGTGGCATCGGCATGGGTGAGGTTTTCAGACGAGGTAAATTAAAGCAACTTAAATCCATATTCATAATGATTTGTTTCATACCTACCTACTAACTAAGTTGAATGTTTTTACCGTTGAATTATTAGGTTTTGGAGAGAATAACCAAACCCAAGGAAAGCAAGGAGGACTCACCTCCTCTAGAGAAGGCGAAGAAGGGTTCAGAGAAGAAGGATTCAAGCGGGCCAAAGAAGGCCATTTTGGGTTAAGGAATGCAAGATTCAAGTCACCAAGAAAACCCAACTACAGATACTTGGATCGAGAAACCAAAGATCGAGTGTCTCACTAAGGCATGCATATGGCTACATGCAAATGCGCGTGATATGTCGGATGATGCACCTCTCGAGGTGAATTTGGGTACCACGCAATTCAACTACTTTGAGGATACATCAACATGGGTGTCTAAGGGTGATTTGAAAGAGTTCCTTTGCGGAGAGAAGTTGAATGTTTCCTTGATTCAAGTATTCATGAGGTAAAACATTTGTACTTTTGAAGTAAATAAAAATGCTTTGCAATATACAATAATATATTTATGTTACGAAGTTGGCTGTGCTTTAAAGATTACTCCAAGATGATCGTTGTGGACGCAAGAGCATACAAGAGCAATTTGGGTGGTTATGTCCAAATTTCACCCGAGCCGACAATTGTTTGCAAAACACAAATGAGGTGAAGGAGTATATTTGGCTATGTATCAAAATATTTCTACGTGCACAACATAAGTTAATACTTTCCCCTTGTTTTGAAGAGTATAGTTCTTAACCTTGTATCTATTTTTACCACTTTAATTATCATTATATATACAATAGAAGTACTCACATGATTGCTTCCTAACTTTTTTGTCATTTTAGTCTCCATTGGTCGCTCGTTGTGATTTATCCTTCAAACAACACAGTATATCATTTTGATTATATAGCTCAAGATCCACCATGACACTTATTCCTCAAATCATGCATAAATAGGTATATTTGTTATTTAAAGTGATAAGCATTACACTTTTTACTAATTTCATTCTTTAGCCACTTCTCACATGAAATTAACTTAACTACAGTTCTTTGAAGAAATTTAAGAGCTCGGGAAAAATACCTGAATGGAAAGCAATGAAGGTAATACATATTAGTTAAGCTACTTATTTCTTTTAGCAAAAAACAACCATGTATGTTAATACATGATTTTTTTATGTAATTCTATGATTAGTGTGCTCAGCAACCGGGGGGAACCGAGTGTGGCTACTATGTGTTGAGGTTCATGTTCGATATAGCCTCAAGTTGCAAGGAAGTCGGGGATATTGAGAAGGTATATACATATATAACTAATATACGTAGCTTAATTTAAAGTCGATTTTGGCCTCTTAAGCTCAATTTCTTTAGTTTCCCGCATTTAACAACATGTTAGGTCATCTACACTTCTAAAAAGAACATACATAACTATTACAATCAATTAAACTCCACTCATATGCGTTGAAACCCATTTTGGGTAAATGAAGGCCGTTCCGGGCCGATTTTGGCCATCGAAGCTCATTTCACTTAGTTTCCCGCATTTAGCCACATGTTAGGTCATATATAGTTCCAATAGGTACATATATAACTATAAGAGTCAATTAAAGTTCACTCATATGCTTCGAAACCCATTTTGGGTAAATGAAGGCGATTTCGGCCGATTTTGGCCTTCAAGCTCATTTCACTTAGTTTCCGCATTTAGCCACATGTTAGGTCATATATAGTTCCAATAGGTACATATATAACTATATGAGTCAATTAAAGTTCACTCATATGCTTTGAAACCCATTTTGGGTAAATGAAGGCCATTTCGGGCCGATTTTGGCCTTTAAAGTTCAATTCACTTAGTTTTTTGCATTTTGCCGCATGTTAGGTCATAAATTGTTCCAATAGGTAGATATATAACTATAAGAGTCAATTAAACTCCACTTATATGCTTTAAACACATTTTGGGTAAATGAAGGCCTTTTCGGCCTGATTTTGGCCTTCGAAGCTCATTTCACTTAGTTTCCCGTATTTAGCCACATATTAGGTCATATATAGTTCTAATAGGTACATATATAACTATAAGAGTCAATTAAAGTTCACTCATATGCTTTGAAACCCATTTTGGGTAAATGAAGGCCATTTCGGGCCGATTTTGGCCTTTCGAAGCTTATTTCACTTAGTTTCCCGCATTTAGCCACATGTTAGGTCATATATAGTTCCAATAAATACATATGTAAGTATTTAAGTCAACTAAAGTCCACTCACATGCTATGAAACCCAATTTGGGTAAATGATTGTCATTTTTAACCGATTTTGGCTTTTGAAGCTCGATTTCTTTAACCTCTTTAGAATTATCTAAAGTCTTACTCAAACTAAAACTGATATTATGTGTGTTTCCTTATGTTTAAGGTATTCAACCAAAGTGAGAGTTCTTTCACCACAACCGAGATAAACGAGGTTCGGGATTTGGCAGCACACTACCTTACCGAAGTTTGCATGTGAAGATGATGCCGCGACTTTGAGTTTATTTGTTTTTATTGTGTTACTTGCTAGTTATTTAGGTACAATAATATAATTGATGTTTATTTTGGATTTTAGTACTTAGTACAACTTCATTTGTAGTACATTCTCCAAATTTTGTATTTAAATATATATTAATTTGACTTGTATACGACGCGCTTTTGGGATTTGTGCCAACAATAGCAGGTTAGATATAATAAAATATTATAGGAATAATTGATTCTAATAATACAACCTTTCACCGATTTATTTTTAATAAGTCAACCTTTCAATTATTCTTGAATAATACAACCTTTTGGGGGTATTTGCTTTTAATGGGCTTTGACGTGTTGAAAATCAGTTTGTTTAGTAAGCCACATTTCCCAACTCGTCCATTTTCACTGCCATTGCCTCCATGGCCCTACTTCTGTGGTAAAGAGTTAATGTTTAAGACGATTTTAAGTCATTTTGCCTCACTAGAAATAAAAAGGGTATAAAGGTTGCATTATTCAGGAATAATTGAAAGGTTGGTTTATTAAAACTTAACCGGTGAAAGGTTGTATTATTAGAATCAATTATTCCAATATTATATATATATATATATATATATATATATATATATATATATATATATATATATATATATATATATATAACATTAACTGATGCGGTTTACTAAGAGAACCGCATCAGTTAATGTTCCAATGCATACAAAGATGTTGGCGGCAAAGCACAAACCGCTGCGGTTTGGTTTTTCCTATTAACCGATGCGGTTTTCCCTTGGAACCGCAGCAGTTTGTCCTTTGCCGCTGCGGTTCACAACCGCAGCGGTTTTTTATGCATACTGCTGCTGCTCCAACCGTTGCGGGCCAAAACCGCAGCGGCAAGCCCGGTTTTGACCGCAGCAGTTGGACTTTATTCCACTAGTGATTGTATCCATTAAGAATAAAAAATTCTCTTTACTTTAGCTTATTTTAGGAAAGTATTTTTGCATTATTTCATTTAGGTGAACATTAAAGTTTTTTGTTAAAGGTCCACTACTTGAGTTTACTTGTGGTTGTAAGTGACATGAAAGGTCCTAAAGGGTGAAAAAAAAAAGTGAAATTTAATTCTCTAATTGATTGCTTGACTTCAAATAATATGATCTCGATTGCAACAAAATTTTGAAAAAAACAATACTTGCCATATTTTAACAACCAAATATGAAATTAGCATAAAAGATCATTTTTACACCTTGCTTTCAAATTACTCCCTCCGTCCCATATTATAGCGCATGATTCTGGTTTTTTCGGTTATTAAGATGAATATAATCTTCAATAAATGACTATTTTGCATTGGGAAGTTAATAACATTGGTAGTTTATTTAATTAAGAAAAGGAAGACATAAATATTTGCAAAATGTACTTCTCACGGATTACTCAAGAGAAGTTTAAGTGTGTTTCTTTTTTTTGTTAACATAACTAAGGTAGTAATTAAAACTCCTTAGCTGCACTACACGAATCCAAAGAATACAAGAACATGAATTAATCTCTTAAGCTAAAGCTAAGACATGAAATAAATTTGATTTTCCCTCCCAAATGTTCATAAAAAAATGATTGTTGGTCCCTCTTAAACAATATAAATATAGAGGGTGTTAATAGAACAAATTCATCCACTTCCCCATCAAAACAAAAAAAAAAAAACCAAAAAACATTAGCCTTTCACTGCATCATTGCCTGTTCTCCCAACGGCTTCAGACTGGAATTTAGACGATGCTTGATATTCATATATATAATGATGATGATGTGGTGCTTGAGAATGAAATGGTTCCATTGGATCTCAACGATGAACCTGCTGGTTCTCAAATTGACCTCAATGTAGCACCACAAGAAGAGCAACCACCACAACAAGGAGAGAATGAGCAACAACCACAAATAATAGTTGGTCATCATAAGCAGAACAGGCTCAGCATTGACAACAGATTGAAAATTATGTTGCTCTGACCTTCTAAACAGGGTCAAAGAGGGGAAGTTGCAACATGACTCAATCAAGTTAGCTTTAATAGAGTATTTTCCTTAATGATTTAATAAGAAAAGTGCCAATCATATACAAAAGTGAGCCACAAACTAGGAAACTATCAATTGATTACGTAATTACAAGAGAATAAAATAATTACAAATCCTTAGCATAACCTATCCATTCTAAAGCACTCCTTTAGTCAAAATGGGAGGTTTTTCGGATCCTTATATTGTCCCGAAAATCTTTAAATTATACCAAAAGAAGGCCTTTGGTGAAGATACCCGCAATCTTATGGCGAGATGAAACATATAACACCTAGATTTGTCAGCGATCAACCTTTTCGCAAACACAATGTATATCCAGCTCGATATGTTTAGTCAACTGATGGTTATAAGGATTGCCGGATAAGTATATCCCACTAACATTATCATAATACACCAATGTAACTTTTTGAAAAGGACAATGAAGCTCAAGAAGAAAGTTGCGTAACCAATAACACTCATTGAGTACATTAGCAACACAGCCATATTCGGCTTCCGCAATAGAGCATGACAAGGTTGCTTGTCGTTTGGCAGACTAGGAAACCAACTTATCACCAAGAAAAACACATTAAACTGTCTCTTTGAGATCTCATGTAAAAACGCATTCTTCACATCATGTTGGTGAATAGGCCATGATTTAGACAAAGCCAAGCTTAAAATTATGCGGATAGCTGTGGGTTTAGCCACAAGGCTAAAACTCTGCCCACAATAAGTGCCAATTTACTATGTTTGTCCATCACCAACAAGTCAAGCCATATGCCTCTCAAAAATACCATCAAAATGTTCTTTATGAGTAAAAATCCATATATAACGAATAACATTCACATTAGGAGGACGGAGCACCCCCTCCCATGACCATTTTTCAATTCATGTCACGAAGATAATTCACGGGGTTAAGGGTTAAAGGGGATTTAGAAACTTCATTGTGGAGATTAAACTAATTTTTGGGTTTGAAAATCCTATGCTGACTACGTGTAACGGGCGTTGGGGTGTTGAAATGGGAATGGCATTGGGATAAGAAGTAGGAGTGGACTGAACCTGAGGCAAAGGAGGGAAATGGGCTGTAGGGGAGTGAATGCGGATAGGCTTCGGGGAGAGTGGGCTAATTTGTAGGGCGTGGAGGGCTCACATCAAAGAGTGTTGTTGTTGTTGGGCTCACACGGGTGAAGTTGCTACTGATTTGTGTGGCGTGTGGGCTGGATGGGCCAGGGGTCGTAGACGCTTGGCCAAAGAGAAAAGGCACGGGGCCAAGAAAATTGGACGGTGTGCCAATAGGAGATGTTGGGCTGATATGGGGAGCATGACTCACATTTTGTGGACTCAAAAGAGGTTGTGGGGCCAACTCTAGAGGAGTGGAAGACTGGACTAGAGTGTGAATAATTACAGGAGACAAATGATCCTTCAAAAAATCATAGGTATGGGTGAGGGGATCATGAACCTTCGCAAAAGGGAAAAACGACTCATCAAAAATGATATGGCGACAAACAATGATTTTACGTGTCATATCACTTATAACCATGCACGGTGATTAGAGGGATAATCCAAAAAAAAACACATGGGGTGGAGCGAAAGAGAGGATAGCATAAACACTCAAAAACCCGGAGATGAGAATATGACGGATTTTGTTGATAGAAAATTCGGTTTTTCACTATATCGACAAAAAGTTTTTGCACCATATACTTGCTTTCGAGTTTCCAAATTCACCATATACCCTCGGCGTTTCAAAAATACATCAACCTACCTCTTGCGACTAACGAAAGTCTAAAACCGTTAGTCATTAACCCCTAATCCCCTAACCCTAATTAACTAACCTAAACTAAACCTAACTCTAACCCTAACCCCTAATCCAATACCATAACCCTAGCCACCCACCCCTTCCCCCGCCCCATCCATATCCCCACCACCCACCCACCACCCCCCCCCATCCCCACCTTCTTCCCCTCACCACACTACTGACCCCCCCTTCCCCCAGCGCCCCTGGCCCCTCCCCCATCCCCTCCCCCGCAACCGTCGTGCAACCCCGAAATGAAAAAAGGGTTTCATGTGCGAGGGTTTGAAGGGGTTTCGGGGGTACGCGATCGCGAGGGGGAGGAAGGTTGCATGACGGTTGCGGGGAAGGGGAGGGAAGGGGGGGGTTGCACGACGCCTACGGGAGAAGGGGGAGGGAGGAGGGGCCTGTGTGACTCCGTAGGAGAAGGAGAGGGGAGGGGGCTGCGCGCCCCAGCGGGGTAGGGGAGGGGGAGGGGGGCTGCGGTGGAGGGGGAGAGGTGTTTGCGGGGGTGGTGGGGAGGGGGGCCGCAAGGGTGGTGGGGGAAGGGGTAAGGGGTGGTGGTTAGGGTGGTGAGGGTTAGGGTATTAGATTAGGGGTTAGGGTTAGGGTTTGGCTTAGGTTTAGGTTAGTTAATTAGGGTTAGGGGGATTAGGGGTTAATGACTAACGGAAGTCTAACACCGTTAGTCAAAATGGTAGTTTGATGTATTTTTTAAAAAGTGGAGGGTATAAGGTGAACTTGGAAACTTGCGAGGTATACGGTGAAAAAAAAAATTTGCCAGGGGTATATGGTGAAAAAACCGTAAAGAATTTTGTGAGGAGATTGAGAGGCTAATTTCTAGTTTAGAAGAATGTTAAGGAAGTATGTTGCTAGTTTTAATGCATGATGCTAAAAGGAAGGTGGAAGAGAAGCATGAGCAAGAAGGGTGCGAACAACATTGTTAATGGATCTTATCTTTCGCTCAGCTTTTCCATTTTGGGAAGAGGTATGAGGGCAAAAGAATAGGAAATTCAATTAATTACTTACACAAAAATCTCGTAATAGTCCATTGTCATATTCCCTTCCATTATCACATTGGAGGTTCTTAAAATCTTGTTCAAATTAATTGAGTGTGGATAAATGCTCGGAAAGATACAAATGTGGAGTAAACATGAGATTTTACAGATATAGGAATACTCCACAGAAACTTTGAGTAATCATCCAACAACAAAAGATAGTAATATTGGCCCACATAGCTCAAAACAGGGGAAGTCCAAAGATCAGCATGAATAACATCAAATGGCATGAAAGTGCATGAATTAGAAGCAACAAATGGTAACTTAACAATTTTTCCAAGAGGACTTGAATGACAATCATGAGAACTACGAGTTTACTTTATTCCACTCGATGAAATTATTTTGCCTAAGGGAAGCTAAAACGAGAGCTCCCAGATGCCCCAATCTCTCATGCCATAAAGAAGGAGCAAAGGCTGCGAAAGCAGAAGGGGACATGGCTTTATTTGTGGTGATAGTGGTGGTGATAGGATAGAGATCTCCTCGACTCTCACATCTTATTAGGCGCCTCCTCATTTGAAAATCCTTCACAAAAACCCAAAAGGATCAAATTCCACAGAAAACCGAGTTATCACATCTCATTAGGCGCCTCGCCGTTCGAAAATCCTTCACATAAAACCCGGCCCAAAAGGATCGAATTCCACATAAACTGAGTTATCAATTGTAAATTTGCGAATTAAAATTAAAAATTTTAACAAGTTGGGGAGCTTGAAGGACATTATTGACAACTAATGTGTAGTTGGGTGAAGATAAGTGAGTATGACCATATGTAACACCCGACCCATACGGAGTCGAGGCTATCATCACCAATGCGCATCCAGGGCTAACAATTGTCCTTAATAATATAACCAACACAAGTTCTTCAGGCGCTTTTTTATCCTCACTCATTCACACCCCGTGAAACTTCCCAGGTAGTAACCCATCCAAAGACTACTCCTATCCAAGCATGCTTAACTGTGGAGTAACTAAGGAATAAACTCCCTAAAAGAAAGATGCATCTTATTGGAATGAGTAGCCTCCTAAATCCCTTTAAAGCAATCATGAGCAGTATTACATACACCCCCACTTGAGGACAACAACGCCTTCGTTTCGCTCTAGGACTCCACATATTCGGCTACAACGACCTGTGGGTCACCCCAGCCTGGAAACTAATCACATAGTCGACCGCAGCCGGTGATATAGCCCCAGAATCCTCCCCCACTAGGCGAATAACCTTGGATTAATTATCCACACGATCAGCACGCTATTGCAGAGTTGCTCTGATACATTTGCAACACGTGACCCATACAGAGTCGAGTCTATCGTCACCAATGCGCATCCAGGGCCAACAACTATCCTCAATAACAAACACAAGCACTAGTACATAATCATTGATTTGCGTCAGACCTGGAACTGCCATTTGCGTCGGACATTAGTCCGACGCCATAGGTCTCGATGCAAATATGGGAGACATGATCTGCGTCGGAGAAGGACACGATGCAGATTTTAAGCTATTTGCGTCGAATGCAACGCAAAGTCCGACGCACAAGACCCCTAGCCAGCACCAAACAACCTCATCTACGTCTGTCATTTACGTCGCGTTAAGAGCCATATGCGATGCATATGATTCATTTTTTATTAGAAAAAAGTAGGATTTACGTCGGATTGAGTGTTAGATCCGACGCAAATTGGTCGTCTTCATTAAAACAAAATAGAAAGTCATTTCTTCCTGTCAGTATTCACCCAATTCACCTACTGCTTCAGTTGAAGTTTTTGTTCTCAAAGTCCAATTAGTTTTATCGAAGATTGAAATGTATGCCATTATGAATATAACACAATATAATCCAATCAGAGAAAAAAATAAAAAATTTCTATAGTTCTATATATAAAAAGAATGAAATACAAGAAGCAAATCTAAAAAAAAAAACACCAAGGGATTGAACCACAAAAAATTGAACCAAAATCTGTACAAAATGTAAAAAATAAAAAAACGAAATAAAAAAAAATAAAAAATCAGATCTTACATACAAAAATCGAAAACACCAAGGGACTGGATACAAAACGAAATTAAAAAATTGAACCTAAAAAAAATAAAATAAGATCTAAATCGCCAAATTTCAATCTGTCATTTTGTTCATTTTGTTCGAACTTCTCGTTCTTCTTCTCGTTCGAACATACAAAATAAATATATTTAAACACACAAAATAAATATATTTAAACATACAACTATTTTATGTTGTTCGAACCAATTCTGTTGATAAATTGCCATCTGATCCTCTCTCTCCTGATTTCTCCAATGAAGCAGGCGATCTTAAGTCACTCATAATCAAAGGATTTCATGTAATTGGAGCTCTGATCATCGGCAAAAATGGCAATTTAGTACAAATTGTGAAGCAGGCGATTGATGCTGCGTGTAAATTGAGGGAAATTTTGTATACTGGAGATGAGTTGAGAAATTTTGATGTAATTGGTGGTGTTTCGGGTTCGAGTAGTAGTGAATTGAACTTTTTTTTATGCGAACTTGGGGGATTTGAAGAATGTTGAGGATGTAGAGACTATTTTGTTTGAGAGAAACCAGAGAATTATATTTGGGAGAGAGAGGGGGGGACTTAATGACGGCTGGGATGTGAATAAAATGAATTCGTGGTAGGGTTTGAAAAGGAAGCGGCCTTAATGAAGATAAAATGCTATGTGCGTCACATGGACCATAAGTTCCGACGCACATCGTATACAAAGCGGGCCTCATGCTATGTGCGTGCATGGACTCTAAGGTCCGTCGCACATTGTATACAAAACTAGGCCCTAATGCATTCGTGACTAAGGCCCTAAAACCCATTTGCGTCGGATGGACTTCCAGATCCGACGCAAAAACGTTGGATACGCAAATTTGTCTTTCATGATTTGCGTCGAACATTGATTAGGGTCCGACGCATATGAATTTTTTACGTCGAATAGGAGAAACATCAAATGCATATAAATCATGATTTGGATCGAACACCATGAATGTCCGACGCAAATGATGCGCTCCTACACTTCTGTGTCGCTTTACCTGTTGTGCGACACAATTCAGGAGACGCAAATCAACATTTTTTCTACTAGTGAAGTTCTTCCGACGCATTTTTGTCCTTTCTCATGCGCACCCTGATATACTTCCCAAAAGGTTACCCATCCTAAGACTACTCCCACCCAATGCAAGCACGCTTAATTGTGGAGTAACTAAGGAAATAACCTCCCTAATAGAAAGATGCATCGTATTGGAATGAGTAACCTGCTAAATCCATTTAAAACAATCATGAGGGGTATTACACCATAACCATGAATTGGAATTGAATGAACATTTTCGACAATAATACCACGATTTTTTCTCATATTACACTAGTGGAATAAACCTCATCGGATCCGGTCAAATCTGGGCTTACTGATCCGTTATTGGCCCGGGACGGGTGGGCTAGGAGTAACTAGAAGATCTTAACTGATACGGTTTTGAACCGGATCACTTAAGCACTGACTAATCCAGTTGTGCAAGAAAACCGAACCAGTTTAGGTGATTAACTAATCCAATTTTCTTACCAACTGGATCAGTTAGTTAACATGGCACCAATTCTCACTGCATACAATGGGCTTCAACTGATCTGGTGGACATCACGTAACCGGAATAGTTACCCATGTATGATAATTGAGCAAGCTTCTAGCAGAAAGCAACAACACCGGCTGGCTGGCTGCCATAAGCTGCCAGCTGCCAGCTGCCAGCTACACTATATGCCCTTGTTTTATATATTACTTTCTACACCTTTTCAATGAATATATCAATTCATAAATTAGTCATAAAATTTTACAATAATGTATTTCTCACGTAGCAGCCAAAAGTGCCAAGAACCAAACATTTGGATCTGAAATGTACCCCCTCCCACCAATATTCAATTACAACACTAACCAAGTATTTGAATTTGCACATATAAGTTTCTTCCTAGATAAAACACAAGGCCAACCACTGATTATCTACCGCATGAACTCCTGTTTCGTGACAAATAAGAAGGATTGCTAAGTCGCCTGCACAAACAAACCAATTGAAAAGCAAATTAGGACCAATGTCTAAGAAAATCACTTAAAGGAAGCTAAACCAAATATTATATGAAGCTTTAAAAGCAAAAGCAATTGTTTAGCAAATTTCTAGGTGGGGGAAAATCCACATATAAAGACACATGATCCCGATAGACTAAGATGCATGAATCAAACAAATTTCTTGATGAATAGTTTGTAGTTGATGAATGATGATTAACAAAAAGCAGTCTCGGTCTCAGGCAAACAAATTTTGCAATTTAATTAGAAGTGTTACCTTTCCATAAGCATTTCGTATAGGTGATATATGAAGCATATTCCAAAATGAGGTCATATCTTATCTGAAAAGAAGACCAGCCAATAAAATATTTATCTTACAATTAAACAATTGAACTACTGACTAAACTAAGTTACCTATAATCTAGGATTCGTATTGCGCATGGTTTTCCATTTTGAATACACTCATTAATCTGCACAAAAATGTTGAAACGAAAATTTACATCATAAAGTACAATTTAAAAGGGGGTAACAGAATGGAATGCTTGACAGCTGAAAAGTATGATATAATAAAATAAATACACCAACTATAAGTGGCAACAAATCCATTAGTAAGTGTTTGGGCTCAATAAATGACCATCCTAATACTATAAGAGAGTCATCCTAATCACCAAATAGGTGGCAGTTGTGGGTCCCACCCTGGAGTTGACCTAAACTCAGATGGTTTGGGATCCTCCAAAGGGCTAGAAAAGATGATTACCTAAAAAGGCAACAAAGCCACTTATCCTAAGAAAGGCTCATCTTATCAAGGTTACCTGTTAGAGAATTCCCAACAGTATAAATAGCTCCAATCTCATCAATGAACATGTATTGAATTCCAACCTACCAAAGTTAGAGCACCTCTCTCTACAATTACTGCATTCTCTCTCTACCTCAATCACATCATACTTGAGCGTCAGATTGGCGATCCCGGAACAACCCCCGGGGTAGTTTTACCTTATTTTGCAGGACTCCGGTGTACGGCTAACGTAGCTCAGGTGTATCTTCTTAGGGTCCACATTAAGTATCTCAACCTTCAACAATCCTTAATTTCTTAGACAGAAATAGTTTGGCGCCGTCTGTGGGGAGTTATAAACAAAGTTACTTCGCCACCACTCTGGAAGTTCACCTCATTGCCACTCAGCAATGGCCCCAACCAAGAACACTCGCTCACAACCTAATTCCAATCCGACCGGAAGACCTCAGACGTCCGGACGAGCTCAAATGTTTGGACGAGTACCTACACCTCAACCCCATCGTACCCACACGGTACCATCCCTTGATTCTAGGGATGAAGGGTCCAATGGTAACCTTCGGAACTTCGATGGAGATCAGCTTGTGCCATTAGGTCAGCTACAACAAGACGACCACCGACCGATATCTACTGCAGATATCACCCTGATTGCTGCTCAGCTTCAACAGACCCTCCAGCGTAGCCAAATGGAAATGTTGGCAACTCTACAACAAGGGCGCCCATTTCCAAACCCCAACGAGCAAGGCGGAGCTCTGGTGCCCTCCCATAGGGAAGAAAACATCCCACGCTCTCTACATGGCCAGCCTAGCCGACAACGGTCCATAACAAGAAAAGATTGCCAATAGGATCGACAGAGATCGAGGCACGAGGGAGATGAGCGCCACCCGCCCAAGGGTAGGTCCGCTCGGCAAGGGGACGAGACCCACGCCTCAAAATAACCAAGGGGTAATGGCGGGCAAAAGCCTAAAGATGCCCGACATTTCCTCAATGAGAAGCGCCTCAGTAAATGGTATGATACCAGACATATCCTTGACCAAAAGGCCGCTCAAAGGGAGGGGCATGGTGACTCGGCTCACTCTAGACCCCCTCGGATCAACAGTGGTGCCCTCAAGTTCGTTCCGTTCAGCCAAGCAATCCAAGAAGCCCCCAGCCCAGGAAAAATCCAAACACCTCCCATTGAACCATTTTGCAAGCCTAACCGATCAACTTGAATGACCACATGGCAATATACAAAGCTCATATGAGTGTTCAGACAAGTTGTGAAGCTACTTGGTGCCGTTTCCTTCCCACCACGCTGAAGGGACTGGCGCTGAACTGGTTCCAGGAACTGCCAGCCCTAATCGTCACTAATTTCTCGGTACCAGAGGACTTGTTGAGCCACTAGTTCATCGCATGGAAAAGGCAAAAGAAAACAAGCGTTCACTTGTCGGCGGTCAGACAAGAGAAGAATGAGAGCATAACTGATTACATCAAACGGTTCAATGAGGAATCACTGAAGGGTTCAGATTTGCAAGATGTTATAGCACTTGTCGCCCTGATGTCAGGGCTCTTACCCGGTCGGTTGAGATAGACCTTGGCTGAAAACGAACTTAAAACTTTCTCACAGGCAATGAGCCGGGCTCAGAGGTTCATCCAGGCGTCAGACATATGTTGCCACTCAAATGATGGAAGTAAGAAGAGAAAGGAAGAAGGAAACCACAAGGACCAATCAAAACACCAGAAGACGGGAGGTCAGTCAGATAAGTTCAATGACCATGGTAACGACCCCCGGCTCAGCAAAAACAGAAGAGAAATATACTTAGACATCAAAGACAAGACCATGCTCCTAAAGCCACACCCTATCAGAACTTCATCCACTCGGTGAGACAAAAGCCAATGGTGCGAGTACCACAAAGAGTGTGGCCACACCACCAAAGACTGCCGAGAATTGAAAAAATCCCTCGACAACTGAGTTGATCAGGGGAAGCTGAATCGTTATCTTAAGCAGTCCAAGGATGAAAAGGGAAAATAAAAGGTGGATCCGATAGAGAGCGGCGACACAGAAGCGTTCATTGGGGTTATAGCAGGCGACTTTGCGTCTAGATGTCTCATCGGCTTATTCCGCAAAGCCCACCTACATAGTCTAAAGCACCAAGTGCTTGACGTCCACCACCCCCCGACCCGACTGCCCGGTGATGACATTTGGGGAATCCGGTAGGATTTTGCACACGCCACATGATGAGCCGGCCCCCTGGTAATTGACTTAAAGGTGGCCAATACCAGGGTCAAGAGAGTGTTGGTCGACAGTGGCTCGTCCGCTGACATAATCACCCTGAAGTGCCTCAAGAAACCGAAGTACACCGAGAAGGATGTCACACTCTGAATCGGCCACTCATAAACTTCGGGAAACTCGGTGCACCCGGTCGGATGGGAGACAAAGGCAAGGGAAGAAGCCTACTGATTGACCTCCTAGTGGTGGACATCCCTCTGCCATACAATGTTATAATGGGGAGGTCGACCCTGAACAAAGTCAAAGCCGCAATATCAATCTACCAGCTCCTTATGCAGTTCAAAACCGATGAGGGTATGGTCGGAAAGATCGAGGGGGATCAGAAAGCAGCAAGAAGCAAGGGAGTGTTATGTCAACAGCCTGAAAAGCAAAGTCGACGTCCAAAAGGACTCGAAAAAGAGAAAGCGAGAGGAGAGTCAACCGACAAGTGGCCTTGGGTATACATCATCGAAAACCCTAAGCAAAATGAACGCCCTCAGCTAGCCGAAAACGATGAAGAAGTTGTCATTGACAAAGAGCTCGGTCAGACGTTGAGGTTAGGCAAAAACATGAACCCTAAAGTATGGGAGGAGATCATCCAAGTACTCACCGAATACAGAGATGTTTTCGCCTATAAAGCCTCAGAGATGCCCGGGATAGACCCTGAGATCATGTGCCAATCAAGCAAAAGTTAAGGACCCAGGGTCCCGAGCGAACGCCGCAAGAGGTAGCCGAGGTCGAGAAAATTGCTTGAAGCAGGCTTCATGGAAGAGTGTCAGTACTCACAATGGTTGGCCAATGTGGTATTGGTCAAGAAATCAAGCGGGGCATGGCGGATGTGCGTAGACTTCACAGATTTGAACAAGGCCAATCCAAAGGACAACCATCCCATACCCAAAATCGACAGGCTAGTCGATTCAACTACTGGGCATGTCCAAATGATCGGGTCCATACCTCCTTCGTCACCAACTAAGGGGTGTATTGCTACAAAATGATGTCGTTCGAACTCAAGAATGCAGGGGCTACGTATCAACGAACAATGAACAAGATCTTCAACGACCAGCTAGGTTGAAACATTGAAGTATATGTTGATGACATGATCGTCAAAAGCAAAGCCCAGAACGATCACCCCTCGGACCTAAGGGAGACCCTCGGAACTTTGAGGCGGTTCCGCATGATGTTGAATCCGAAGAAGATCGTCTTCGGAGTGAAGGGAGGAAAGTGCCTCTTATTCCTGGTGAATGAGAGAGGAATCGAGGCCAACCCAGACAAGATCAAAGCAGTAATGGAAATGAAATCTCCTCAGAACGTTCGAGAGGTCCAACGCCTAACCGACTGTTTGGCGGCCCTAGGACGCTTCCTATCCAGATCAGCAGAAAAGAGCCTTTGTTTTTTCAAGGCTTTAAAGAGAAAAGAGTTCACCTGGGACGAAGAAGCTGAACAAGCCTTCGCCTCCCTTAAAACACATATATCAACACTTCCTAAGTTGATCTCCCCCTTACCGGGGGAAACTTTATTTATTTACTTGGCAGTATCAGAATACGCACTCAGGGCCATTCTGGTAGTCGAGAGAGAAGCGAAACAACACCCGGTCTACTTCATCAGACATGCTTTCCGAGGGGCGGAAACAAAATACAGTGAAGCAGAAAAAAATGGTCTTCGCCCTCGTGATGGCGAGTCGGAAGTTAAAACCTTACTTTCAAGCTCACCAGATCAAAGTCCTCAATGGACAGCCGGTCCGAAAACTGATTGAGAGCAGAAATCACTCCAGTCGAATGACTGACTGGGGGGATTAGGTAGCTGACTTTGGGCAAGAGTACGAGCTTAGAAGGGCTATCAAGGCCCAGGCCTTGGCTGTTATAACAGAATGCACTACCAGGCCCCTAGTCGGAGAACAGGATACTTGGGAGCTGCAGGTGGATGGATCGTCCACCAATACTAGGTGCGGAGCCGGGCTAGTAATTAAACCCCCCGTCGGGGACAAGATGGAGTATGCCATAAAGTTTAAATTTTTGGGATCAAATAATGAGGCCGAATATGAAGCCCTCAAAGCTCAGACAAGTTGTGAAGCTACTTGGTGCAGTTTCTTTCCCCCCACGCTGAAGGGACTGGCGCTGAACTGGTTCCAGGAACTGCCAGCCCTAATCGTCACTAATTTCTCGGTACTAGAGGACTTGTTGATCCACTAGTTCATCGCATGGAAAAGGCAAAAGAAAACAAGCGTTCACTTGTCGGCGGTCAGACAAGAGAAGAATGAGAGCATAACTGATTACATCAAACGGTTCAATGAGGAATCACTGAAGGGTTCAGATTTGCAAGATGTTATAGCACTTGTCGCCCTGATGTCAGGGCTCTTACCCGGTCGGTTGAGATAGACCTTGGCTGAAAACGAACTTAAAACTTTCTCACAGGCAATGAGCCGGGCTCAGAGGTTCATCCAGGCGTCAGACATATGTTGCCACTCAAATGATGGAAGTAAGAAGAGAAAGGAAGAAGGAAACCACAAGGACCAATCAAAACACCAGAAGACGGGAGGTCAGTCAGATAAGTTCAATGACCATGGTAACGACCCCCGGCTCAGCAAAAACAGAAGAGAAATATACTTAGACATCAAAGACAAGACCATGCTCCTAAAGCCACACCCTATCAGAACTTCATCCACTCGGTGAGACAAAAGCCAATGGTGCGAGTACCACAAAGAGTGTGGCCACACCACCAAAGACTGCCGAGAATTGAAAAAATCCCTCGACAACTGAGTTGATCAGGGGAAGCTGAATCGTTATCTTAAGCAGTCCAAGGATGAAAAGGGAAAATAAAAGGTGGATCCGATAGAGAGCGGCGACACAAAAGCGTTCATTGGGGTTATAGCAGGCGACTTTGCGTCTAGATGTATCATCGGCTTATTCCGCAAAGCCCACCTACAGAGTCTCAAGCACCAAGTGCTTGACGTCCACCACCCCCCGACCCGACTGCCCGGTGATGACATTTGGGGAATCCGGAAGGATTTTGCACACGCCACATGATGGCCGGCCCCACGGTAATTGACTTAAAGGTGGCCAATACCGGGGTCAAGAGAGTGTTGGTCGACAGTGGCTCGTCCGCTGACATAATCACCCTGAAGTGCCTCAAGAAACTGAAGTACACTTACAAGGATGTCACACCCCTGAATCAGCCACTCATAGGCTTCGGGGGAAACTCGGTGCACCCGGTCGGATGGGAGACAAAGGCAAGGGAAGAAGCCTACTGATTGACCTCCTAGTGGTGGACATCCCTCTGCCATACAATGTTATAATGGGGAGGTCGACCCTGAACAAAGTCAAAGCCGCAATATCAATCTACCAGCTCCTTATGCAGTTCAAAACCGATGAGGGTATGGTCGGAAAGATCCTGGGGGTCGAAGCGAAGCAGCAAGGGAGTGTTATGTCAACAGCCTGAAAAGCAAAGTCGACGTCCAAAAGGACTCGAAAAAGAGAAAGTGAGAGGAGAGTCAACCGACAAGTGGCCTTGGGTATACATCATCGAAAACCCTAAGCAATATAAACGCCCTCAGCCAGCCGAAAACGATGCAGAAGTTGTCATTGACAATGAGCTCGGTCGGACGTTGAGGTTAGGCAAAAGCATGAACCCTAAAGTATGGGAGGAGATCATCCAAGTACTCACCGAATACAGAGATGTTTTCGCCTATAAAGCCTCACAGATGCCCGAGATAGACCCTGAGATCATGTGCCAATCAAGCAAAAGTTAAGGACCCAGGGTCCCGAGCGGAACGCTGCAGTAGCAGCCGAGGTCGAGAAAATTGCTTGAAGCAGGCTTCATGGAAGAGTGTCAGTACTCACAATGGTTGGCCAATGTGGTATTGGTTAAGAAATCAACCGGGGCATGGCGGATGTGCGTAGACTTCACAGATTTGAACAAGGCCAATCCAAAGGACAACCATCCCATACCCAAAATCGACAGGCTAGTCGATTCAACTACTGGGCATGTCCAAATGATCGGGTCCATACCGCCTTCGTCACCAACTAAGGGGTGTATTGCTACAAAATGATGTCGTTCGGACTCAAGAATGCAGGGGCTACGTATCAACGAACAATGAACAAGATCTTCAACGACCAGCTAGGTTGAAACATTGAAGTATATGTTGATGACATGATCGTCAAAAGCAAAGCCCAGAACGATCACCCCTCGGACTTAAGGTAGACCCTCGGAACTTTGAGGCGGTTCCGGATGTTGTTGAATCCGAAGAAGATCGTCTTCGGAGTGAAGGGAGGAAAGTGCCTCTTATTCCTGGTGAATGAGAAAGGAATCGAGGCCAACCCAGACAAGATCAAAGCAGTAATGGAAATGAAATCTCCTCGGAACGTTCGAGAGGTCCAACGCCTAACCGACTGTTTGGCGGCCCTAGGACGCTTCCTATCCAGATCAGCAGAAAAGAGCCTTTGTTTTTTCAAGGCTTTAAAGAGAAAAGAGTTCACCTGGGACGAAGCAGCTGAATAAGCCTTCGCCTCCCTTAAACCACATATATCAACATTTGCTAAGTTGATCTCCCCCTTACCGGGGGAAACTTTATTTATTTACTTGGCAGTATCAGAATACGCACTCAGGGCCGTTCTGGTAGTCGAGAGAGAAGCGAAACAACACCCGGTCTACTTCATCAGACATGCTTTCCGAGGGACGGATACAAAATACAGTGAAGCAGAAAAAAATGGTCTTCGCCCTCGTGATGGCGAGTCGGAAGTTAAAACCTTACTTTCAAGCTCACCAGATCAAAGTCCTCAATGGACAGCCGGTCCGAAAACTGATAGAGAGCAGAAATCACTCCAGTCGAATGACTGACTGGGGGGATCAGGTAGCTGACTTTGGGCTAGAGTACGAGCCTAGAAAGGCTATCAAGGCCCAGGCCTTGGCTGATTTTATAACAGAATGCACTACCAGGCCCCTAGTCGGAGAACAGGATACTTGGGAGCTGCAGGTGGATGGATCGTCCACCAATACTAGGTGCGGAGCCGGGCTAGTAATTAAACCCCCCGTCGGGGACAAGATGGAGTATGCCATAAAGTTTAAATTTTTAGGATCAAATAATGAGGCCGAATATGAAGCCCTCAAAGCTCAGACAAGTTGTGAAGCTACCTGGTGCCGTTTCTTTCCCACCACGCTGAAGGGACTGGCGCTGAACTGGTTCCAGGAACAGCCAGCCCTAATCGTCACTAATTTCTCGGTACTAGAGGACTTGTTGATCCACTAGTTCATCGCATGGAAAAGGCAAAAAAAAACAAGTGTTCACTTGTCGGCGGTCAGACAAGAGAAGAATGAGAGCATCACTGATTACATCAAACGGTTCAATGAGGAATCACTGAAGGGTTCAGATTTGCAAGATGCTATAGCACTTGTCGCCCTGATGTCAGGGTTCTTACCCGGTCGGTTGAGATGAACCTTGGCTGAAAACGAACTTTAAACCTTCTCACAGGCAATGAGCCGTGCTCAGAGGTTCATCCAGGCGTCAGACATATGTTGCCACTCAAATGATGGAAGTAAGAAGAGAAAGGAAGAAGGAAACCACAAGGACCAATCAAAACACCAGAAGACGGGAGGTCGATCAGATAAGTTTAATGACCATGGTAACGACCCCCGGTTCAGCAAAAACTGAAGAGAAATATACTTAGACATCAAAGACAAGACCATGCTCCCAAAGCCACACCCTATCAGAACTTCATCCACTCGGTGAGACAAAAGCCAATGGTGCGAGTACCACAAAGAGTGTGGCCACACCACCAATGACTGCCGAGAATTGAAAAAATCCCACGACAACTGAGTTGATCAGGGGAAGTGAATCGTTACCTTAAGCAGTCCAAGGATGAAAAGGGAAAATAAAAGGTGGATCCAATAGAGAGCGGCGACTGATTGGTCCCCTAGGTGTCGTTACTTCCTATGGTTCCGGGTCAAGAATAAAATCTCCCTAGTCTAACTAACTAGCCTAATAAGGTAGTATAGCGTAGTAAGGGGTCGTATCCACGGAGAAGCAAGGAATTTTACACTTAGTTCGAGATGCAATCAATTGACGGGAGTAAAAGAAAAGGGGTTTGAGTTATCAACTAGACTGCCTAAGGAAGATAAAATAAGAGTGATTAATCAATAAGACAAACACTAGGGAGAGGGGGAATCATGGAACTCACAACAACGATTTCGACAACATTTGGTGGGCAATGGATCAAATCTACTAAGCATGATTAGTGAAAACGAGAAAGATTGAACCTTTGAGCAATAGACTACTAAGACTAGTCAAGGCAAGCATAAACTAATTTAAACAAGCATAAAACTAAACAAATAACCAAAAATAAACTAATAAATAAGGATTAGGGACTAGAAATTACCAAAAGATTGATGCTTTGACCGAATAAAATGAAGAACAAATGTTGAGTTACAACTTTCTCTCTCCAAAAAATGTGTTTTTCTCTCTCTAATTAACCTAGAATAGTGTGTTCTTTTCTTTGAATCCTCCTTTCTGGAATTAAAAGCTTACCCTAAAGTGTCTTAAGAGAGGGTATTTATACCCCTCACAAATACAACTTAAAGTAGGGGCAAACAGCGAAATAAATTGGGAGCTGAACCATTCAGAGCTCCCGCTCCATGTGTGGAGCGCGAGCTTTGAATCGTAATGAGAGAAATTTCAGCAGCAGGTCGAAGTTCCCGCTCCATGCGTGGAGCGCGAGCTCTGAGCAGTTGAAGCTCCCGCTCCATGTTTGGAGCGCCAGCTCTGAGCATAATGGGAGATAGTTTAGCAGCATGTCGAAGCTCCCGCTCCACGAGGTTGGAGCGCCAACTTCAAATTCTCGGCAAAGTTGCTTGTATACAGGGGAACTCGAAGCTCCCGCTCTGAATGGTGGAGCGCCAGCTCTGGCTCTGCTTCTACCCTCCTTTGCTATTTGAAGCTCTATTTCTCCATCCAAAGGTTCCCTTTTGCCATTCCAAGCTTCGACAATCTCGATTAGGCCGCTACGGAACCTAAAAGAAGACAAGAACAAGTCATAGCATAGGGTGTTCACAACATTCAATCTTCGCATGAAGAGAAAACAACCTACAACTCCCAAAAAAGACTCAAAGTGCATAGAGCTAATAGAATCACTAACATTGAACAAAGCTAAGCTAAATAAGCATAAAAATGGACTAAACAAGGGCTTAATTAGGGTGGAGAGAGGCCATAATAGTTTCCTAAAAAGCCACTTATCAAACTCCCCCAGACTAAGTCCTTTGTTCGTCCTCGAATAAAGAGAAAGCAGTAAAGTCTGTACACTAACTCACTTTCGTAGGAATCACGGTCAATTTTAGCATAAATGACAAGCCCTTTAAACCTCAAAGTTGCCAAGGAGGACGAGTGTGCTCTCGTAAGGGTTTTCTAAGAGTTTGACCCATAACTCTAGATCTTAGAATCCAAGGCAAAGCAAAAATAAATAAACCAAAGAAAATAAAATGGTGCTCTTAAGTGAGATTTTGACGAGAAGCAAGCACAAATGGATGCAAGAATTTCTTGACATTAAAAGTAAGCATGCTCAAAGATGTCCATAGGTTGATTAAAACATACCATACACTAAGCATAGAGAACTAAACAGAGCACATTTCCTCAAATTCTACAACCATACATACCGCGTTCTCTCAACTAGTTTCAAATTCGCCATTCAAGGTAGCTTCTCTAAACTCCGGAGAATGGAGCCGATAAATGTAATAAGAAATAGAATAGGAGAAGGTTACTCGACATCTCGACATAGCACACTCGCTCAATAGGCTTGATTCCAATCTTCCAACACCGACAATGACTCAACCCTCTAAGGTCAAAAGGACTTTTAGGGTGGAAACGTAGGCTAGGGGTAAAGGGTGTGAATAAATTTGGATAGTGGTGCTCAATTCTAATATAGTGAAGCCTTAGTAGGAGCGAAAGAGCTAAATAACCATGAATCCCAAATCATATTCAACCATTTAGGGATAAGTTTCCCCCAAACTTATTTGAAAACATAACAATAAAAGAACTATTTTGGATTTTCTTTCTTTTTCTCCCCTTTTTTTCTTTTGTTTCTTTTTTTTTTTTTAATTTTTTTTTCTTCCCACCTTCTTTGACTTTGGGTGGCTTTTTCTATGAAGTTGCAATTGCATTCAATCAAGAATATACACAAAATTTCCACTATACCACAAGAATCTCATCATTTTCCTTTCCCCTTATTTGTTTCAAATATCACTCAAGACAATCGCTCTAACTTCACTATTCACTACAAGGGTGAAAAATAAAACAAGGAGGCAATTGGCTTGTATTGAGGTAATCAAAGAAAGGATAAGGCTCAAAGGGTTGAGAGGAAGGGCATATGCAAATAAAAACAAAACCAAGAAAAAGAGAAAAGAAAAACAAGAATAAAAAGCCTAAAACTATAAAAGTAAAAATAGTCACCGAAATGAACGCCTTTATCTTTCCCTAGAGTGGCTCGGTCGCGATCTAAGATAGATTAGAGTCAAGTTCTCGGTAAAAGTATGCGATGTCGAGGATCCATGCACTCAAAATAGATGTTGGGGCTTTTTTGAAAGTCCTCACATGGGGTTATCAAACAAATGCTACCTTTAAGGTTTCAAATCACTAGAGAAAGAGCAACACCATCATACCACAATCCATGAATTAAGGTTTTGTGCTCTCAAAAAGTTCTAACCGCTACCTTAACATAGAGTATCCTAAAATCAACCATAAACATCTCAAAGCATGCGGACTTCTAACATCTAGGAATAAAAGCATTCAAAAGAGTGGAGCTTTAATGATATTGTTCTCAACTCAAGAGCAAAATAAATAATTAAAAGAAAAATTTGCCTTGATTTGTACGTTTTTTTTTTCTTTTTTTATTTATTTATTTATTTTATAGCAAGAGATGAAAGCAAGTAGGTAGTGGCACATAATCAACACAATTACAAAAATTTAGCACTTAAACCCAGGTGGTGTTCATAACCACCAATGTAAAATTAAAGCCAAGCAACCTCGAACGATCATCTTCTTTCCTAAACTATCCTAAAACTAAGTAAATAAGTAACTAAAAGGGAGTTGGAACGATCTCACCCATCATTGAAGCAATAAAGGCCAAATGCAATATCCGAAGCAAATGCTCTTCTCACCTTGACTTCATCCCCGGATGCTTGCTATGAAAGGTCATCAACTTAAAAGAAAGATTAGTTCCAACAATAGTATATACAAAGGGCAAAGAAAAACAAATCTAGCTTAACACATAGCTCAACAATTCCTTAAGATTTCAATTCCCCGAGCCATGACCCCTAAAATTGCGCCCCTACATCAAAAACAATGCAAAGTACACCCCCCCAACTTGAATGGAAAGCCGACCTCGGTGAGACCAAGGAATAGAGCAAAAGAGGGGATGAGGGGCGATTCATGGGGCGATCTAAGATCCACTTGGCCCGCCCTCATCGGGGCGGCGCCAATCATAAGCAAGATCGATCGGGGTCCCATCCTCACGCAAGGGGGGACCATGGGGTTCCCAACCGCCGTTAAAGTTAGGAGGGAAACCCGTGTACCCCGTAAAGGATGGGTCATGGCTATGTTCCGGTGGGATGTATCTATAGGCGGGGTCGTCGAAATAGTCACACCCCCCGGGCTGGGTAAAATCATATGGGGGAAAAGTGCGCCGCTCCCTAATTTGGGAGGATGGACCCTGCCAATAGGGGTAGACTGGCTCACGAGGAGTGCCATCAATGTGCTCCTCTCCCCAACTTGGCACTGGCCCTAGCTGTGGAGGCCAATAGGGATGGTTAACTGGCGGGGCGATTTGCCCTTGCTCCACAAAATGGTTGAAAAGCAAAGAATTTTGGAGCGCCATCCCCTGGTTGTTGGCCTCCAATTGGCCCACTTGCAAACTTAAGTTATGAAAAGCATGTTCGATGTTAAAACTAGAAGGGTGAGAGTGGCTCATACCTCCCTCCTCAAGGGAGGGGTGACGTTCGTGCTCCACTCGTTGCGGCCTTGGTTGGTGTTGCTGTTGTTGTTGATGTTGCTGCTGATGTTGTTGCCTTGCTCGGTTTCTTCTTTCAATCTCATTCGGATCAAGCTACGAAGCATCAATCTCCTCAAATGGGACTCTCCATGGATTTGGGGTGTTTGCTGGGGGTTCGGTCATGAATCTATTTGGGATCTTGCACCATATTGCACCCTTGATCAACCAAAAGGTGGCTCTAGATGTCTCTTTGGTGAATTTCATGTTTTTGAGGTGATCAAGGTTTAGAACCGACCCATAGCTCTCCGGCTCCATCTTGACAAGTTGCTCTTTGTACCCGAGCCTATAAGCAATCCATGTCACCATCCCTCCCAATTGGATGGGCCCTTTCATTCTTGTATCTTGCTTGATGGTGAGCATCCTTGTGGCAAGCAAGAAACCCAAGTTAACTTTGTCGGCGGTTATTTTGATCTAGCAACCTTCTTCCTTCACTTGCTCTCCATAGCAAATGAAGTTCTTGGTCGCTCATTTTTCCAAGATCTTGCCGGGAGAAGAAACAATACACCAACATCCTATGGAAATACCTCAATGCGCCATGAGGGATTTCTGAGGCTTTGGATGAGTTAGAGAGGAAGTCCCTAGACCCATCGGTTATCCTCTTCCACCAGGCTTGCATATCATAGCCTTCAATACCATCCCCAGAACAATCATACACCTATGCTCTTGGATCCCAACAAAAACACTCATTAAACTCTGCGAGGCTCATGGTGTGTTGGTGGTTGAACAACCTGAATTTAATCTCAAAGGCATCCCCTGCCTCCGTAGATGTTCTCTTGAATTCAAAGCTAGCTAAGAATTCTAGAGTTAGAGTGCGGTAGGTGAGGGGAGGTTGTGCGGGGTGGTTGTAGGTCTTATCTGTGGTAATCCAATCATTTGGGATTTGGTTTTTAAGGAACGGGGCAAAACCGAGTGTACGGGCAAGGTCGCACACTTTATCATCAATCCTGAGGTGGCAACAAGTTATATGAACATAGAAAAGGGTTTGTTTCACCTCCCTCTTCTCAAGCTCACGAAACTTGGCTTTGTGTTCGGGTTTGGTAAGGTTGACACTGTAGGAAGGTGAGGTGCTAGTGCGAGGTCTCTTTGAACCCATTACAACAGTATCAATAATCACCAACAACAACAATATCAACCAACAAAAATGACCAACAATACCCAAGGGTTGTAGAATCCAAGGATTTTCCTACAACCACAAAAACTCCACAGTGTCTCCAAAAATTTGCACAAATAATCAACAATAACACCACCACAATCACCAATTAATTAATTTCAAGCACAAACTCAAACCAAAACACCTAATTTCATCTAAACACAAAAATTCCAATGGAAACCCTAACAAAATTAAGCACAAATACTCGAAAATAAGCAATATGAACTTAATTAGGAGAGATTTTACCACAATTAGAACCAAATCCTTCTTCTTGTTGTGCAAAGTAGAGTAAACTCGAGTGAAATCCGAAGCGGCCCAAGCAAAAACCCGAATTGATGCTAAGAGTTGAACTTGGAGTGGGAAATTTGGAATAGAAGTGAGAATGTTGAGTTGTTGGGTGTTTTTGAGAGGGATTTGAGTAGTATTGATGAGTAAAAGTGGTAATTTTTGGAGGCTTTGTGTGGAATGTGGGTGGTTTGAAGAGAGAGAGAGGGGGTTTGAGGGTTTAAGTGAGAGAATGAGAGAAAAAGGAGGTTTGGGCGTGCTTATTGATTTCAGAACAAACGCTCGAAGCTCCCGCTCCAACCCCAAAGCGGGCACTCTGACAGGCGCTGAGGATTTTTTTTTTTTTTTCTAAAAAATCGCTCGAAGCTCCCGCTCCACCATTCAGAGCGGGCGCTTTGACCAGAGCGGGCGCTCCAATTGTGTGGAGCGGGAGCTCTGAATCCCACACTTGAGCACTTTTTTTTCTTTCCGATAGAGCGGGCGCTCCAAGGTTTGGAGCGGGAGCTCTAAATTCTCGGCATTTTGTGTGCAGAATCTGAGCGGGCGCTCCAAATGTTTGGAGCGGGAGCTCTGAATCCACCCCTTAACCATTTTTTTTCTTTCCGATAGAGCGGGCGCTCCAACCTCTTGGAGCGGGAGCTCTAAATTTTCGGCATTTTGTTTGCAGCATCTGAGCGAGCGCTCCAAATGTTTGGAGCGGGAGCTCTGAATCCACCCCTTAACCAATTTTTTTCCCTTTCAGATAGAGCGGGCTCTCCATGATGTTGGAGCGGGGGCTACAAATTTTCGGCATTCTTCATCATTTAGAGCGGGCGCTCCAATTGTGTGGAGCGGGAGCTCTGATCCCACTACTTAGCCGATTTCTTTTTCTCTTTTCCTGCACACATACACAACAAACCACACCCTATGGGGGTTTAAAGTAGCCCAAAGTGAGATGTAAGACTTAGCTTAAAACTCAACTCAACTATTGGTTAGATGAGCCGAGAAGCCGTGCCTCGTATTTCTCAATCAAACTAATATCCACCCCATCCCGTGGGAAAAATCCTCCGGATTTTACAATCCACCAAAACAAAATCAAAATCAATGTTCAACAATAACAAAATATAAACAATATATACAAAGGTGCTTGATTTATGGTCTTAAGCTAGACCTCTTCATCCTTCTCAAATGGCTTCGGGAGATGAGTCGGTTGTGACCGACTCGAGCATCAAACAACCAAGTTTTCTAATTTGTTCCTTATCGAAATACTTCTTGATTCTTTGGCCATTTACCATGAACCTAGCTCCATCCTCACCTTGCAATTCAAACGAGCCATAGGGAGTGACCTTGGTGATAGAGAATGGACCGGACCACTTAGACTTCAACTTTCCGGGGAAAAGACGGAGCCGTGAGTTTAATAGGATAACTTTGTCAACGACCTTGAAGTCACGATCTTTGATTCATTTGTCATGCCACTTCTTGGTTTGCTCTTTGTAAAGCCTAGAGCTCTCATATGCATCGAACCTTAGTTCTTCCAACTCATTAAGTTTGAGCAACATCTTCTTCCCGGCCAAGTCGAGGTCCATGTTGAGCATTTTTACCGCCCACCATGCTTTGTACTCAAGCTCAACCGGTAGATGACACCCCTTTTCGTACACAAGTCGATAAGGAGTAGTGCCAATCGGAGTCTTGTAAGCGGTCCTTAGAGCCCAAAGAGTGTCATCCAAATGAAGAGACCAATCTTTCCTTGATTTATTTACCATCCTTTCGAGCAAATTCTTGATTTCGCGATTTGAAACTTCCACTTGCCCTTGAGTTTGAGGATGGTAGGGCAAACCGACCTTATGGTGCACATCATACTTTTTCAAGAGGGCTTCAAATTGCCTCTTAGCGAAATGAGACCCTCCATCATTAATGAGACATCGTGGCACTCCAAATCGAGGAAAGATGATCTTTTTGCGCAACTTCATCACTATCTTATGGTCATTGGTAGGTGAAGGGATGGCTTCTATCCACTTGGTCACATAGTCCACGGCCACCAAAATATATTGGTTTCCACAAGAAGAAACGAAAGGACCCATAAAGTCCACACCCCATACGTCAAAAGGCTCAACTTCAAGAATAAATTGTTGGGGGCATTTCATTCCGTTTGGTTATTCCTCCCATTATTTGGCATCGATCACAACGAAGGATGAATGTGTGAGCGTCTTTATGCAATGTTGGCCACCAAAGGAGACAATCTAGGATATTTGCCACTGTTTTACCAACACCACCATGGCCTCCACATGCAAGTGAGTGACAATGCTCCAAAACTCCTTCAATCTCGTGAGTAGGCACACATTTTCGAAATACACTATCACTACACCTCTTGTACAAATGCGGATCATCCCAAAAATACCTCTTGACCTCCTTGAAAAACCTTTTTCTTTGATGAGAATTGTAGTCATGAGGCACTACTTTGCTCGCCAAATAATTAGCAATATCGGCGTACCAAGGGATTGTGTTGGAAATGATTGTCATGAGAGTGTCATCACGAAGCTCATCATTGATTGGTTTCTCCGCCGCACCATAGGAAGGATGGTCTAATGGCAACCGAGAGAGGTGGTCCGCCACTAGATTTTCACTCCCCTTCTTATCAAGAATTTCCATGTCGAATTCTTAAAGGAGGAGAACCCATCGAATTAATCGTGGCTTGGCATCTTTCTTGCTCATTAAGTACTTGACCGCGGCATGATCGATGTAGACGATGGCCTTGTTGCAAACGAGATAGGGCCGAAATTTGTCAAATGCAAACACCACCGCCAACATCTCCTTCTCCGTGGTCGAGTAATTCTTTTGTGCATCATCGAGAGTGCGGCTTGCATATGAGAGCGCATTCAATTTCTTATCCTTCCTTTGTCCAAGCACAACACCAACTGCATAGTCACTCGCATCACACATTAGTTCAAATGGGAGCTCCCAATCCGGAGCTTGCACAATGGGTGCATTCACTAAAGCATTTTTCAAGGTCTCAAATGCATTTGTGCAAGCTTCATCAAATCAGAATTCCACTTCTTTTTGAAGTAGCCTCGTCAAAGGTCTTGCAATTTGTGAAAAATCTTTGATGAAACGGCGATAAAAGCCGGCATGGCCCAAGAAGGCACGCACCCCGGTCACCGAAGTGAGTGGAGGTAGCTTTTCAATCACCGCGACCTTTGCCGGGTCAACTTCAATTCCATTTTTTGAAATCTTATGGCCAAGGACAATGCCCTCTTAACCATGAAATGACACTTTTCCCAATTTAATACAAGGTTCATCTCTTGACATCTTTTTAAGACTTTCTCGAGATTTTTTAAACACTTGTCAAAAGACGAACCGCAAACACTAAAATCATCCATGAAAACTTCAATGACATCTTCAAGCATGTCGGAAAAGGTGGAGGTCATGCACCTTTGGAAGGTAGATGGAGCATTGCATAAACCGAAGGGCATTCTTCGGTATGCAAATGTTCCATAAGGGCATGTAAAGGTTGTTTTATGTTGGTCATCCGGATGAATAGGAATTTGGAAGAATCCGGAGTAACCATCAAGAAAACAATAATGAGAATGCTTTACCAACCTCGCCAACATTTGGTCAATGAATGGCAAAGGGAAATGATCCTTCCTAGTGGCTTTGTTTAGCCGCCTATAGTCTATGCACATCCTCCACCCCGTCACGGTACGGGTGGAGATGTCATTTCCCTTGTCATCCTTGACAATAGTCATGCCACCTTTCTTAGGCACCACATGAACCGGACTCACCCATTTGCTATCCGAGATAGCATATATGATTCCCGCTTCACGGAGCTTAAGAACCTCTTGTTTCACAACTTCCTTCAAAGTTGGATTCAACCGCCTTTGAGGCTCAATAGAGGTGGCATGATCATCTTCAAGGTGGATGCGATGCATACACAAGCTAGGGCTAATAACCTTGATATCATCAATACTATATCCTATGACACCCTTGGGAGGAGGCTTAGAACTCTCCCCTTTGGCCACGGTTTGGATCAATGGGAGCTCATCTTTGCTTTCTTGGGCATCCGTATGAGCTTCATTAAGTTGGGCCTCAATCTCCATGGCTTCTCTTGATTTTTCCATCCCCTCATTATCTTGGAGGGATTCATAAAGCGTATCATGTCTCATGCTTTGTACCCTCTCATAAATAGCTATCTCCGACTCCACCAAGTCTACTCGCCACACCTTCTCCACCTCACAAGTGATCGTGTTGTTCTTGCAATTAATCACGGCTCCCATTGTTTTAAGAGCCTCTCTACCAAGGATAAGAGGAGTATGAGGGTCCTCCTCCATATCCATTACAACAAAATCACAAGGCACAAAGATATTACCAACTCGAATTGGTATATCTTCAAGTTCTCCACAAGGTAGCTTAATCGAGCGGTCGGCCAATTGAATTGTTTTCCTTGAAGGCACCATCTCAAACTTGAGTAACTTTGCAATGGACAAGGGCATGAAGCTCACACTTGCACCCAAGTCGGCCAATGCTCCCTTCGTCTCAAGATCTCCCAATTTCACCGGGAGAGTGAAACTACCCGGATCTCGTTGCTTGGATGGCATTTGGCGTTGCACAAGCGCACTCACTTGATGTGGAAGAGTGATGCATTGTTCATTGAGCTTTTTCTTGTTGGAGAGAAGTTCTTTGAGGAACTTTGCATAGGATGGCATTTGTGACATGGACTCAAGGAAGGGAATGTTGATTTCAAGACCTTTCAACATACTCATGAACTTGTTGTACTTGTCATTCAACTTTCTCTCAACTATCCTTTCCGGAAATGGTGGGGGAGGATCGAATCTTGATGGTAGGACATTTGTTGATGTTTGCTTTTCTACCTCAACCTCTTTATCCTTCTCAACACCCTCTTCGGTTTCATTTTCTCCTTTTTCAACCACTTGTTCTTCTTGCTCCTTATCATCCTCTTGTTGCACCGCTTTAGGTACTTGGTAAGATCTTCCGGATCTTAGGGAGATGGCCTTCACATGGTGGGAATTTGCGGGGTTCGGAGTAGGTTGACCGGGAAGCTTCTCATTTGAGAGTTGAGAAACTCTCTCGGCTAGTTAGGCAACTTGATTGTCAAGGATCTTTTGGTGAGAAGTGGTTTCTTGGAATTTTTGGTCAACCTTTCGATCAAGGTTACTCAACTTTTGTTCAAATTGTTGAGAAATATTCTTGATGTTGTCTAGGATAAGAAGGGTGTCCGGAGATGGGCCACCTTGGGGGTTTGAAGTGTTTGGGAAGGTGGTTGGGGGTTGGTTTGAGAATTTATGTTGTGGATGGGGCTTGTTGAAGTTGTTTCTAGAATTTGGATGTAAATAGGGAGCTCCTTGGTTTGCTTGATTTTTGGAAATTGGTTGGTCCACCATAGTCATTGAACCTCGGATTAACATTGGAGTTAGGGCCTCTCCAATTATCCCTTTGATTATTGAGATAACCCATAGCCGCTACATGCTCGGGGTCCTTACCACCACAATAAGAGGTGTCGTGGTTGGTACCCCCACAAATTTCACATGAGAATGAGTTTACTTGCCGAGATGAGGAAGAAGAAGCTTGTTCTTTCCCTAGCTTCTTGTCAAGAAGTTGCTCCATGAATGCCTTGGGTGACTCTTGGTCAAGCTCGAATTTCCCATTAGCTTTTCCTTGACTTCTTCTCTTACCACCCCATGAATAGTTGCGAACCACATCCTCAATTGTATCTTTAAGTTGAGCTTGGGGAACTTTCCTTAATTGGCCTCCGGCTCCCGCATCAAGATTGGCTCTAGTAATGGGATCAAGAGCATCATAGAAGAATCTAATAAGTAGAGGCTCGCTATACTCATGATGGGGGCAAGCTCTAACATACTCTTTGAATCGTTCCCAAGCTTCACCTAGAGACTCATCCGCTTCTTGTTGGAAGTTGGATATCTTCCTTCTCATTTCCGCGGTCTTCTCCTCCGTTATAAACTTCTTTAGGAAGGCTTTGGCCACCGCCCTCCAAGTAGTCAAGGAGTTTGGTTTGAGATTCTTAAGCCACCTATAAGCTTTTCCCGCTAAGGATTGCCGGAAGAGATGCATGGGAATGTATTCTTGAGTGACTTGATTCGTTTGGACCATGGCGCACAACTCAAGGAATCTATCAAGATGCTCAATGGGATTCTCATGCGCGGCTCCGGAAAATTGCTCCCTAAGCACCATTTGTGTATATTGTGGATGAATTGTGAAGTTCGTAGTGGTGGTGGGGAGCAAAATGCCACCGGTGAGCTCATAGTCTTCCGGATTACCAAAGTCTTGAAATAGAGGGTTGTCATCTTCGGCCATGGCTTCACTTGCCTCACTTGAAGAGTCAAAAAATATTTCCTCCTCCTCGGTTTGATGTTCAAATAACCTCCGAACTTGCCTCAAAGTACGGTCGATTTCCGGGTCAAGAGGAGTGGTAGGAATACCTTGAGATCTCCTTATCATTCAACAAAGCTAAGCACACGGTTAAAATTGACAACACAATAACAAAAATGAAAATAAAAAGCAATTGATGGGCAATAAACTAAGTTCAAACAACACGTTGCTTCCCAAGAACGGCGCCAAAACTTGATCGGTCCCCTAGGTGTCGTTACTTCCTATGGCTCCGGGTCAAGAATAAAATCTCCCTAGTCTAACTAACTAGCCTAATAAGGTAGTATAGCGTAGTAAGGGGTCGTATCCACGGAGAAGCAAGGAGTTTTAAACTTAGTTCGAGATGCAATCAGTTGACGGGAGTAAAAGAAAAGGGGTTTGAGTAATCAACTAGACTACCTAAGGAAGATAAAATAAGAGTGATTAATCAATAAGACAAACACTAGGGAGAGGGGGAATCATGGAACTCACAACAACGATTTCGACAACATTTGGTGGGCAACGGATCAAATCTATTGAGGGTCTTGGTCCAACATCAAGAGGTCACTCTCGCACACCCCTTAACACCGCCTACCCAACCCCGCCTTTGAGGTCGTGGTCTACCCATCATCAAGTCATCACCAATATCAAGCTTGCTCTCACATAACCCAACATTAGCACAAGATTTAAACATAAAGTTGATCAAGTTTCATGCTTTAACAATAAAATACCTTGATTCGAGCATCAAAAGAACGATCACCAAAGCCAACCAAACATCATTCAAAACCATCACAAAGTCCCATTATCCCCCTTCCCTAGCTAGAAATCTAGCCTAGGAAGGAGGAGAACATAGTAAGACTAATAAAAGCAACAATAAAAGGAGCAAACATACTAAAACAACTAAGCATGATTAGTGAAAACGAGAAAGATTGAACCTTTGAGCAATAGACTACTAAGACTAGTCAAGGCAAGCATAAACTAATTTAAACAAGCATAAAACTAAACAAATAACCAAAAATAAACTAAGAAATAAGGATTGGGGACTAGAAATTACCAAAAGATTGATGCTTTGACCGAATAAAATGAAGAACAAATGTTGAGCTACAACTTTCTCTCTCCTAAAAATGTGTTTTTCTCTCTCTAATTAACCTAGAATAGTGTGTTCTTTTCTTTGAATCCTCCTTTCTGGAATTAAAAGCTTACCCTAAAGTGTCTTAAGAGAGGGTATTTATACCCCTCACAAATACAACTTAAAGTAGGGGCAAACAGCGAAATAAATTAGGAGCTGAACCATTCAGAGCTCCCGCTCCATGTGTGGAGCACGAGCTTTGAATCGTAATGAGAGAAATTTCAGCAGCAGGTCGAAGCTCCCGCTCCATGCGTGGAGCGCGAGCTCTGGCGATTGAAGCTCCCGCTCCATGTTTGGAGCGCCAGCTCTGAGCATAATGGGAGATAGTTTAGCAGCATGTCGAAGCTCCCGCTCCACGAGGTTGGAGCGCCAGCTTCAAATTCTCGGCAAATTTGCTTGTATACAGGGGAACTCGGAGCTCCCGCTCTAAATGGTGGAGCGCCAGCTCTGGCTCTGCTTCTACCCTCCTTTGCTATTTGAAGCTCTATTTTTCCATCCAAAGGTTCGCTTTTGCCATTCCAAGCTTCGACAATCTCGATTAGGCCGCTACGGAACCTAAAAGAAGACAAGAACAAGTCATAGCACAGGGTGTTCACAACATTCAATCTTCACATGAAGAGAAAACAACCTACAACTCCCAAAAAAGACTCAAAGTGCATAGAGCTAATAGAATCACTAACATTGAACAAAGCTAAGCTAAATAAGCATAAAAATGGACTAAATAAGGGCTTAATTAGGGTGGAGAGAGGCCATAAAAGCTGCCTTAAAAGCCACTTATCAGCGACACAGAAGGGTTCATTGGGGTTATAGCAGGCGACTTTGCGTCTAGATGTCTCATCGGCTTATTCCGCAAAGCCCACCTACAGAGTCTCAAGCACCAAGTGCTTGACGTCCACCACCCCCCAACCCAACTGCCCGGTGATGACATTTGGGGAATCCGGTAGGATTTTGCACACGCCACATGATGAGCCGGCCCCCTGGTAATTAACTTAAAGGTGGCCAATACCAGGGTCAAGAGAGTGTTGGTCGACAGTGGCTCGTCCGCTAACATAATCACCCTGAAGTGCCTCAAGAAACTGAAGTACACTGAGATGGATGTCACACCCCTGAATCAGCCACTCATAGGCTTCGGGGGAAACTCGGTGCACCCGGTCGGATGGGAGACAAAGGCAAGGGAAGAAGCCTATTGATTGACCTCCTAGTGGTGGACATCCCTCTGCCATACAATTTTATAATGGGGAGGTCGACCCTGAACAAAGTCAAAGCCGCAATATCAATCTACCAGCTCCTTATGCAGTTCAAAACCGATGAGGGTATGGTCGGAAAGATCCAGGGGGATCAGAAAGCAGCAAGCAGCAAGGGAGTGTTATGTCAACAGCTTGAAAAGCAAAGTCGACGTCCAAAAGGACTCGAAAAAGAGAAAGCGATAGGAGAGTCAACCGACAAGTGGCCTTGGGGTATACATCATCGAAAACCCTAAGCAATATGAACGCCCTCAGCCAGCCGAAAACGATGAAGAAGTTGTCATTGACAAAGAGCTCGGTCGGACGTTGAGGTTAGGCAAAAGCATGAACCCTAAAGTATGGGAGGAGATCATCCAAGTACTCACCGAATACAGATATTTTTCGCCTATAAAGCCTCAGAGATGCCCGGGATACAGGAGATCATGTGCCAATCAAGCAAAAGTTAAGGACCCAGGGTCCCGAGTGGAACGCTGCAGTAGCAGCCGAGGTCGAGAAAAGCAGGCTTCATGGAAGAGTGTCAGTACTCACAATGGTTGGCCAATGTGGTATTGGTCAAGAAATCAAGCGGGGCATGGCGGATGTGCGTAGACTTCACAGATTTGAACAAGGCCAATCCAAAGGACAACCATCCCATACCCAAAATCGACAGGCTAGTCGATTCAACTGCTGGGCATGTCCAAATGATCGGGTCCACACCGCCTTCGTCATCGACTAAGGGGTGTATTGCTACAAAATGATGTCGTTCGGACTCAAGAATGCAGGGGCTACGCATCAACGAACAATGAACAAGATCTTCAACGACCAGCTAGGTTGAAACATTGAAGTATATGTTGATGACATGATCGTCAAAAGCAAAGCCCAGAACGATCACCCCTCGGACCAAAGGGAGACCCTCGGAACTTTGAGGCGGTTCCGCATGATGTTGAATCCCAAGAAGATCGTCTTCGGAGTGAAGGGAGGAAAGTGCCTCTTATTCCAGGTGAATGTGAGAGGAATCGAGGCCAACCCAGACAAGATCAAAGCAGTAATGGAAATGAAATCTCCTCAGAACGTTCGAGAGGTCCAACGCCTAACCGACTGTTTGGCGGCCCTAGGACGCTTCCTATCCAGATCAGCAGAAAAGAGCCTTTGTTTTTTCAAGGCTTTAAAGAGAAAATAGTTCACCTGGGACGAAGAAGCTGAACAAGCCTTCGCCTCCCTTAAAACACATATATCAACACTTCATAAGTTGATCTCCCCCTTACCGGGGGAAACTTTATTTATTTACTTGGCAGTATCAGAATATGCACTCAGGGCCGTTCTGGTAGTCGAGAGAGAAGCGAAACAACACCCGGTCTACTTCATCAGACATGCTTTCCGAGGGGCGGAAACAAAATACAGTGAAGCAGAAAAAAATGGTCTTCGCCCTCGTGATGGCGAGTCGGAAGTTAAAACCTTACTTTCAAGCTCACCAGATCAAAGTCCTCAATGGACAGCCGGTCCGAAAACTGATTGAGAGCATAAATCACTCCAGTCGAATGACTGACTGGGGGGATCAGGTAGCTGACTTTGGGCTAGAGTACGAGCCTAGAAGGGCTATCAAGGCCCAGGCCTTGGCTGATTTTATAACAGAATGCACTACCAGGCCCCTAGTCGGAGAATAGGATACTTGGGAGCTGCAGGTGGATGGATCGCCCACCAATACTAGGTGCGAAGCCGGGCTAGTAATTAAACCCCCCGTCGGGGACAAGATGGAGTATGCCATACAGTTCAAATTTTTGGGATCAAATAATGAGGCCGAATATGAGGCCCTCATACTCGGACTTCAACTTTACATTCTGGCTGGAGCCACATAAATGAAAGCGAAATCCGACTCGCAACTCATAGTGGGGCAGGTGTCTGGTGAATATGAGGCCAAAGAAGACAGCATGAGAATGTACTTGGCTAAAGCCCGAGAGTTCCTCGAACATCTATCCCAATTTAACATTGCTCCACATACCCAGATCGGAAAATCAACAGGCTAATGCGTTGTCCCGGATAGCAAGTTCGGCGGAGGGGCCAACCCCTCGGACCATTATGTGGGAAGTTATGCACAAGCCAAGTATCAACGCCAAGGAACAATTGGCATTGTACCGGTTGTCCACCCGAGGATCACAAGGAGGCCGAACGGATCAAGACAAGTCAGGGTGGTTCTTATCGCATGAGGACCAGCTATACAAAAAGTCCTTCATTCATCCGCTACTCAAATGTGTAACGCCCGAAGAAGGCAATTACATCCTAAAGGAAATACATCAAGGGGCATGTGGAAGTCATCAAGGGGGAAGGACGACAGCAGGAAAATCCCTCAGAGCTGGTTATTATTGGCCAACTCTAAAAGGATACGCCCATGAACTGGTTATGAAGTGTCCCTCATGCTAGCCACATTCGGACATCCCTAAGGCCCCCACCACCCCACCGACCATAATCTAAGCGGTTCTGCCATTCGACAAGTGGGGAATGGACCTCCTCAAACCATTTCCCCCACCATCAGGGCAAGGAAAATTCCTGATAGTCACCATTGATTACTTCACCAAGTGGACTGAAGCCGAGCCACTTTCATCAATTAACCGACAAACAGGTCCAAGCATTCATATGGAGGAACATCATCACCCGATTCAGAGTACCAAGGCTTTGATATCCGACAACGGACGACAGTTAAACCGTTGTCCGGCTTGAGAGTATTGTGCCTGGTTCGGAATTTAAACCAGGTTCTTCGCAGTATCAAGGCCGCAAACCAATGGACAAGCTGAGTCTACAAATAAAATTGTCCTCAAGGGGATCAAGAAGTCCTAGGAAGCTGTTAAAGCGGCATGGGTTTATGATCTACCAGGAGTCCTATGGTCCACTCAGACAACCGCAAAAGAGGTAACAGGCCACTGGCCTTTCAGTCTGGTATACGGAAGTGAGGCGGTCCTCCCAGTGGAGGTCGACATCCCCTCACCCCGGATGACATTCTATGAGTTCGAGCAGAACGAAGAAGAAAAACCTGTTAACTTGTATTTGCTGCCAGAAACTAGGGGCAACGCATTACTGATGTCCATTCGATAAAAGCAACGTATCACTCGGCAATTCAATAGACGAGTCAAGGCCAGGCCTATTCGGCTCGGCGATTGGGTAGTTCGGAAAATTGAAGCTATAGGCCTTTCACACCTCAAGGGGAAGTTAGGACCCAATTGGGATGGTCCTTACAAAGTCACAGAAATAGTCAAGCCCGGAACATTCCGACTAGAGTCCCCGGAAGGCGTTCCCCTCGCTCGCCCATGGAATGCCGATAACTTGAAAAGGTTCTATGTATAATGTTTGTGACTTGCAATAGGGGCATAATGTGTATCAGCCGAGGAACTATCTATAGTTCATCGCATTTTGTAACCAAGTCGGATTATAGGACTTAACCATTCATAAATGAAAGGACTTAATTAGTCCAAAAATTTACAAAAATTCAGAGAATGACTTAAACAGTCGGACAGACAAAATGACTTAACCAGTTGGATCGCAAAATGGCTTAAACAACATAAACATTAACTAGTTATCAGAGAAAGAGACAAGAAGTTAGTCAGTCGGGTAATATTGCAACAAACAAACACGAGAATGAAGAAACACCAAATTTCATTAAATGAAGTTTCATTACTTAGCCAATTACAATTCAACTACAATACAAGCCGTGCCAAGAAAAAAGCTGGCTGAACAAAACATGGAAAATTGACTAAGTACAAAGAGTAAAACAGCCTAAGGAGCCGGAGGAGGGGGAATGCCGGAAACACATCCAGAATTTTTGGCATCATCCTCCCAGTTATCATCGACCAGTTCATCTCCCTGGTCATCATCGTCTTCTTCATCATCATCTCTAGCCTCGTCCAAGTCCATCTCCGCCCGGATATCAGCAATCTTTGCGTCATAGATCTCTTGATACTTGGACCAGACGTCGGCTCAGACCAGGTTAGGATGAGCTTCGGCCAACACCCCCTTCATCCATTCCAGGGCCTCATCTTCCCCCATCTTGTGGGCGCGTTAAACTCCGTTAGTCATTAACCCCTAAACCCTCCTCTAACCCTAATTAACTAACCTAAATCTACCCCTAATCCTAACCCTAACCCTAACCCTAACCCTTAATCTAATACCTAACCCTAACCCTAACTAGCCCTCCCCCACCGCACCACCACCCCAACAACCCCCTCCCCACCACCCCCCTCCCCACCACCCCATTCCCTCCCCCGCAGCCCCCTTCCTCCCTCTTCCTCCGCAGCCCCCCCATTCCCTCCCCCCCGCAGCCCCGCCCCCCCTCCCCTTCCCCCCGCAGCCCCGTAACCCCCCCCCCACCACCGATTCTTCGCAAAGACTCCCCTTCGAATTTCAAAACCCAGATTTTCGAAACACCACATCCCCACCACCGATTCTTCGTAGCGCTCCCCTTCGAATTTCGAAACCCGGATTTTCGAAACACCCCCTCCCCACCACCAATTCTTCGCAGCGCTCCCCTTCGAATTTCGATACCTAGATTTTCGAAACACCCCCTCCCTCCACCGATTCTTCGCAGCGCTCCCCTTCGAATTTCGAAACCCGATTTTCGAAACAAAACCCGGATTTTCGTAACACAATCTCCCTCCCCTTCGAATTTCGAATTTTTTTAGGGTTCATGGGAAGGCGAAGGGGGTTCAATGGGGAAGGGGAGGGGGGTGCACGACTATAGGTGGGGAGGGGGTTCGCGACTAGCAGCTAGGGAGAGGGAGGGGGTTCGCGACGGAAGTTAGGGGAGGGGGGGGGTTCGCTGACGGCAGTTGGGGAGGGGTGGTTAGGGTTAGGGTTAGGGTTAGGGTTAGTGTATTAGATTACGGTTAGGGTTAGGATTAAGGTTTGATTTAGGTTAATTAATTAGGTTTAGGGGAGGATTAGGGCATAATAACTAACGCAAGTCTAACACCGTTAGTGAAAAGGGTAAGTGGATGTATTTTTTGAAAGGTGGGGGGTATATGATGAATTTGGAAAGTTAAAAGGGTATATGGTGCAAAAAAAATTTAACAGGGGTATATGGTGAAAAAACCGTTACGATAAAGCACACAATCGTTAGGACAAGCATGTATCCGCTCGTACTCTAAACCGAAAGGACACATCAGTTTCTTCGCATAATAGTACGACTTTTGCAGTTCATTTCCATCAGGGAGCATATCAGCTAAAACTTCCAACAACGATGTGAAACTAGAGTCCGTCCAACCAACTTTCGACTTATTGTTGAACAATGTTGTCACCGCGGAAAGTTTGGTGTACTTTGTACAACCTGGATACAACGGCTTTTCAGCAGCCTCAGACATAGAATCAAAAAATACGAGGTCGTTTACACGACTGATCTTCAACCTCGTGTATCATCTCATCTACCCAATCCCTATCATCATCTGCAAACTCATCATCCCAATTGTCATCCCCGAACTCATCATCCTAATTCTCTAAATCCTTCTTTTCTTCACATACATCGTCCATTACTCTAAAGCTTCCTATATACTTCCCCTGCTCACCATGCCAAACCCATACGTGGTATTGAGGCCTAAACCCACGGCTGTAGACACCAAATTTTGAACCCCTTTTTTTGGATAAATAAAGGTTTTGAAAAATAAAAATAACAAAATCGTCATGCATCGTGGAGCACGCGCCCCGGAGCGCGAGTTTCATTCTGTAGCACGATTTTCCATTTTTTGCGTATTAGTCATACAGTTTCGGCTTAGAAATATAATTTTCGTGAGTCATAGTCAATAACTACCAGCACCGTTTTAGTAAACCTTCGACCTCTTCAATAAGAGGCACAATCTCCCGGTCTCCAAAGCGGAAGACATGGCGAGTTTCATCCCAAAATTTGGAAGCAGCATGAATCATGTCGTAACAAATAGAAAGTGAAAGCAAAGGCATAAGCACCTTAGTAAAGCGGGAAGAGGAAAAGGATTGCCTTGGTTGCTCCAAGTTTCTTGTGATCCCCGAGAGTTGTTTTTTCTCCCGACTCTGCATTTCATTAGCTTCTTCATAAGTAAGAACCATTTTTGTGAAAGGAAAATTTAGAGAAAAGATTGAAGTAGTGGAAGTGGTGCATTTGGAAATGAAGAATCATGCCCCTTTTATAGATGGAAAATGCCATGGGTAATGAATTTGAGTATTGTCCATAGAATAATAAGGAGCATCCTTCACCATGGCTGTGGTAGGGCAATTTTTGCTAAAGCCAAACATAAAAAAAAACTGTGTCAAGGACGGATCAAGAACGTTGATACAATCCCTTTTCCTAATGATCATCGAAAATAATGACCATGATCAATCTATTTTATATAGTGGTCATCATTTTCCAATAATGCGAATAAGCATTATGCATGAAAAAAATTTCTGAAAGATTTCGGAAGAACAGATAAATTTTTTTGCCACATGATGATTTGGTCCACCATAGTTTATCTACAGGGCAATAAACTTTGGTCAACCCTTTCAGGTGACATGACTTAACAATGCATCACTCCAAGGTGACATGACCTGACAATGTCCTAATTTAAGGTGACATGATAACACATGGAGTCATAAAAAGTAAATAATGGTGACTTGACAGCTTGTTTGTCATCAAGGCCATAAAAAACTGTAGAAACTAGAGTCGACCTGTTAATTGTCGGAATTTCTCACATTAACAAAAGACAAATTCATGAGACTAAAAAAAAAAAGACGACAATCAAGTCGCATTTTCAAAGTTTAGAAAATTAATTGGAATTTTCTATTTTAAGACGACAATAAAGTCGCATTTTTAAAATTTAGAAAATCAATTGGGATTCTCTATCTAAAACGACAATAAAGTCGCGTTTTCAATATTTAGAAAATTAATTGGGATTTTCTATATAAGACGACGATAAAGTCGCATTTTCAATTTTAGAAAATTTATTGGGATTTTCTATTTAAGAAGACGTCAAAGTCGCATCTCCTATTTTAGAAAATTAACTGCGATTTTCTACTTAAAGCTGCAACAGAAGTCGCAAGTCATGTTTTCAAGATAGCACTGATGATAACTAATTTCTATGAAGAATATGTTATCTCAAATGAAATTTTCTGTTAAAGTTTTGTGTCGTTTCAAACATTGGCCATCATTTTCTCCGAAATTCGACCAATGTGGGGCATTCTGTAGACACCAAATTTTGAACCCCTTTTTTTGAATAAAGGTTTTCAAAAATAAAAATAACAAAATCGTCATGCATCGTGGAGCGCGGGCCCCGGAGCGCGAGTTTCATTCCGTCGCACGATTTTCCATTTTTGCGTATTAGTCATACAGTTTCGGCTTAGAAATATAATTTTCGTGAGTCATAGTCAATAACTACCAGCACCGTTTTAATAAAATAATTCATAGTATAATCATGCTCGTCTTTATTAATTTGACGAGTTTTCATTAATTGTCTTAAGTTAGTCTTTCGGAAAAATAAAAAAGGAGTCGCGATTAGGCGTCGAAATTTTAGTCGTATCCCAAAACCGGCATTAATCAGTTTCCTTGATGGTAAAGTCATTGTTCATTGGATAAAGAATAAGAATATATTCTTTATCCACTAAACATATCATTTATCCATTAGTTAGAGAATAAGAATCATGAAAAGATGTGAGAATAAGAATATTTGTGTTTTCAAAGAGATTTGATGATGTCATTAGGGTGTGGTCATTAAAATGATGTCATTAAAGTGATTAAGGATGAAGAAAATCATATTTTTTTGGATGAAAATCTGATTTTCTCCCTCTTTGAAACCCTAGTTCACCTCCCTCATTTCTCTATAAATACCCTCTAAAATTCACTTCAAAACCAAGTTGAAAAAATGCACAATTCAACTTCACTCTCATCTTCTCTACTACTCTCCTCCTCCTTAATCTTTTCATCAAAGCAAAAGTCTTAATAAGTAAGTAAAAGAAGTTCATCAAAAGGAAAAAACACAAAAAGAGTTTAAGTTAGCAATTAAGAAGATTTAGAAACTCACTTAGAAACTAAGAAAAATCACAAAAAAAGGTAGAAAAATTTGCAAAAAGGAAGTGCATCATTGAGCTAGCAAGGTAAAGTTGAAGTTCTTGTTATTTTGATTATCTTCTTAATCATCTACTAACCTTCTTTCTTGTTTTCTTCTTATCTTTTTTATAATCTTTGGAGTGATTTGGGTATGTGGAAGTCCTAATAGGTTCCCAACCTTAAATCACCCCACCTAGAATTGTAATACTCCGTATTTTTAGTAAGTTATTAGTTATAATTTTTAAATGGTTTTATATACTAAAAAGGCTTTTTATTAATATTTTAAATAGGATTTTATAATAGATTAGGGGTTTTTCGAATAGACTCTAGCCCAAATTAAGTATTAGGCCTAAGTTCACAATTCTAATCCAAGTAGTTGATTAATAAAATTAAAAAAAAATATTTTTAAAAAGAAAATTCAAAAAGAAAGGATTTACAAAATAAAGAGAAAAGATTTACAAAAAAAAAAAAAATATTAAGTTTGTTTCGGTGCAAACTCACGGAGAGTGAGTTGTACCCAAAGTGGTTACTTTTTTTTTTATCTTTTGGTTAATTAGCATCTAGACTATTTATCTTATGGAATATTCCTCTATTCTAGCTATATGATCATAAAGAAATATTGTATCCTAGCTAAAATTATTTATCTTTTCTCAAAAAAAAAAACCCATCTTTTAGTTTCCTAACTCTAATACGACTCTACCTATCCAACTAGTATAAATAGGGGCCTCCACCCATCATATTCTTCACACCAAATTTGAGGAATACATCTCTTTTCTCAAGTTTAAACTCTCTCTCCCTCTTAGCCTACCTTCTCTCTCTTCTCCCTAGTAGTTATAAATTTTCAAGGTGCGTGTATATATAGATCTTTAAATATTGTTTTGCATGCGTAGTATCATGTTTTTAGGGTTATTGTTTTACATGTTTTACGAGTTTACATGAATTTGTTAAATTTATTATAAGCACGGTAAGTGGTCCGGTGTTCAATTAATTTTCAATCTGTAGATTGTAGGATATAGTAAACCATGCGTTTGCCGTCATGCGTTGAGTTGTTTATTTAACACTGTTGTCATAGTTTTGTTGCCTTATTAGTTATTACTAAGGTTATCATTATTACTCTCCAAAATTCATGTACTGAGTTGGATTATTATATTGTTAGTAGAAAACTTCCTACTTTAGTTTAGTGGTACGCATGTATTTAATCTTCAAGGTTCTTGAATCAGGGTGCATGATTCTTGCATAGTACGAATACTTAACTCTGTTATTATTAGCATACCTGTTATTACTATTCACATTAATATTATCATAGAAATTTTTATTTCATGTGTGATCAATAAGATTTTTCAAGATTATTTCATGAACAAGTTATATATTTTATATGCCTTTATATGGCTAAAGTTTTATAAAAGAAGTACATTTTTTTAGAGGATTATTTCCGAAAGATTTTTTATATTAGTTATATGATCTTTTATGATCACAAATTATAAAGAGGCAACGGCTTGCTATAAACAAGAACGGTAGCTATTATATTTTACCCATGTACTTTTTGTATAAGTCATGTGGACACGCGTTTTGTTTGTTTGTTTTATGGCTTTGTCCCTGTGATGACCCTTTTGGTGAGCAGAATTTACAGGTTGATTTGATGCATACTTCACATGGGGGAGCTAGTGAGGAATGATACTTAAGCTAGGAGTTGTTATTTTTATTTATTATAGATTCTATTATTGTCATAGTTGAAAAATAAAGTTTTTTTATATTATCAAAAAAGAGAAGTTATTATTATTAGTTTTCGCTGCATTGTTAAATTAGTAGTTAGTAGTTTTAGCCTTTAACGTTATCATGTGGCAGTAATACTCTCAAGTTTCTCAAGTGTTTTATATTAAAATATATTCTTCAAAAAGAGAGAAATTTGGGGGTGTTACAAAGTGGTATCAGTTTAAAAGTCTAGGGATATGAAACTGGAATCTAAAACTAATGGGTAGACTTAAGGATGGGCATATAGGTTAGAGAGTTTCGCATTCTTTTCATATTTATGTTAAATATTCATAAAAATCTATTTTATTATTTGAGGAAAAACGATTGATTTGGATAAGTTGGGTTGGCAATGTTTCTGGCAAGGAAAGGCTTGGGCTCTCACCAACGTTGCGTGTAACCAACCCTTTCCTGGGAAATTCATTGGCCCGACTATTCTTTGTCATGAATCAAGTACTCATTATAAAACATATTTGGAAAAAAAAAAGGTTGAAAAAATAATTTTGGCAAGAAAAGTTTTAGCATTTTATGTGCATCGCATTAATAGTTTGAATTTTTGTTTCCTTATTTACACTGGCATTATTATTATGAATAATTGTATGACATTTTTGTCTAGCTAAATGTGAGAATGTTATTAAATTTTCATAAGGAAGGAGATTTAATTGTCTTGATGACAATATACGTGGTACTTACTATTTATATATTTTTACCACAGATTCATTATGGCAAGTCATAGTCCATTTTTCATACCCATTCTAGTCAAAAGAGATGCGTAAAACGTGGATCGATTATGTGCGTGCTATTATGAAGTATGCAAACTTTCTAATAGAGCAAGGATACCAACAATTTTACTATCATGGACCAACAATAGCTCTGCTTTTAGAACACTTACCCTACATTGAAGCTTATCATTGGTTATTCAATAAGTATTATAATGTATTGCAATTATCGGATGGAATGCCCAACATGAGGGATCATTACTAAGAAGGAATTTGGCTAGCTACCGTACCTTATTTCATATTTGACCTCCGATATGCTGAGTTGTGCAAAGAGCAACAAGAAGCACAAGACATGATTAATGCATATCAAACTCCGAGCCACTCCTATCATGAATCTACTACTAGTCCTGAACCCCCCAATATTCAGAGCAACCTGCCAAGCTCAGAGGGTAGTTCATCATCTCCGAGATATCACCCTATGTCTGAAGATGAATGGTTGAGACACCAAGCTAATAATGTTGAAGCAGAAGATCAAAATGACTCAGACTTCGATTCATCTGATTTTTATTATTTATAAATTTTTAGGAAAATGTTCAGATATTTCAGTAGTTGTTAGTAGTTTAAATAATTAGTAGTTCTGGAATTAGACTACTACTCTTTAAATATGTTAGCATTCCTTTTTAAGGAAGTTTAATAAATGAAATTTTAGTTTCGTTTTTCATGTTATGTGCTTGATGTCAATCATATTATGGATCATGATTGTTGTATGACTTACAAATTTAGTAGGATGACTTAATAAGTAGTACCTATTTGTTTCTTACCCAGGAAGAAATGGCAAGTAGACCCGGAAGTAGATCTAAGACTCGAGCAACTCTTAAGGAGTTGACTTCTCTGACCAAGAATTTGGCTAAGGATATGACTACTCAGCTGAACCGTCAACAAGAACCTGACCTAGCTGGTGATGTGTTTAAGAAAGTAGCCTCTAGGAATCCACCTATCTATGATGGAAAAGAGGACCCAGCCAGTCTTGAGAACTGGATTAGGGAGTTTGATAAGTTGTTTACTGCTTTCTATTGCACCGATGAGTTAAAGATCAACAATGCTACATACTACCTAAGGGAGGAAGCTGATTTATGGTGGTCTTAAAGGAAGGAGTCTTTAACGACTCAAGGAGATTTTGGATGGGAACAATTTAAGGAAGCTTTGAGAACCAAGTTTTACCCACCTCACTTAAGGAAAAAGAAGTGCCTAGAGTTTACAAACCTTAGGATGGGGACCATGACTGTCAATGAGTACTACTCTAAGTTCATAGAGTTAATGAGGTTTGCACCTGAAGTGGTTCCAACTGAAGTTTTGAAGGCTCAACGATTTGAGCAAGGGTTGACCTTGTCCATTCAAGGGAAATTAGGAGGGGCTAACTTTGATAGCCTAGATGAAGTGTATGGGAGAGCTGCCCATCTATTCGGGATCAAGGGAAGAGAGATAGAAGCAAATCCTGGAGATAAAAGGAAGGGGTCTAGTAATGGGTTCCAAGGTGGAGACAAACGACAAAAGACTAATGGGGGATTCAAGCAAGGAAAAGATGACAAAAGCAATGGGAATAACAACAATCGTAGTCAGTCTGAAAATGGAAAGTTCAAGAGAGTCTACTACTGTAAAAAATGCCCAAGAAACCATCCAGGGAAGGATTGTGAAGGAAATCTGGTAACTTGTAGGATCTGTAACAAGTTAGGCCATAGAGAGTATGAGTGCTTCCAAAAAGACTCAACATCAGCAAATCCTAAACCGACCCAGAATCAGGGAGGTAATGGGAGCAAAGGACCCCAGCAGCAGTCAGTGACCAATAACCGTGTTCCTCCTAAGAATGGGAATGGAGGAGACAATCAGGCTAACGCGAGCAATCAAGGTCGAGTGTTTGTCATGAGCAATCGTGAGGCTGAAACGACTGCAGGCGTAGTGACTGGTACTTTCTTCATCTCTTCTATTCCAGTTAAGATTTTATTTGATTCAGGAGCTTCTCACTCTTTTATTTCCAAAACCTTAGTGGAAAAACTTAAGTTGGGAAAACCCGAACCTATAAGCATGGATATAGTTATACCTTCTGGAGAAGTCATTGATGTTACTAAATTATATAGAGAGGTTTTAGTGACCATAGTAGGGGCAAATTTTCCTTCAGACTTAATTGAATTTGAATTAGATGACCTAGATGTTGTTACCGGGAATGGATTGGTTAGGGAAATTCAAAGCCCAAATAGACATAGAGCCCAAAAAGTGACCCCGAGAGGTCCAAAAGGAGTCAAAGTAACCTACGAGAAAAATCGGCCGAAGCCCACCCAAGGATGATTTCCGCTATGCAACTCAAGAACTGTATAAGAAAGGGGTATCCATTGTACTTGTGTAGTGTACAGAAGTTGGAGGTAGAGGAAGAGAAGATGGAGAATATTCCTGTAGTTAATGAATTTCAGGATGTCTTTCCAGAAGAAATCCTTGGAATGCCTCCAATAAGAGAAGTGGAGTTCACTATAGACTTAATGCCTGGAACTGGCCCAATATCCAAAGCCCCATATTGTATGGCTCCAGCAGAAATGAATGAGCTGAAGACCCAATTGGAAGAGTTATTAGAAAAGGGTTACGTAAGGCCCAGTGTATCCCCATGGGGTGCGCCTCTTGTTTGTAAAGAAGAAGGATGGTAGTCTAAGGTTGTGTATTGACTATCGTGAGTTAAACCAAGTGACCATCAAGAACAAGTATCCTCTTCCAAGGATCGATGATTTGTTTGACCAACTGAAGGGCGCCGGCATTTTCTCAAAGATTGACTTAAGGTCAGGGTATCATCAGTTAAGAATTGCTGATAAGGACATTGCTAAGACCGCTTTTAGAATGCGTTATGGTCATTATGAGTTTACAGTGATGCCTTTTGGATTGACTAACGCGCCAGCAGTATTTATGGACCTCATGCACCGAATTTTTAAGCCATACTTAGATCAATTTGTGGTGGTATTTATAGATGATATATTGGTTTACTCTAAGAATAGAGAAGAGCATGAGGAATATCTCCGAATAATTTTGTCAACACTCCAACAGAAGCAATTGTATGCAAAGTTTTCGAAGTGTGAGTTTTGGCTGGAAAAAGTGGCATTTCTGGGCCACGTCATTTCTAAGGAAGGTGTTGCCGTTGATCCAGCGAAGATTGAAGCCGTTAGTGAATGGCCTACTCCAAGGAATGTGACTGATATAAGAAGTTTCCTAGGCCTGGCAGGTTATTACAGACGTTTTGCTAAGGATTTCTCCAAAATAGCCCGACCCATGACCAACCTTATGAAGAAAGAGTCCAAGTTTATTTGGAGCCCAGAATGTGAAAAAGCTTTCACCATCCTAAAAGAAAGACTAACCACAGCCCCTGTGTTATCCTTACCTGATGGGAGCGATACTTATGAAGTATATAGTGATGCATCTAAACATGGTCTAGGGTGCGTCCTAATGCAAAATAGGAAAGTCATTGCTTATGCGTCAAGGCAACTGAAGCCATATGAAGTCAACTACCCTACTCATGACCTAGAGTTGGCCGCAATAGTCTTTGCTTTAAAGATTTGGCGTCATTATTTATATGGGGTGACATGTAAGATATATACAGATCACAAAAGTTTGAAATACATTTTCACCCAAAAGGACTTGAATATGAGGCAAAGAAGATGGTTAGAATTCATAAAAGACTACGATTTGGATATTCAATACCATGAAGGGAAAGCCAATGTAGTGGCAGATGCCTTGAGTAGGAAGATAAGTCATACCTTAAGTACTATGGTGGTGGCAGATCAACTGTGTTTAGACTTTCAGAAGATGAATCTTGAAGTAATGCAATATGGAGAAGTAGAGAAAATGTTTAGTGCAATGACCATTCGACCCTCTATGTTTGATCAAATTAAAAAAGCTCAATTGAAAGATGAAAAGATGGAAAAGATAAAAGAGAAGGTGAGGGAGGGTCATGCTGGAGATTTCGAAATCCATGAAGATGGAAGTTTAAGAGTGGAAGGAAGGTGGTGTATACCTGAAGCTTGCGAAGATTTGAAATTGAAAATCATGGAAGAAGGCCATAATTCTCCATATTCGATGCACCCAGGGGTGATAAGTTGTATAAGGACTTAAAGAAGAATTTCGGTGGGCTCGTATGAAGTTGGACATAGCCGAATTTGTTTCCAAGTGTTTAACGTGTCAGAAGGTGAAGAGTGAACATAAAAGACCCCAAGGGAAAGTCCAACCCTTAGATGTGCCAGGATGGAAGTGGGATTCTATTTCGATGGATTTTGTTGTTGCTTTACCTAGGGGTAAATCTGGGAATGATACGATATGGGTAATTGTCGATAGATTGACCAAGTCCCCGAGTGTTCATACCTATGAAGGCAACATGGTCTATGGATCAATTAGCTAAGGCTTACATCAAGCATGTGTTGAGACTACATGGAGTACCGAAGGATATTGTGTCGATCGAGATTCTAGATTTTTGTCTAACTTTTGGCCAGAAGCTACAACAAGCCTTTGGTTCGAAGCTATTAATGAGTACTGCTTTTCACCCAGCCACTGATGGTCAGACTGAAAGGACCATCCAAACCTTAGAAGATATGTTAAGAGCTTGTGTCATGGAATATCAGGGTTCATGGGAAGATCATTTAGATCTGATAGAGTTCTCCTACAACAATAGTTATCATTCAAGTATAGGCATGGCACCATTCGAGGCTTTGTATGGTAGGAAATGTAGAAGCCCATTATGTTGGAACGATATAAGTGAAACAGTTGTACTTGGACCTCAATTGATTGAAGAAACCGTACAACAAGTCAAGATGATCCAAGGAAAGATTAAGGCGGCCCAAGATCGTCGGAAAAGCTACGGCGATGCGGGCGTAGGGAAGAAGAATATGAAGTGGGAGAAAAAGTGCTTTTGAAAGTTTCACCAATGAAGGGTGTGATGAGGTTTGGAAAGAAAGGGAAGCTTAGCCCTAAGTTTATAGGCCCATATGAGATCTTGGATAGAGTTGGAAAGGTGGCCTATAGACTAGCCTTACCCACTGAATTAAGCCGTGTTCATAATGTGTTCCATATATCTCAGTTGAGACGGTATATCCCAGATAAATCGCATGTATTGCAACCTGAAACAGTCCAAATTGATGAGAACTTATCTTATGAAGAAAGGCCGATTAAGATTTTAGACAGTAAGGTTAGAAGTACCCGGAAAAAGGATGTTAAAATCGTTAAGGTGCTCTGGTCTAATCAGAAGTCTGAAGAAGCAACATGGGAAGCAGAGGCTGAGATGCGAAAGAAATATCCAGAGTTGTTTGCAGAGGTTAGTAGTAGAGTTACGGGGGCGTAACTCCTTTTAAGGGGAGTAGAATGCGATAGAGTTTCGCGCGTTTGACTTAGAACCCTAATTTTGACCTAATTTTGACTTATTTATGAGTTATTATGTGAGCCAACTTACTTCTATAGGAAGTTGGTGGTATATATGTTTTACTTGCTTTGTCTCTTGCATTGCTTGCTTTAAGTTTCGAGGACGAAACTTCTTTTAAGGGGGGTAGTCTGTAATACTCCGTATTTTTAGTAAGTTATTAGTTATAATTTTTAAAAGGTTTTATATACTAAAAAGGATTTTTATTAATATTTTATATAGGATTTTATAATAGATTAGGGGTTTTTCGAATAGACTCTAGCCCAAATTAAGTATTGGACCTAAGTTCACAATTCTAATCCAAGTAGTTAATTAATAAAATTAAAAAAAAAATATTTTTAAAAAGAAAATTCAAAAAGAAAGGATTTACAAAATAAAGAGAAAAGATTTACAAAAAAAAAGAAATATTAAGTTTGTTTCGGTGCAAACTCACGGAGAGTGAGTTGTACCCCAAGTGGTTACTTTGTTTTTTTTTTTTTATCTTTTGGTTAATTAGCATCTAGACTATTTATCTTATGGAATATTCCTCTATTCTAGCTATATGATCATAAAGAAATATTGTATCCTAGCTAAAATTATTTATCTTTTCTTAAAAAAAAACCCATCTTTTAGTTTCCTAACTCTAATACGACTCTGCCTATCCAACTAGTATAAATAGGGGCCTCCACCCATCATATTCTTCACACCAAATTTGAGGAATACATCTCTTTTCTCAAGTTTAAACTCTCTCTCCCTCTTAGCCTACCTTCTCTCTCTTCTCCCTAGTAGTTATAAATTTTCAAGGTGCGTGTATATGTAGATCTTTAAATATTGTTTTGCATGCGTAGTATCATGTTTTTAGGGTTATTGTTTTACATGTTTTACGAGTTTACATGAATTTGTTAAATTTATTATAAGCACGGTAAGTGGTCCGGTGTTCAATTAATTTTCAATCTGTAGATTGTAGGATATAGTAAACCATGTGTTTGTCGTCATGCGTTGAGTTGTTTATTTAACACTGTTGTCATAGTTTTGTTGCCTTATTAGTTATTACTAAGGTTATCATTATTAGTCTCCAAAATTCATGTACTGAGTTGGATTATTATATTGTTAGTAGAAAACTTCCTACTTTAGTTTAGTGGTACGCATGTATTTAATCTTCAAGGTTCATGAATCAGGGTGCATGATTCTTGCATAGTACGAATACTTAACTCTGTTATTATTAGCATAACTGTTATTACTATTCACATTAATATTATAATAGAAATTTTTATTTCATGTGTGATCAATAAGATTTTTCAAGATTATTTCATGAACAAGTTATATATTTTATATGCCTTTATATGGCTAAAGTTTTATAAAAGAAGTACATTTTTTTAGACGATTATTTCCGAAAGATTTTTTGTATTAGTTATATGATCTTTTATGATCACAAATTATAAAGAGGCAACAGCTTGTTAAAACAAGAACGGTAGCTATTATATTTTACCCATGTACTTTTTGTATAAGTCATGTGGACAAGGTAGTTCCCCTCGTAATAGACTCAGTAAGGAATACTAAACTTGGGGGGTGTGCACACTTTAGGTAAGGTACCTAGGCAAGGAAAGGAGTTTTATTAAAGTTATATACTTTATATTATACAAGTATTACAAGTATCCAAGGAAGGTTTATAGAAATATTTTGAATGTTTAATAAAATATTTAAATTTCCGCATATATATGTACTCGGTATTTTTACTGACACGCGTTTTGTTTGTTTGTTTTATGGCTTTGTCCCTGTGATGACCCTTTTGGTGAGCAGAATTTACAGGTTGATTTGATGCATACTTCACATGGGGGAGCTAGTAAGGAATGATACTTAAGCTAGGAGTTGTTATTTTTATTTATTATAGATTCTATTATTGTCATAGTTGAATAATAAAGTTTTTTTATATTATCAATAAAGAGAAGTTATTATTATTAGTTTCCACTGCATTGTTAAATTTGTAGTTAGTAGTTTTAGCCTTTAACGTTATCACGTGGCAGTAATACTCTCAAGTTTCTCAAGTGTTTTATATTAAAATATATTCTTCAAAAAGAGAGAAATTTGGGGGTGTTACAAGAATAGTCACCTCTAATGGGGTGACTCTTAGGAAACAATGTGATTATGTGATTTTCCTTAAATCAAGTTGTTATTCATCACCAAAAATGATTTCATAAAAAAATTCAAGATAAATTGTGTAAAAACATCTCCATAAAAAAGAAAATGTGATGCTGTAATATTAATCAGTTTTAATTTCGTACTTCATTCTATTTTTCGTCTATATTATCAGAATAGTTTGTAGGATTTAATATTTTTCCTATGAGGTACAAGATGTTTTCAGCAACTGGGCTTTAGAATTTCTAATAAACGAATTTTGTGTAAATAAATACAAATCATACAACTTTGTTGTGCAAAACTGATTTTGTCCAGTAGCACCTAAGCTTGTTCTGTCAAAAAAGTTTAAAATAAAATCATTTAGATAAAACTGATTTTCCTTTCAGTTAAGGAAATAAATAAAAAAGGTCTTAAAAGTGTCCAATTTAAGTGAAAATTTCCAGTCCAGTCTTTCAAAATGTCTAAAATGTTCATACCAAATTTCACTTCAAAATAAGTTCAATAAGTTGCATCTCAAAGAACAAATTGAATAAAGGTCTTGTTTTGACCAGTTTTCACATAAAATTCACCATAATTCAAGTGGTCACTAAAAACTTGTGAAATTTTAATACAACATAAATAACTCACTGATCTATTCATAGATGCATCATATGCTCCTTTTAACACTTTGTACAGAAAGTAATGATTTTTGTAAGTCAGTATAAGAACCAAAAGGCAATCTGGAAAATGAAATAAAGTAATTAACTCAACTTTCATTAAAAAAAAATGTTTTCTTCATACGAAAATGTGAATAAAAAAATCATGAAATTCTAAGTTTCTCTTAAAATGACTCATTTTATCATGTAAATAAAAATCAATAAAAATTGTCATAAAAAAAAAACAATGAAGTTAATTAATCTTTAACATTCACAAATTCACGAATTCACAAATAAATATGAATTCCAAAGCCCATTCAAGGAGGTGAAGATCAAGGAGCATCATGGTGAAGACCAAGATTGAAGATTTGTATAGATCATAGATTTTGTACATATTGTTGTAATAATAGTTTCTTTGTAAATAATTTATGCATCATTCAATTAATAAAAAAAACATGGAGATGTTTATGCATAATTTTCATAAATAATTCCACAACTCTTTTTAATGAAATGAGCAACCAATGTTACAAATATTGCATGTTGGGCCAATATATCATAGTATAAGAATCAAATGACCCAATCTCAATTAAGAGGAAAAATTGCAAATCTAACTAAGTTAAATTGTATGATGATCCATCTTACATTTTAAAAATGTGTTCTCCATATTTAAATGGATTAATCATATAATTTGACATAATTAGATGGGTAATTATGATCTGCGAATTGATTTTAGGCCGTTTCACGTGTCTCACTTTAAATGGCCAAATTCCAATTAGCCAAACACAAATCTCCAAATTCGATCTCAAATTGATCATTTCTCTCCAAATGACTTTATAATCTTGAATAAAAATTATTTCTCAAAAGCCTTCAATTAGGAAGCAAACCTTCTACCACAATGGAAGTGACTCGAGACCACTTTAACATAATCTCTCCTTAAATGAATCACCTTTTGGTTGACTTTTAGGACACAAGGATCAATGCACACATGTCCTTTGTTTATTTCAGTTATTGAATAATGTGGAAAAAACTTTCAAAAAATTCCTCAGTCGGGTTTCAGTCGCTCAATATTTCAGTAATCATTAACTGTAACTGAATTGCTGCCGAAATGATTATTGAAATATTAAGAGTATTCTTATTTATATATCATAAGTGTCATATAAAAAATGTGTGTGCTCAACCATTTTTTTTTTTTAAAAAAAAAAAACTCACATTTACTTCAAAATTCTTTTCATTCAAATTGGTTTTTCCAAAAAAAAAATTGATTTTTTTAAAAAAATCCTGTTTTGAAAATAATCCCAAAATAAAACAAAAAAAAAATGATAAATGAAAAATGAAAAATGAAAAGAGTCGTAATCACGAGTTCAAAACGTGTCATGTTTATGAATTAGAATGTAATTAAAACGTGGTTCAAAACACGAGAAGTCTAGTCTAAAAATATTGACTAAAAAAATGTGTCAAATCAAAAGGGATAATCACATTTGAAAAAAAAAACAGAGAAAAAATTCTTCCATTTCCTATTAAAAACACATATAAAGAAAAATTCATCAGTCATTGACTAACATTGTTAGTGTGTACGTTTTAGGCACATCAAATTAGTCTAATCCTAAGAGGTGGAACAGACGTCTTCAGACAGGAGAATGCATGGTCTGGCGTCTAGCAGACTGAATTCGGGAAAAGGTTGAGAAGAACCCGAATAGTTCACATTAGTCTAATCCTAAGAGGTGGAACAGACGTATTCAAACAGGAGAATACATGGCATGGCGCCCGACAAAACTAAAATCTGAAAAGTTTGGGGAGTACCTGAATCATTTAATTGCTTTTATATATTGTACTTTGTAGGTAGAGCTACGTGCGGCTTGATTCCCTAAAAAAAAATTAAACAAAAAATCTAATGTTTTATGCATCTATCTTAGTTTCTCTACTATGTAATGTACTAAAGGGGTACGTAGGCAACTCATTTACCGAGTGCAGCTGCAAAAACAAAAACAAAAAATTACGTTAAATTTCATTTCATATATCAGAACTACGTTGGGCCTGATTCTCCATTCAAAAAAAAGAAATCAATCATCACCGGAAAAAAACTTCCCCAAATCCAAATACACTTATGGAGATACGTAGGCAACCTTCGGGTGCGGCCCCTTTTGCATTTAATATTTTCTTTTGTCGTTTCAGCACTTAGAAGCAATCAATAGATGCAAATCACTACAAAGAAGAACGATATATGGGGCATTATAATTTGCCAAAATGAGGACACAAGCCTCGTTATACCTCTTTTCTCTTATTTCTATAGTAGTAGGAAATGGAAGGATATTATCAAATTCATTTTGAAAAATATTTGTGGTCTATCCCAAAATAAATGAGTCCAAGAGTGGCAGTTTAAAATGTAAATAAAAGGTCCAAGTCTAAAAAAAAGAGAATAACAAGTCAAAGAAACCTAATGAAAAATCCAAAATAAATGATAAAGTCAAGGTTTCACACCTTTTGATAAATGATAACTGAAATGGGGGTTAAACGAAAAATAATAATTTTCAAAGATATCATTTCTTCATTCCCTACAAAAACAAAAAAAAAAGAGAGAAGAAAAAAAGAAAAGAAACAAAGTCCGGACAAACTTCCGTGTTAACTTTTCATCTCATTTCACAGGAACTCTGCCTTGGCCCGCTCATGATCTAGGCTGATTCGCCGAAGTTCTGACCATAGTGAACGTTCTCTGTCAGTAATATTGTCATCCTTGTCTACACCAGCTGTATTCTCTGCTACACGTCTCAACAACATGTCTGAAATTCCGAACAACGAGCACCAACAGAATTCTACCCCTCCACCTGATCCAATGACTGAGCTCCGAGGACTTGTCCAGGCCATGCTTGACCGACAGGATAATATTGAGCAAACTGTGTTAGGCCAAATGCGCCAAAGCGCCCAGAGGCCTCCTTCTCCTCCTCCTCCGGAGTCGGAAGTAGCTTTGCCTTTTCATCTTTAGCCACTGAACAATGAGATAGAAATTCCCACTAAACTCGAGGAAGAAGTAGTCAAGCTTAAAGAAGTCTTAAAAGGCATGACTAAGACTGAACCATGGATGGATATTCATGGATTAACTCTTTTTCTGAAGGCACGATTACCCCATGGTTTCAAAATGCCTAATCTGACAAGGTTTGATGGGAACGGTAGCCCCACCAATTTCTTGAAAATGTATGTAGGGGCAATGAGTCCCTGGGGAGTGGAAGAATCCTTGATGGCCCAACTGTTTCAATAATATTTAGATGGTGCTGCAGCACATTGGTTCATCAACCTTGAAGATGCAAAGAATTCCACTTGGGCTGACATAGTCAGAGAGTTCTCAAACCAATATAAGTATAATGAAGAAATTGATGTTACTAGAAGGGATCTGGAGACCACTTCTCAAAACTTCAATGAGACATTTTCTTCATTCAACACTCGATGGAGAAACAAGGCTTCCAAAATGATGAGTAAGCCTAATGAAGAGGAACAACTGCAAATGGTTGTGAAAAACCTTATTCCTGTCTATCAGAAGCATATGGCATATCAGTATTTCACGACTTTCAAAGCTTTGATTGCTACGGGAACTTTAGTTGAGGATGCTGTGAAAAGGGGAGACATAAAGAAAGATGAACCTATTGGCGGCACTACTTATAATGCAAAATTCGGAAATGACAAAAGAGCCCTAAAGAATGATTCAGCAGCTCCTAAGACAACTAATGCGATTCATGCCATTGGCGCCTCGTCTGCGTTCCAGTTGCGACCGCAAAGGATCTTTACTCCTTTGAACATGACTTATTCCCAAGCTCTCTCCAAGTTAAAAAAAGGCCCATTCAACCCTTGAATCCACGCCCACCTCCTAAAAATCCTTACCCTGGTTATGACCCAAATCAAAACTATGAATACCATCAAAGCCCGGGGCATAATACTGAAAACTGCACGGCTCTAATGCATCAAATTCAAAACCTTGTGGATAATGGAAAACTTTCTCTCAGTCTAACATCACAAAAAAACCCCTTCCCAATCATAAACCCTCATTCGCCATTAATGCCATCTCTGCTGCTTCGGACGGATGCGATCCAGTTCAGTTAATCCGCAAGACAGTTCTTCAAATGTATGAAATACTGATAGCCATAGGTTACAAGTGCCTGGTCTATGACTATTTCACTCAAGAAAAAGTCAAAATGATGCCTTGTAAAGACCCCAGCTTCACTCTCAACAAAGATCCATTCTCTGACATGTGTGGAACTTTGGACTATGATGGTGCCTTCTTCATTTTGGACTCCGATGCTGATAAAGATGCCTCTTCGGTCTTTACAATTGTGGAGAAGAACACTGGAGGACATTCCACCACTCCAAATACATACCGACGCCCCATCTGCCTCGATGATCTTAGTGATGAGGAGTATGTGGATATCTCTCATTTGACTAGAGCAGGCTGCCACTTTAAACCATCCCATTTGGAAGATGAAAATCCTTTGGAGGTATTGAGAAGGAAAGAAATGGGCAAAGAGCCAATGATAGAGGAAGGTAACAAGGAAGATGATGCTATGAAGCGCATGAAAGAAGTTAATGCTAATGTTTCCATCTGGAAATTGTTAATGCATTCCCGGCCTCATAGGGAAGCTGTTCTAAAGCATCTTAATGAAGCCTCTGTAAGCTCTTCTATAACACCTGACCAGATGGTGGGGCTCATTCATGGGGTAGATCGAACTCTCATGTTCACATATAATGATCTCTATGATAATATCAACCACAACAATTCATTACACATCACTATACGCTGTAATGGATGGGAGTACCTAGGGTGTTGATCGACAATGACTCCACTGTAACACCCCGTCCTTCAACTACTAAGGTACTAACAATTATCTAATCAAGAAATACTAAAAAGACGTTAGCGGAAATAACATCTGGACGATTATGCTACTCTAAAATAATAATTAAGAATAATTCTTCAAACCAAGTTTCATAGCTTGAAAAGAGAATTAATATCCAAGAAAACATAATAGTTCTAAAGTAAAAGAAACATCCCAATTACTTCATATCATCAATCCAAAAACTATGAGACATGCAAGTCTCCCGATAAAACTGAGATAAAAACTAAATGGCCTTGAAAGCTATCCAAAAGTAAGTTTCCCTATGGTCTACATAGAATTCATCCACCAAAAACAAAACAAGGAGTTTCTTCTCACTACTAACCCTCACTCTGCTAGCCCAAACGGTCACAAGTCTAGCAATCATTTCCATCTGCAATGATATATATTAAATAATTCCACAGTCAGTGGGGAGTAACTAGCAGTTTTCCCAGAACAATAGCAATCAAAGCACAATTCAAAAGTAGATTATTAAGAAAGGAAAATCATGCAATCATTACATCAATAGCATGCACATAAAAATCATAAAGCTCATGGGTAAAATAAGTGATCATAAAAAAAATAAGTAAACAAGATATAATGAGTGAAATAATTCTAGAATATAAATAATAATAAATCAAAACTACAACAAGTTATTGAGTCAGAAACCGAACGCCAGTGATTCGCAAATCACTTCCTAAGGTTTGTCAGATCGCAATCTCCAGGTTAGTCTATGGGCTTACGTTCCCACTGCCTGTGTCTAAGAATGGCCAAACTCCCGATGCAGGGTAGAACACGCAGAACTCCCTGAACTCTCGGACGACAACAATTAACCCAGGTGTACCCCTAGTTCGCAAACCAGGTGGTTGGCATGTTCTTCACCGGGGACTACATCTATCCCACCGGATATTCTTATCTCAAAATACAATCATGCATATAATCCAAGTATCATTCATCTAAAATATTCATCAAAAGGGATGCCACCCGGCCTTATACCCACATTTCATCAAACAGTTCTTCATAATTCCTCAAAATAAATAACTTTCGAATTTTCAACAAATGTTTCTCACAATAAACACTTGAGCATCTCAAAACATCATAAAACTAATTTTTACAGCACCAACATTTCGATCAAAAATATATCACCAAATAACTCTAAAACCAAATAGCTCTACTGACATGGTACAATTTTTATTTATAATTTTCGGACTCCAAAAGTATTTTTAACAGTTAATATACAGATTACTCAATAAAGCCAAAATAATAACTAAAAATATAAATTAACGCCCAAAAATTACCAAAAATTTACATGACATTCATAAACACATGGAAATACATAATATACAAAGAAAATAATTTTTCGGCCTCCAGAAACAATTTTTATAATTTATATACTGACAGAAACGAAATTGCAAAAACAGACATATAAATTAAATAAACCAGAACACACTAGGAAAAAATTATTCTAAGGCATGGAATACATACTACGCATATAACATGATCTAAGAAAAATAATTTCCACAATTTTAACATCCATTTATTAACTATTATGCAATTTAGCCAAAAACGCACAAAACACCAATTAAATCAAACAAATACCAAAAACAATACGAAAATTATTTTCCTCTACACAGTATTCACATAGCATGCATCAAGTATATCCATGTCAAATTTTGTCAATAATTTCACTCAAAAAGTATTTTAAATAATCCCTAGCGCAATAATCTAATACCGAAATATACCCTTATCACTATGGTTCTAAGACAACTACTAGTTACCTGGATCGTCGGAGGCGAGCTGAATATTTCTGGAAAATCCCAATATAGGCGTGTACTCCTCTCCTCTTCAATTCCCAAGCACCAAGTATAAGAAAAAGGCAACAAGAACAATTCACGAACAATTAACAAGGAGTATAAAATGAAAAATTTTGAGAGATTGAGGAAGATGAGGATGGCCGAAAATCGAGTATGGCAGCATGGAGTTCTGATTTTCTAATCAGAATTTGAAGTGATAAAGGGTGGTTTAAAGAGGTTTAATTAGGAAGAATGATTAGGGGGTTATGGGAGTTACAAAGCATCAAAGAGTCACAAGGAAAAAAATAAAAAGAAAAGAAAGAAGAGGAGGCTCTCTTTCTCCGTCACTTGGCCGGCTGTCCAAGCCCATAAACCAAACAAAAATTTCAGCCCAATTGAACAAGGATCCATGCTTCAAAAGCCCGCTACGCGATAAAACGATTAATTCCTAAATCGAACCTAAACATTGAAAATACTTAATAATGAAAATAATTCTAATAAATTATATTATAAATATAAATATAATAAACACATTTACACGCCATAAAAATAAAAATAATAATTCGGCTCCCAAAATTATAAAATAAAAATAATTAATTTAGAGAAAATAATAGTTTTAGAGAAAACTTTTGCGAAAAACTAGGAGCAAAATTATGGGTTGTTACAATCTCCCCTCCTTAAATAAAGTTTCGTCCTCGAAACTTCGAAAACACACAAACAAGACAAGAACACAAATAGTACATGAAACGAATAGTTCCGGTTATTTCAGTCGCATCGACTCTTCGGTTTCCCAAGTAGCTTCTTCGTACTTTTGACTTCTCCAAAGTACTTTAACCAAGGGAATCACCTTCCTTCTAAGAGCACGGTTCTAACGGTCCAATATACGAACAGGTCGCTCTTCAAAAGTCAAATTCGGCTCAACTGATACCGACTCAACAGGAATCACATGCGAAGGATCACTACGATACCTCCGCAACTGCGACACATGAAACACATCATGAACCTTCGACAGCTCTGGCGGCAAAGCCAAACGATACGCGACCTCCCCGATCCTTTCAAGAATCTCATAGGCACCTACGTACTTCGGACTCAACTTGCCCTTTTGACCAAACCGCATCACTCCCTTCATAGGAGAAACCTTCAAAAGCACCTTATCCTCCACCTCAAAATAAATAGGTTTCCGACGCAAATCAGCATACGACTTCTGCCTATCTTGAGCAACCTTCATCTTCGCTTGAATTACTTTCACCTTCTCAATTGTATCCTGAATTAACTCCGGGCCCAAAATCAATGAGTCACTGATGTCGCTCCAACAAGTAGGACTACGACACTTCCTTCCATTGAGAGCCTCATATGGAGCCATTTGGATACTAGCTTGATAACTGTTGTTATAAGAGAACTCCACCAGGCTAAGAGACTTGACCCAAGACTGCTGAAATTCTAAGGCACAAGCACGAAGCATATCTTCCAAGGTCTGAATAGTTCTCTTAGTCTGACCATCGGTAGCTGCATGAAATGCAGTACTAAGCTTCAACTTCGAACCAAAAGCCTCTTGCAAAGCAATCCAGAAATGGGATAGGAATCGCGGATCACGGTCAGAGACAATGTCTTTGGGAACCCCATGAAGACGAATGATCTCATTAGCGTAAGCTTCAGCTAACTCTTCCATAGACCAAGTGTTCTTCATCGCAATAAAACGAGCCACTTTGGTCAACCGATCCACAATTACCCACACAACATTCAATCCACCAGCAGCTCTAGGCAAACCCATCACGAAATCCATCGAGATCGAGTCGAACTTCCAAGCAGGAATAGGCAAAGGTTGCAACAAACCACCAGGCCTCTGATGCTCAATTTTCACCTTCTGACAGACCAAACACCTGGTTACGAACTCGGCAATCTCTCTCTTCATACCAGGCCACCAAAAATTAGCCTTCAAATCCTTATAATGCTTGTCACCCCCAGGATGAACGGAATAAGGAGTACTATGAGCTTCCTCGAGAATCTTTCTCTTAAGCTCACCATCATTGGGCACACACCAACGCCCTATAAACCTCAAGCTATCATCAGCACAGATCTTAAAATTCTCTGCACGACCTTGCATCTTTGCTTCACGGATCTTCTCCAGCTTCGGATCACCTTTTTGCTTGTTTCTTAACTCCTGGAACAACTCAGGTTCAGCACTCATGGAACCCAACAATGCAGACACATAACCCTGAGGAACAACCTCGATATCAAGCTTGCGAAACTCTTCACACAACTCACGAGGCACCACCATAGCAGCATTTAATAAATGCCTACTCTTGCGACTCAGAGCATCCGCTACTTTATTCGCCTTACCCTCTTGGTAATCCAGGGTCAGATCATAATCCTTGATCAATTTGAACCACCTTCTCTGCCTCATATTAAGATCACGCTGAGTGAAGATGTACTTCAGGCTCTTGTGGTCAGTGTACACCTTACACGGAACACCATACAGATAGTGTCGCCATATCATTAGTGCAAACACCACAGCCGCTAACTCCAGTTTATGGGTCGGGTAATTCCTCTCATGCACCTTCAGCTGCCTCGAACCATCGGCTATTACTTTCCCTTGCTGCATCAAAACACAACCCAGACCATTCTTCGATGCATCACTGAACACTTCATACCCAACGCCCTCAGATGGCAAGGTAAGAACAGGAGCAGAGGTCAAACTCTCTTTCAGCTTCAGATTTGCCCCTTCACAATCCTCACACCAGACGAACTTGCAGTCCTTGCGCATCAAGCGAGTCAGAGGTTGAGCTATCTTGGAGAAATTTTGAACGAACCTCCTATAATATAACCAGCCAGACCCAGAAAACTCCGAATCTCGGACACATTCTTAGGACTCTCCCACTCGACAACAACCTTGATCTTAGCGGGATCCACCTTAACTCCTTCCTTGCTGATTACATGCCCTAGAAAAGCAACTTTCTTCAGCCAGAACTCGCACTTAGACAGCTTTGCGAACCACTTTTGCTTGCGCAGAACATCCAACACCAGTCTCAAATGCTTCTCATGCTCCTTCTCATCCTTAGAGTAAACGAGAATATCATCGATAAACACGACCACACAAGTATCCAAGTACTCGTGGAAAGAGCGATTCATTTGATCCATGAAAATCGCAGGAGCATTTGTGAGACCAAAAGGCATCACTTCAAATTCATAGTGCCCATACCTGGTGCGAAAAGTAGTCTTCGGAATATCCTCCTTCTTCACAGGGATTTGATGATATCCGGATCTCAGATCGATCTTGGAAAATACACCAGCACCTTTTAACTGATCAAAGAGATCTTCAATGCGAGGCAACGAATATTTATTCTTGATCGTTACCTTATTCAGCTCACGACAATCGATGCACAGACGCATACTCCCGTCTTTCTTCATGACAAACAGAACAGGAGCACCCCATGGAGACACACTAGGCCTTATGAAGCCCTTATCTATCAGCTCTTGCAATTGAGTCTTCAACTCTTGCAATTCAGACGGCGCCATTCTATACGGAGCCTTGGATATAAGAGCAGTACCCGGTACCAAATCAATGCTGAACTCCCCATCTCTTTCAGGAGGAATACCTGGCAACTCTTCAGGAAATACATCAGGATAATCCCGAACTACCGGAATACTCTCGAGCTGATCTTCAGATGACAAATCCTTCACCATGCAAAGGTATACCACATCACCTTTTTGACGCATCTTCCGCATTCTCAGAGCGGAAACCCACTTAACACCCTTCTTCACCACAACACCAGAATAATAAATCCTTTTTCCCTTAGAATCTCTGAGCACCACCTTCTGATCACGGCACTGAATGCAGGCATGATACTTCGATAACCAGTCTATTCCGAGGATCACATCAAACTCTGACATAGGAAACTCCTTGAGATCAGCTGGCAACTCAGAACTGAGAATGCTGACAGGCACGCCCTTAAACTCAGAATGACAGGGATAATTCTCACCAGACGGAAGAGATATTAGGGACTTAACAGGAGATCTAGAGGAAAGATTAGCTAGCAACAGTATCGAACAGAACAAAAGCAGGGGTATTATTTACAAGAAAAGTACCAGTGATGACATCAGGATGGACATCGGCTTCAGCTTGCGTCATTACATAAATCCTGTTCTTTGGAGGAGCAGAAGAATCAACTGGCTTAGCAGGACCAGCAGAAAAAGACGAAGCTCTAGGATTCTTAGAACACTGGAAAGACTTGTGCCCCACTTCCTTGCAATAGAAACAAACAACAGTCGATCCATCACAGTTCTTCCCCGGATGAGCAGCCTTACCACAGATTCGGCACTTGCTCGAATCAAAACTCCCCGGACGATTTCCAGATACAGAACCCTGTTGATAACCCTCTCGACCAGACGGCTCATACCTCAGCTTCTTGGCCGGGAACTGAACATAGGTAGCAGCAGGCTTCTTAGCAGCAGCAGCCTTAGCAGAATCCTCCTCTTTCAAAGAGGCGTGAATACTCAAAGCTATCTCATAGGCTCTCTGGAAAGTCGAAGCACCCGAACTCAGAACATGGGTCCTCACCCTAGGATCCATTTTCTTGATGTACCTTTTTACACGCTCAGCTTCAGTAGGTACAACTGTGGTAGCAAACCAAGACAGCTCGGTGAACTTATCAGTGTACTCCTGCACACTCATAGTACCCTGAGACAGAGTTAAGAACTCTTCCTCCTTCTGCCAACGGAGCTCATCAGGATAAAACCTCTCCTTCAGCTTAACACGAAACTCATCCCATCCAAATCCCGGTAGGCCATGCAAATTGCACGAACAAGTACTCCACCGGTTATCGCCTTCCATCTTCGGATAGTAGGTACCAATAGGCACCGTTTCAACGAAGGGGCAACCGAGGCAGCAAGAACAAACTTTCTCCATCTCCCTTATCCACCCTTCTAGCACAACAAGGATCGAAGTCCCGTCGAAGTAGGCGGACGGTGACAGTCAAACCGATCAAAGACAGATTGCCCACTAGGAGGAGCAGAAGACCGATTAGCCATGGCTATAATAGCGTTCTCAAGAGCTTGGCGCCTCTTTCAGGCAGCCTCCTTTTTCTAGCACTAGTCATACCTCGGGGCGGCATTCTACAAACACAAGTTAAACATTCGTTACTGAACACATTATTAGTTGTAAATTAACAACTTATCACATCAAAGTAAGAAAAATATTTTCCCGTGGTTTCCTACCCAAGTGACCCTCTCACCACTACTTTTCTTGAAGCCTAAGATTCTAATGATCCTAGTTACTTCAACTACACATTTCCCGGGAGTTTCTTAGTGACTAAGTAAGGGTCTCGGGTAACTTTGCTCTGATACCAACTGTAACACCCCGTCCATCAACTCCTAAGGTACTAAAAATTATCTAATCAAGAAATACTAAAAAGACGTTAGCGGAAATAACGTCGGGACGGTTATGCTACTCTAAAAGAATAATTAAGAATAATTCTTCAAACCAAGTTTCATAGCTTCAAAAGAGAATTAATATCCAAGAAAACATAATAGTTCTAAAGTAAAAGAAACATCCCAGTTACTTCATATCATCAATCCAAAAACTATGAGACATGCAAGTCTCCCGATAAAACTCAGATAAAAACTAAATGTCCTTGAAAGCTATCCAAAAGTAAGTCCCCCTATGGTCTACATAGAATTCATCCACCAAAAACAAAACCAGGAGCTTCTTCTCACTACTAACCCTCACTCTACTAGCCCAAGCGGTCACAAGTCTAGCAATCATTTCCATCTGCAATGATATATATTAAATAATTCCACAGTCAGTGGGGAGTAACTAGCAGTTCTCCCAGAACAATAGCAATCAAAGCACAATTCAGAAGTAGATTATTAAGAAAGGAAAATCATGCAATCATTACATCAATAGCATGCACATAAAAATCATAAAGCTCATGGGTAAAACAAGTGATCATAAAAAAAATAAGTAAACAAGATATAATGAGTGAAATAATTCTAGAATATAAATAATAATAAATCAAAACTACAACAAGTTATTGAGTCAGAAACCGAACGCCAGTGATTCGCAAATCTCTTCCTAAGGTTTGTCAGATCGCAATCTCCAGGTCAGTCTATGGGCTTACGTTCCCCACTGCCTGTGTCTAAGAATGGCCAAACTCCCGATGCAGGGTAGAACACGCAGAACTCCCTGACCTCTCAGACGACAACAATTAACCAAGGTGTACCCCTAGTTCGTAAACCAGGTGGTTGGCATGTTCTTCACCGGGGACTACATCTATCCCACCAGATATTCTTATCTCAAAATACAATCATGCATATAATCCAAGTATCATTCATCTAAAATATTCATCAAAAGGGATGCCACCCGGCCTTATACCCACATTTCATCAAACAGTTCTTCATAATTCCTCAAAATAAATAACTTTCGAATTTTCAACAAATGTTTCTCACAATAAACACTTGAGCATCTCAAAACATCATCAATGATATAAAACTAATTTTTACAGCACCAACATTTCGATCAAAAATATATCACCAAATAACTCTAAAACTTATTCATTAAAAGAGTAGTAACAATTAATCATTTTCTTTCATAAATCAAACATAAACATATGGTTACCCAATGATACAAACTGCATCCTACTGAAAATCAGTAACCCAGAATATAATAAATTATGAATTATTTCTGATTAACAACCTCTCAAATAATTTAAAAGAGTATCCCCAATTTCACAACAAAAACTCAATATTAATTATTAAACTATTAATTTCGAGTAGTAAAATCACATAAAAATTATCATACGACCCTAATAGCTCTACTGACATGGTACAAGTTTTATTTATAATTTTCGGACTCCAAAAGTATTTTTAACAGTTAATATACAGATTACTCAATAAAGCCAAAATAATAACTAAAAATATAAATTAACGCCCAAAAATTACCAAAAATTTACGTGACATGAATAAACACAAGGAAATACATAATACACAAATAAACTAATTTTTCAGCCTCCAGAAACAATTTTTATAATTTATATACTGACAGAAACGAAATTGCAAAAACAGACATATAAATTAAATAAACCAGAATACAGTAGGCAAAAATTATTCTAAGGCATGGAATACATACTACGCATATAACATGATCTAATACAAATAATTTCAGCAATTTTAACATCCGTTTATTAACTATTATGCAATTTAGCCAAAAACGCACAAAACACCAATTAAATCAAATAAATACCAAAAACAATACGAAAATTATTTTCCTCTATACAGTATTCACATAGCATGCATCAAGTATATCCATGTCAAATTCCGTCAATAATTTCACTCAAAAAGTATTTTAAATAATTCCTAGCGCAATAATCTAATACCGAAATATACCCTAATCACTATGGTTCTAAGACAACTACTAGTTACCTGGATCGTCGGAGGCGAGCTGAATATTTCTGGAAAATCCCAATATAGGCGTGAACTCCTCTCCTTCTTCAATTCCCAAGCACCAAGTATAAGAAAAAGGCAACAAGAACAATTCACGAACAATTAACAAGGAGTATAAAATCAAAAAATTTGAGAGATTGAGGAAGATGAGGATGGCCGAAAATCTTAGAGCATGGCAGCAAGGAGTTCTGATTTTCTAATCAGAATTTGAAGTGATAAAGGGTGGTTTAAAGAGGTTTAATTAGGAAGAATGATTAGGGGGTTATGGAAGCTACAAAGCATCAAAGAGTCACAAGCAAAAAATATAAAAAGAAAAGAAAGAAGAGGAGGCTCTCCTTCTCCTTCACTTGGCCGGCTGTCCAAGCCCACAAACCAAACAAAAATTTCAGCCCAATTCAACAAGGATCCATGCTTCAAAAGCCCGCTACGCGATAAAACGATTAATTCCTAAATCGCGCCTAAACTTTGAAAATACTTAATAATGAAAATAATTCTAATAAATTATATTACAAATATAAATATAATAAACAGATTAACACGCCATAAAAATATAAATAATAATTCGGCTCCCAAAATTATAAAATAAAAATAATTAATTTAGAGAAAATAATAGTTTTAGAGAAAACTTTTGCGAAAAACTAGGAGCAAAATTATGGGTTGTTACATCCGCAATCAATGTTTGCCCTCTACGCGTGCTAACAAGGCTTGGGTATTCAAAAGAGGATCTAGTGAGCATACGATAATGCTAAGAGAGAAGTATTGGGTTTGATCAGCCTCCTCATTGAATGTAGTCCCGTGGCAATGACAGAGGAATTCATGGTCATTGACATACAAGGCTGTTTTAACTTCTTATTAGGAAGACCATGGCTGCATGAAAATAGGGCAGTAGCATCTACTCTACATCAGAAGGTAAAGCTTCTCACTGATCAGGGTGCTGTGACTATTTCTGGTGATCCAGAAATTATGGCCATCTCCAACGCCGGAAAATCGGTATTGTATCTGAACGAAGTAGAGGGCACCAGGTTGGATGGTTACACTATCCACTGTATTCTAGCAGCACCTGAAAATTCCTAGATGAATGAGGTGCCAGCTGCCACACCAGATGCAAGCTCTGAAGAAATAGAACCAGAGTATAGTGAGGATGACGAGGAAGAAGTGGGAGCTCCAAGCATTGACACTCATGATACCTCAATTGAAGCACTAGAGGAATCCTGTATCGGCAATCCTCAAGACAATGATGATCATGACTCAAAGAAGAGATCTAGGACCGACAATTTTAACCTGGACTTTAATATAGTATGCCCTGTTCGAGAGGTTCACACTGAGTCACTGATTCTCTTTCCAGGATATCAACATGACGATCACTATCGTGAATTACCCCAATTTAGAAAATTTGATGGGAACGGTGATCCTTTTGTCCACTTAGTGGGATTTGTGAATGCCTTGCATCCATGGGGCATACCAGAGGAAGATTACCCCATGCTGTTTGACAAGAGTTTAGAAGGACCAGCTCTCGAACTTTTCTTCAGATTGTGTAGATATTGCTAGTTGGGAAAATGCTAGCCAAGCCTTTGTTAATTGGGCTCTCGAACATAAACAAACTGATATCAAGAAGTTCAAGCTAGTCACTTTGCATCAAGGCGGCTTGGAAACTTTCTCGCACTTTTGTTCAAGATGCGCTTACATTCGTGCCCACCTTCGTGTCCCTGTTACTGATCGGGAATTCATGCTCATATTGCTGCGAAACCTGAATGATTTCTATTATCGTCACCTGGTTACTAATAAATACACCTCCCTCAGCCACATGGAACAACATGGTTTCGACATCGATACTCTGAAATTGCAAGAAAAACGACCTTGGGAAGATTTTGAAATTCCCAATACAAATCCAAGGGTTTATGCTAAGATGGATGAACCATTGAGTATGGTGTATGATCGTCTTCGGAGGCAAGGTATACTTCAAGTTCTAGCGCATGTGCACTGTTTACCCCTTCCTGGAACAGACATGAGCAAACGCTGCGTTTATTGTCGTCAATTTGGGCATGAAACTGATTGATGCCATGACTTCTATTACAAAGTGCAAAGCCTGATTGATCGAGGCATCATTAGTCCAACCCACAAAAAAGTACCTGCAAGAAAGGTGTCGTCACATCCGCGACCGCAATCCCAAGTCGATATCTTTCGCAAATTGGTTGAACAAGGTAAGATTCATCCACTTCCCAGACGCCCAGGGGCAAGTCCAGTAGGGTAAGATATTCACAAGTACTGCCAATATCATCAGTTGCATGGTCATGGCACAAACCAATGTCATGCTCTCCGCCATCGCATCAAGCAAATCACCAACATAGCTCTTGTCTACCGCAAAGCTACTTGATCAGCTCACAGAAGGAGAAAAATCTTCGGTAAAAGTCCTATAGGGGGTTAGCCCATGTGAAAAAAAAAAAATCTTTCAGCTTGTTAGTATCAGAGAACTACGTGCAGCTTGAATCCCCATTATCACTTACACTTGCACTGCGAGATCACTCCACCTATGTAACACCTTGGGTACGTAGGTAGCTCAATATGAGTGCAACTGCTTTATTAAATAAAAAACTTTAGTTCTTTCTGAAATAACGAACTACGCTGTGTCTGATTCCCCATAAAATGCACTTGGAGCAATGGGGATATGTAGGCAACCTTCGCGTTCGACTCAAAAATATTAACCATTGTATTTCAGGCAATGTGATTAGAATTCAAGATGTCAGTCATCACATGAGCAATTTCAGAATGCTGAATTGACGCATCAATGGATATACATGCCCTAATCTCTATACTTTTTGTCTTTGTTCAAATATTAAGCAGGGAATGGTATAATGAAAAAAAACTCTGTTTTCAACCCCAATGACAGTAAAATCATTTAAAAAGGTCAAAATAAAGTCAAAAAACAAAATAATAATAAATAATAATAAAAAAGCAAAATTGCGAAGGTGGACCATTCCAGTCAATATATGGCAAAGTTGTTTTTGAAAATTTTCTTTACTCTACAATGCATTCGGCAATATGTAGCCTTCTTTTCTTTTCTTTTAATTCTTTTTCTCTACCTTTAGGTCCAAAAAGAAGAAATTTGTCCCTTCTCTAAGTATGCCCAATTACCGTCAGAAAACAAACGCCTCAGCCCTACCCACGAATGCGATCAAAGAGCCTGTGGGGATTGCCAGGCAACCTCTGTCCAAAGGATTTCAAATTATGATGAAGATGGGTTATACTCAAGGAGCCGGATTAGGGCATAATGGTAGGGGAATGAAGCAACCAATCCCCGTAGTAGACAAGCAGAACCGACATGGATTAGGATATGATCCGAACAGCACTTCTCAAAACACCAAAAAACCTTCTTCTACCCTCAATGGTCAGTTCATCCTGCAAGGAGATACTGAGCCATACCACGAATTTCCAGAACCTTGGCTTAGTAGGAAAGAACAGAAGATTTTACCGGGATTAGAGATATTCTTCAATGAAGTTAGGAATTTGGACTTAATCAAAAGTAGGTTTGTCCGAGAACAAAACATGAAAAAAGAAAATGACTTGGTGGATAATTTGGAACATGGAGTCCTTAAGAAGCTTTTCGCTTCTGAGTCCTCTAGGGAAGGCGATTTTGACCCGGTGTCTTTGATGATACATTTTGGCGAAAGCATTGAACATAAGTGGAGTATTGAGTGTTAGGCAAAAGACGGGCCTATAGAATTTTAAATGTTTTTAGGACACCATCCTCCACATCCCTCTCGTGAAAATACGTTTTCACCTCCTTTAGATGGATATCATACCGATAGCGCATCTTCCAGCCAATCTATCTTACATACCCAGTCAGATGACTCTGATAGTGAGGAAATTGAATATGAACCTTTATCTAAATACATTTGCATGCAAGATGTTATTTCTGACAGTGAATTTAATAATGATGAATCACTTGATACAACTGAAACATACATAAAACCCATGGAAGAATCCATTGTAATTAATATTGGTACAGAAAATGCTGTAAAAGAAGTCAAAATAGGATCATCCCTCTCCCCAACTGAACAATCTATGTTTATTGCATTATTAAAAGAGTATGTAGATGTGTTCGCATGGTCTTATGCGGATATGCCTGGTGTTAATAGAGAAATTGCGGAACATCGCATTCCGTTACATCCTGAAAGCAAGCCTAAGCAGTAAAAGCTCCGCCGAATGAAGCCAAAGGTTAGTCTAAAAGTGAAAGAAGAAATCCAGAAACAGCTTGATGCCAAATTCATCCAAGCTGTAAAACATCCAAGTTGGCTCGCCAATATAGTGGTTGTACCTAAAAAGGACGGGAGAGTTCGGGTATGCATCGATTTTCGAGATTTGAATGCTGCGTCACCAAAAAATTGCTTTCCTCTACCCCACATTGATGTTCGTGTTGATAGTACGACTGGTCATGCAATGTTTTCTTTCATGGATAGATTCTCAGGGTATAATCAAATACTCATGGCTCAAGAAGACATGACAAAGACATCTTTCATCACTCCATGGGGCACTTTTTGCTACCGAGTTATGCCTTTGGGTCTAAAGAATGTTGGAGCCACATATCAAAGGGATGCAACAACTATCCGTCATGACCTCATCCACGACATTGTGGAGGTTTATGTAGATGACATGATTGTGAAAAGTGAAGATCGTGAGGGGCATATTCCTGCGTTAAGGTCCTTCTTTGAAAGAATCAGGAAATACAATATAAGGCTGAACCCTAAAAAATGCGTGTTTGGCGTCACTTCGGGGAAGTTGTTGGGATTCATTGTCAGTCAAGACGACATCAAAGTGGACTCTAAAAATGTAAAAGCTATTCAAGGGCTACCTCCTCCAAAAACAGAAAAAGAAGTTAGAGGGTTTCTCGGCAGAATTCAATATATCATCAGGTTCATCTCACAACTCACTATGAGATGTGAACCTATATTTAAGCTGCTCATAATAGAAGCATCCCATGAGTGGAATGAAGAATGTCAGGAAGCTTTTGATTCTATGAAAGAATACCTTTCAAATCCACCTGTTCTAATGCCACCGAGACCAGGAGAACCTCTAATTTTGTACCTCACTATCACAGAAACGGCTATGGGAGCTCTCTTAGCCCAATATCAAGAGGGAACAAAGAAAGAGGTTGCCATATACTATCTCAGTAAGAAATTCCTTGAGTATGAGACAAGATATACCCCTTTGGAAAAAGCATGTGTTTCCCTGGTGTATGCCACGAAGAAGTTGAGGCATCACCTTCAAGCTCATACTACCTATCTGATCTCAAGACTGGATCCAATTAAGTATCTGTTTGAAAAACCCATTCTTAGTGAAAGATTGGCAAGATGGCATGATATGCTTTATGAGTTTGATATTTAATGTGTCAGCCAGAAATCTGTTAAAGGACAAGCCATATCTGAAGCCCTAGCAGAAGGACCAATGTCAGGAGATGAGTATGATGATGCATTCCCTGATGAGTACTTATGCTTCATAAACAATCCATAATGGTGCATGTACTTTGATGGAGCTTGTAATAGGAGAGGTAATTGAGCAGGTGTTTTGTTAGTAAATCCTGATGGAGTCCATATTCCATTTGCTGTCAAGCTGGATTTCCCAACAACAAACAATACAGCCGAGTATGAAGCCTGCATATATGGAAGAATGGAAGAAGGTGATTGCATCAGCTTTGTCTGCGCCTGCAAGCAGTGTCAAATATTTGCTAACCTCAATCATATGCCACCTGTGTCATTACATAATATGACTTCTCCTTGGCCGTTTTCAAGTTGGGGCACAGGCATAACCGGACAAATTCATCCAAAAGCATCAAATGGACATCAATATATTCTTGTAGCAATTGATTACTTTTCGAAGTGGGTTGAAGCTACATCATTTTCGAAGCTAGGGGCAAAGCAAGTCTCGAAATTTGTGATTAACAACATCATCTGTCGGTATGGCATACCTTTCAAAATCATCTCTGATAATGGATCACAATTTGAGGGTCATCTGAAGACCACTCTCGCAAAATATGCAATCAAGCATCATCATTCCTCGCCTTATCGTCCCCAAACAAATGGAGCGGTGGAAGCAGCCAATAAAACAATCAAGACTATTGTTGCCAAGATGACTGAAAAGACTAGGGAATGGCATGACAAACTACCATATGCCCTTTGGGGATATAGGATATCAATTAGGACTCCAACTGGAACAACCCCGTATTCTTTGGTTTACGGGATAAAGCCAATCCTACCAGTTGAGGAGGAGATACAATCTCTCAGGGTCATAGTAGAAAGTGAAATCTCGGAAGACCAGTGGCACAAAACTCGCAATGATGAGCTTGCATTCGCAGATGAGCGCCGACTCCAAGCAGTGCATAACATTCAACTCTATCAACGGAGAATTGCTCGTGCATTTAACAAAAGGGTTCGAGATGGAGACCTCCAAGAAGGCGATCTAGTTTTAAAAGAAAATAGTGCTCCGTTGCATGATCCTCGAGGAAAATTCAAGCCTAACTGGTTTGGACCATTCCTGGTCAAGCATGTCACCACGGCTGGAGCGGTGAAGTTAATGGATTTTGATGGAAATGAGTTCACCCATTTCACTAATCTTGATCAGTTGAAGAAATATTACGCTTAGGCATCAAAGTAATTGTAATTGTCATGACTAAGTAACCAAGCAGTTTGTGGGTTTTGTATCCTATCTGGTTGTTCTTAATAAGCATGCCATGAGTTTCAAGATGTTCATATGATATATGCAAAAAAAAAAAAAAAAAAAAAAAACGGAAAAAAAGAGAAAAAAACAAACGAAAAAAAACGGAAAAAAAAAGAGAAAAAATGGAAAAGAGGAAAAAAGGAAAAAGGAGAAATGAAAAAACATGTCTTTGACTGTTAAGGTTTATATGTTATGCTTTTATGTGTCATATGATTAGTTAATTATGATTTGCATGTCATATTTAATGTTAAAGTGTGCACGTGTGTTGAATTGTGTTCACATTGAATTTCTCACAAGTAGATAATTCTCACAAATTGATCTTTTATTCATCCCAACTGGGGTACTTCATTTCATACATAAAAAGACATAAAGCCTTCATTTCCTACAAACTAAAAAAAACAACATAGAAAATAAGCATGACAATTTTCTCAAACCCTTCTACTCTTCATGGTAGGCCCGTCTGAATCTTTGTCTTGACCAATATCCGCTAGAAGCCATTGAAGGTAATTTTCATCAATCAGTGGAAAGGAAGGTTCCGGTAGCGCTGATATAATTTTAGCCCCCTGCCATATAGTAGGCATTCTCTGAATACCACTCATATCAGCCTCATAAGTGGTACAAGATGGAAGAACATGGAGGGCAGGAATGTGCTCTTGCTTCCAACCAATTTGCCTTAAACATCTCCATGGAAGGTAGAAAGTGACTTGGCAAAGCCCGGGTAATTGTACACCTCTGCGACCAGAATTGCAATATACAATTACACTGATGCCAAGGTGGCTTGTGACCCACTATATGTCTTGATGTAGAAAAAAAATCCTTCTACCCACCATTTTTGCTAAGTTGATAGAAGAAAGGAAGAAGACCTCTCTCCCGGACATGACTAGTTTTGTAGGTAAGACTCTTGTGGGGTTTCATGAGAGAAAATTTTCCTAATAGCCATAAATGAATGGCTAATGGACATCCCTTCACAAAGCTTTCTTTTGAATTCATCTAAGCCAAGGAATATTTCCCCCAAAATAAGTTGTCCAAGACGACCCCCGCTAATAATTTGAGGAATAAGTGAAAGACACCGAACATGGCATGCATTTAAAGACAATTTAGTGATGGTAGTTTCCAAAATCATAAGAATGCAAGCATTTTCTCTAGCAATCCTATAGTTGGCATTGTTAGAAAATTGCCAAGTGCCAAATTGGAAAGTCTATAATAAGTTGACAAGAAATACCTCACCATATTGTAGGTAGTTCCATGAAGGTTTTCAGGAAGATATAAAATCGTTGATAAATCTCCCGAAATCCTTGTAGGAGATCTAGGTGTAATAACTGGACCAGTGGATAGTAAGCCTAGTAAACCTTCGACCTCTTCAACAAGAGGCACAATCTCCCGGTCTCCAAAGCGGAAGACATGGCGAGTTTCATCCCAAAATTTGGAAGCAGCATAAATCATGTCGTAAAAAATAGAAAGTGAAAGCAAATGCATAAGCACCTTAGTGAAGCGGGAAGAGAAAAAGGATTGTCTTGGTTGCTCCAAGTTTCTTGTGATCCCCGAGAGTTGTTTTTTCTCCCGACTTTGCATTTCATTAGCTTCTTCATAAGTAAGAACCATTTTTGTGAAAGGAAAATTTAGAGAAAAGATTGAAGTAGTGGAAGTGGTGCATTTGGAAATGAAGAATCATGCCCCTTTTATAGATGGAAAAGATGATCATCCATGATTTATGCCATGGATAATGAATTTGAGTATTGTCCATAGAATAATAAGGAGCATCCTTTCACCATGGCTAATGACCAAGCATTTGTGGTAGGGCAATTTTTGCTAAAGCCGAACATAAAAAAAAAACTATGTCAAGGACGGATCAAGAACGTTGATACAATCCCTTTTCCTAATGATCATCCATAATAATGACCATGATCAATCTATTTTATATAGTGATCATCATTTTCAAATAAAGCGAATAAGCATTATGCATGAAAAAAAATTCTGAAAGATTTCGGAAGAACAAATAAATTTTTTTGCCACATGATGATTTGGTCCACCATAGTTTATCTACAGGGCTATAACCATTGGTCAACCCTTTCAGTTGACATGACTTAACAACGCATCACTCTAAGGTGACATGACCTGACAATGTCCTAATTTAAGGTGACAGGATAACACATGAAGTCATAAAAAATAAATAATGGTGACTTGACAGCTTGTTTGTCATCAAGGCCATTAAAAACTGTAAAAACTAGAGTCCACCTGTTAATTGTCGGAATTTCTCACATTAACAAAAGACAAATTCATGAGACTAAAAAAAAAAGACGACAATCAAGTCGCATTTTCAAAGTTTAGAAAATTAATTGGAATTTTCTATTTTAAGACGACAATAAAGTCGCATTTTTAAAATTTAGAAAATCAATTGGGATTCTCTATCTAAAACGACAATAAAGTCGCGTTTTCAATATTTAGAAAATTAATTGGGATTTTCTATTTAAGACGACTTTAAAGTCGCATTTTCAAAATCTAAGAAAATTAATTGGGATTTTCTATCTAAGACGAAGATAAAGTCGCATTTTCAATTTTAGAAAATTTATTGGGATTTTTTATTTAAGAAGACTTCAAAGTCGCATCTCCTATTTTAGAAAATTAACTGGGATTTTCTACTTAAAGCTGCAACAGAAGTCGCAAGTCATGTTTTCAAGATAGCACTGATGATAACTAATTTCTATGAAGAATATTTTATCTCAAAAGAAATCTTCTGTCAAAATTTTGTGTCGTTTCAAACATTGGCCATCATTTTCTCCGAAATTCGACCAATGTGGGGCATTCTGTAGACACCAAATTTTGAACCCTTTTTTTGGATAAATAAAGGTTTTGAAAAATAAATATAAGAAAATCGTCATGCATCGTGGAGCGCGGGCTCCGGAGCGCGAGTTTCATTTCGTCGCACGATTTTCCATTTTTGCGTATTAGTCATACAGTTTCGGCTTAGAAATATAATTTTCGTGAGTCATAGTCAATAACTGCCACCACCGTTTTAATTAAATGATTCATAGTATAATCATGCTCGTCTTTATTAATTTGACGAGTTTTCATTAATTGTCTTAAGTTAGTCTTTCGGAAAAATGAAAAACGAGTCGCGATTAGGGGTCGGAATTTTAGTCGTATCCCAAAACCGGCATTACTGAGTTTCCTTGATAGTCAAGTCGTTGTTCATTGGATGAAGAATAAGAATATATTCTTTATCCACTAAACACATCCTTTATCCATTAGTTAGAGAATAAGAATCATGAAAAGATGTGAGAATAAGAATATTTGTGTTTCCAAAGAGATTTGCTGATGTCATTAGGGTGAGGTCATTAGAATGATGACATTAAAGTGATTAAGGATGAAGAAAATTACATTTTTTGGATGAATAATCTGATTTTATCCCTCTTTGAAACCCTAGTTCACCTCCCTCATTTCTCTATAAATACCCTCCAAAAGTCACTTCAAAACCAAGTTGAAACAAAGCACAATTCAACTTCACTCTCATCTTCTTTACTACTCTCCTCCTCCTTAATCTTTTCATCTAAGCAAAAGTCTTAATAAGTAAGTAAAAGAAGTTCATCAAAAGGAAAAAACACAAAAAGAGTTTAAGTTAGCAATTAAGAAGATTTAGAAACTCACTTAGAAATTAAGAAAAATCACAAAAAAGGTAGAAATATTTGCAAAAAGGAAGTGCATCATTGAGCTAGCAAGGTAAAGTTGAAATTCTTGTTATTTTGATTATCTTCTTAATCATCTACTAACCTTCTTTCTTGTTTTCTTATCATTTTTATAATCTTTGGAGTAATTTGGGTATGTGGAAGTCCTAATAGGTTCCCAACCTTAAATCACCCCACCTAGAATAGTCACCTCTAATAGGGTGACTCTTAGGAAACAATGTGATTTTCCTTAAATCAAGTTGTTATTCATCACCAAACATAATTTCATAAAAAAATTCAAGATAAATTGTGTAAAAACATCTCCATAAAAAAGAAAATGTGATGCTGTAATTATAACCAGTTTTAATTTCGTACTTCATTCTATTTTTCGTCTGTATTATCAGAATAGTTTGTAGGATTTAATATTTAATAAAAAAGAAGATGTTTCCAGCAACTGGGATTTGGAATTTCAAAAAAACGATTTTTTTGTAAATAACTAAAAATCATACAACTTTGTTGTGCAAAACTGATTTTGTCCAGTACCACCTAAGCTTATTCTGTCAATAAAGTTTAAAATAAAATCAGTTAGATAAAACTAAAAAAACCAAGTTTGAAGAAAACATCGGTAGCTTTTCAAAAATGTAAAACTCATGTTCATATGAATTTTATACAATTTTACATCATTTTTACAAAACCATTTATGTAAGTCAGTATAAGAACAAAAAGGCAATCTAGAAAATGAAATAAAGTAATTAACTCAACTTTCATAAAAAAAAAAAAGGTTTTCTTCATACGAAAATGTGAATAAAAAAATCATGAAATTCTTAGTTTCTCTTAAAATGACTCATTTTATCATGTAAATAAAAATCAATAAAAACTGTCATAAAAAATCAAAATCAAAGAAGTTAATTAATCTTTAACATTCACAAATTCCCGAATTGACAAATAAAAAAAGAATTCCAAAGCCCATTCAAGGAGGTGAAGATCAAGGAGCATCATGGTGAAGACCAAGATTGAAGATTTATATAGATCATAGATTTTGTACATATTGTTGAATAATAGTTTCTTTGTAAATAATTATTGCATGATTCAATTAATAAAAAAAACATGGAGATGTTTATGCATAATTTTCATAAATAATTCCACAACTCTTTTTAATAAAATGAGCAACTAATGTTACAAATATTGCATATTGGGCCAATATATCATAGTATATGAATCAAATGACCCAATCTCAATTAAGAGGAAAAATTGCAAATCTAAATAAGTTAAATTGTATGATAATCCATCTTACATTTTAAAAATGTGTTCTCCATATTCAAATGGATTAATCATATAATTTGACATAATTAGATTGGTAATTATGATCTCCGAATTGATTTTAGGCCGTTTCACGTGTCTCGCTTTAAATGGCCAAATTCTAATTAGCCAAACACAAATCTCCAAATTCGATCTCAAATTGATCATTTCTCTCCAAATGACTTTATAATCTTCAATAAAGATTATTTCTCAAAAGCTTTCAATTAGGAAGCAAACCTTCTAAGACCTCAAGAAAATCATAAACGTGATCACTATTAAGGTGGTTATTTCAATCCTCGATTAATCGCTAAATAGAGCGGTTAACTGAAACTTCTTTTAATCACTAATTAGGGTGATTATCTCCATTTATTATTTAATCACTAATTAGAGTGATTACCTTAAACCCTAATAATCGTTAATTAGGACGATGATTTTTCTCATTTAATCACTAATTAGAGTGATTATCTTAAACCCTAATAATCGTTAATTGGGACGATTATTTTTCTCATTTAATCACTAATTAGAGTGATTATCTTAAACCTTAATCATCATCAATTAAGGTGATTATTTCCTAACCTTCATTATTAATAACTAATCAAGGTGATTATCTTTCCATTTTAATCACTAATTAGGGTGATTTCTTATTTCTTTCCTTATTTAATCACTAATTAAGGTGATTATCTTAATCTCATTTCAATCACTAATTGGAGTGATTACCTCATTTTAAATAGATTTGTTTAATTCTAAAGGAGATTTATTCATAATCTATTCCCTCCTCTTCTTTCCCTAGTGGAATTGGCCATTTAGGGTGAGACATATGCTCGAACTACGTCGGTTTTGATCCATGAGTGGATTCGAAACCCGGAATGATTGGTACGTAGTGCAACTTCAGTGCTCAAACCTACCATGTACAAATGATAAATTGGTCCTAAATAAAAATGGTTAATGTGTATATGTGCAAATTATGTGATTTTCTTTCTTTTGAATAGCCATGATTACCTTAAAATGGAAAATAATGCATTTAGTAAGAGCCCGTTCTTTAGAAAGGAAGAGGAGACGAGTTCCAGACGTTCGCACCTCTTAACCTAAACCACGAACCCTATCTCATGGTATGAAAGACCAATTTTTAAAAAAAAAGCCTTATCCATATGAAGTCATCATCGTTTTAAATGATTTTTCTTGAAATTGATTTTAAAACGATTTATTAAATAAATCTGTCCCTATTCAGATATTAATAGGGTGGCGACTTCCAAGTTTTCTAAAAACTCAAAGTCCAATGAGAGACTTTCGTGGGATTCAGACCGTTAATTAAGACAGTAAAAAATCGGATACCACAACGGCGAAAGACATGCTTCCTCAACAAATGTATACTACTAACCTTGCTCACATTTCTACAATCGACAGGACAATAAAAGTCGACTGCTCCAGAGGATGCTTGATATTGTAATGCAGATGTATAGAATTCTGAGACCCCATTCACAAACTCAATCGATTCACGACTACCATACATCCAAGTACGATCCATCTCATTCAAGAAGACCTCTAGTAATTAAACACAACCAATAATTATAATTCATCTATCATTATTTAAGTACATACACTCACATATTCAAATCACACACGTATAGAGCAAGCTAATATAGTCACATGTTCAAATGTATGCATGCAGCCGAAGGTCCTTATCACTCCAACCTAACCCATCCTTGGACGTCTAATCTCACTAGTGAATATATGCCGTCTTTTTAATTCAAAGGAAAATCCGGCAGCATTTCCCTACAGTTCTCCAAGTATACAATGTAGATAATTGCTTATCTACATATGTACCCAGAGAACAATGTTGAGAAACGATAAGCAAGAACTTTCCTCAGAATTGAAAAGAAGACACACATTCACCACCTAAGTGAGATCAAACATCCAAGAACAGTCACAAACCGGGGACTATTCAAGACTTACTCCTAATGAGCAAGTCTTGTGTTATTTCACTAGGAACAATACAAGAGGGAGGGGGGGTGAATTGTATGTGTAGAAATAAACGTAACTTTTTGCAGAATTTTAAACTTAACCAAATAAACAAGCTAAAGGAACACAAGGGATTTTTACGAGGAAAAACTTCTTGGGCCCAACAAGAAGAAACAACCTCGACCACTAGGGATTTTGAACTCAACTCTTTCACTAATTAGGCCAAACAACTTTGTTACAACCTAATTCTACTCACGGGCCACACCTTGAGTAACTAAACTCAAGTTCCTGAACAACCTTTCCATTAACAGCTGTTCCTCTCAACTTCACTTGAAGTTTTCTCACTTTAACTCGCTTTACTCAAAGCTTCTCTCTTACAGAACTTCACTCAAAGTCCCCTTACCCCAAAAACCAAAATACAATTGATCAAATAAACTCAGTGGAATTAGAGTAGGAAGGCAAAGAACAAATGGCTTTTATGAAAGAATGAAGGCAATGACACTTTACTTAGTTAAACTCACTAATTCACTTGGTCAGACACAAATTGGAACTTAATTAGACATTAGTATTTATAGTGGTAATAACTTAGAACGTGAGATTAAAACATGTGTTAGTGGTAAAGTCATTTTCCCATGATGTTCCTTACCCGGAGGAACACGTTCCTCATTCAACCCATGATCTCCATGATCACTGTTAAACGTGGGAGAGAATTATGTTACTGCTCCCTTAATTTTAGCAACCACTTAAAGCATTATTTCAAAAATCTGATTTAATTAAAAAAGCATTTTAATTATTAAAGCCAAAATAAAATCCTTTTACCAAAAATATTATCTTTAAAATATTTTCCATAAAACCGAAAAGAATATTTATCTTTTATAAAAATAAAATCTTTTCTTTAAATTTTTTTCCTTAAAATCAGATTTTTCCATAAATAAAACGGTTACCTAGAATCTAGGCATAAATTACTCAACTGACATAAATAAACGGTTGTAATGCTTCATCCTAAGTCTAGTTCCTTTTAATAGTTAGTTCCTTTAACTTATTAGTTAAGCACCAGTTCGTCTGTTCCTTACAAAGGAACAAACGTTCATTCTCAGTCTAAAATGCCATAGTTCCTTACCATTCTTACTCGTTCCTTTACAATGGAACTAGAAACAAAAAGCCTCGCTTTAGTGCTCTTGCTCCAATGCTGCTCCAGTACCAATTTATGAAACATCTTTACTTAGTCTTCAAAATCCAAACTTGATTTCTTCCTTCACTTAGTATTCTCTTTGTTCCTTGCATTGATACCTTGAAATTCATTCACTTAAACAACTTGGTAGTCCAATACTTAGTTTGCATCTTTGTTCCTTTGTCATCATCAAAACTAGGGTTCAACAATTTCCCCCTTTTTGATGATGACAACAAAGTTAGAAACTAAGGAAAACAACAAATAACATAAGAGAATGAAAAAGATAAAATAATTATTTCAAGTTTTCATATAATTGAATTAAGGCAGATTAAAATCTTTCAAGTTTTCATTTTTTTCGTTTTTCAACTTAGTTTGTTCCTTATCTTTTTCCCCTTTGTCATTGTCAAAAGATCAAACGCTTGGTGATTTTGGGAAGACCGCTATGTACAAGACCTTGAGACCATTAACAAGCACCAAAAAAAATGGTTAAGTTAGGAATTTCAAAGATTTGACTTGCTCAAACATTAATCACATAATACTAGTCATTCCAAGTAAGAAATTATGCACACAAATCACAAACGAAGACATATATAGCAAAAGTCATCTATTTATAGCACTTGTTCCATTAAAGTACAAAAGTGAAAACGAAGAAAAGAAAAGAAACAAAAGCTAAGAAGTCTTGTTCCTTGAAGAGAAACAAGAACTAGACATTAGGAAGGGAAGGGGAATGGTGTTCCTCGACGACTTAATTCTTCCTCAACCACCTCTTCCAACTTTTGCATCACCACTCCATGTTGCCCATCAAGTTGTTGCTTCAAACTGTTAATGGCTTGGGCCATCACCTCCATGTTCTTTTGTTGTTCAATCACAGTATCACTAAGGACTTTCATTAAACCCATCATTTTATCAGTTTTAGCATCCAAAGTCCAGTGAAGATGATTGTAAAACTTAATCATATGTTGAGCAGGGAGACATACTTCATTAACCCAACCAAATTCATCCGAAGGAACATGTTCCATTCCCTTAGATCCGGTGGCAGTGGATGGTTTAGGTGGAGCAATTGGGGTATTTTCTTTGGATGGGCCTGCTGTTCCTTTGGGAGAAACGGAAGGTGAGGTGGTGGTGTAAATGGAAGGAATAAAAGGTGGTTGTGGTGGAAGGTCAGTGGACGTAGAGGAGAAAGGATTTGGTTCTGTCATCTCAACCTTCATTTGTTCAAAACTGAAAGGAACAGTGAAGGATGAGGGAGAGATGGAGGGAATAGATGTAAAGAGTAACTGGGATTTTTGGTGAGGATGGAGGAGTTGGTTCCTTAGGAGAGTTGTGATCCTGTTCCTCTGCATCAGATAGGACTAAAGGAGAGTCCTTATTTGAAGGAACAGGGACAGCTTTAGCAATTTTCAATCTAGTGCTTTGTCTAACTCTCTTACGAACAGGAGGGGAAGACTTTTTGGCAACTGTCTTGCGCCTCTTGGGTTTCTGTTCCTTTGGTTCTGTTGGGACAGGAACTTGTTCCTCTAGTATAACTTCTACTGGTTCCTCTTCTACTGCCTTGGGCAGTTTTCTCATGTGAGAGGAACTAGTAGCAATCCTCCCTTGAGTTAACACTCCATCTTGGACAGAGAGGTCTAAACCATACAAAGTCTTTTCATTGAGAATATTTCCTTGTTTTATTCCCAATGTAGGCCAACCAGTTTTATTCGCTTTAAAGTGAGAAAGAAGAGAGGTGATCAATGCACCATAACCAACAACACAATGATTTTCAATGCAATGAGTTAGACGATGGATAAAGAGAGAAGGGAAGTTTATTTGAATTTGGTGGTCAAGGCAAAACATATAACACATATCCAAAAGACCCACCTCATTCCTCTTTTCAGTTCGAGGAATGAGTGCTCTCCAAACAAGATTAAACATAATTTTGTGGACTGGAGAAAGAAGATTGTGATTTACTTTGTTTTGGCCAGCAGTTCCCCCAAAAGATTCAACAATTTCATCTTGGGAGAAATTGGGAAAGGCGACAGTTCCTTTACTCTTAAAATATAGATCAGTTCCTTTGCAAGGAACTTCCCATATTTATGCTAAAGTTTCTTGGGAAATTTTTATTTTCTTCCCCCTAACTTGTGTAGTACATACTCCATCAGTGTTGATGAAGTTTGCACAAAATTCATCCATAGCTAAAGGAACTAAGGCATTATAAAAGCGATTTCAAACAGGTATTCCATACCCTGTTCCTTTAGTATGTCGGTTAATTCATTGAATCTAATTTTCTTGGCCCACTCCAAATCTACACAAAATCCTAAAACATACCTTGAATCACTTCTTTCAACTTTTCTCTTGGAGGAAGAAGCAACAGTTCCTTTCGAAGGAACAGGTGTAACTTCTTCTTCCCCCTTAACTTGTTCCGGGGATTCTTCATCATCATCTTCCCCAATTAGTTTTCTTCTTCTCACACTTCTCTTGGGTGACTCCAATTTTTGCTCTTCTACCGCCATTGTTGTTTCTTGAGATTTTTCGACTTCTAGGGTTTTGGATGGAGAAGAGGGATTTTCTATTTTAGAGGTTTTGGGAGTTTTTGCTTTTGGAAAAGGTGAATTGAGTGAGGTTTTGTCATTTGGTGAAAAGAATTTGGGGTTTTATGTCGTGCGAAGAGGTGTGAAGGAGATGAATAATGGTGAAGTTGAAGCCTTTAAGGAACACGGATTGGAATGAAAGAAAGAAAAAGATGCATGTAACAGTAAATGAAGAGTTACACGCGTGAAAATTAAAGGATAAAATTAAAAAATAAAAGAAAAGATAAAAGGGGAATCATGACTTGATTAATTTTGATTCCTATATTTTTGGGATTTTCGGTTTTTTGATTTTTATAGACTTTTTAATTTATGGAAAGAAAATAAATTCTAAGGAACTTGTGCTATAGGAACAACTTATGCTAAATGTCAACGTTCTTCATATCATGCATGTTTCTTTAACTTAGGAACAATTAGGGGAGTATTGTGTGACATTTGTGAGTAGCTTTAATCCTAGGAATCCATGGTTATGTATTTAACATCTTAAGTTGCAATGGTCTTAGGCAATTAATCTCAGTCACTTAATATCACATAGAGTAAGACAAATCAATTCAGACATGGGGGACTGGAATAGGAACAATGGTCGGTCCTAAAAGTACCTTAAAATATACCGCAAGTGTACGGGTCAATTAAAGTAAATATAGGGTAAGCAAGATATCGTTTCCCACAGGAGGTATAATCAACTACCAAATTAAGAGACACTAATATTATTTAGACGATCCGGAAAATGTGAATAGTGATAATAACTAAACTAAAATAATATGAACTACTACTAATTCTAACACTAAAAACGTCAAATAATAGGTAAGAATCAAGTATAAGAGATAGTTCTAGGACTTAGATTTCGCCAATTACCATCTACAATGAAATTAAACTAGTTGTCGGATTTAAACTATTGGATTGCAATGATCGAATTTCCTATAATATATTATCTCCTCTTCCAAGGTAGAAAACGTGTATTTATAATAATCTTGCCTACTTCCGTGGTCATAACAATTAATATAAACCCATTACGAACAATAAATTCATATAAGAGACCACCCAAGTGTATAACTATTCCTAAAATTATACTACTTGACGTTTAATAATCCCACGAACTAATATTGAACTTTCACTTCCGCTAATAATCCAATATCTTAAACATATAATCAACTGGCCAAATCAATTATATGAAAACAAACCAAGATTATCAAATTGCAATTATAATAATCGAATCCAAACAACAAATTCAAATCATTGACAGAAAATAAAAGACTACCTCTAATCCTAGAACATGAAAATTTAGCTAGACATTGAAACTAAATAATGCTGGTGGTGCAGCTGCAAGGTGGTGCAGCTGCAAGGTGGGTGGTGCGCAAACCCACTCGAATGAATGTCGTGGTGGTGCGCAAACAATGCTGGTGGTGCGCAAATTTGTCAATGTCGTGGCTCTGGCATTAGGGCTCCAGTGATGGTGCTCCGGCGTTAGGGCTCCGGTGATGGGGCGTTAGGGTTAGCTGTGCGAGTGAGTGAGAGGGAGGGGTTTTATTTCGCTCGTTAAATTTTTCTGAGGGAGGGAAATTTGGGATGTCTACTGTGTGTATACGTTATGCGCGCAAACTGAAATGTGGGATGAGATGTGAAGGGCTGCAGTTAGCCCAAAAATCGCAGCCCTTCATACACGAAGGGCTGCGTTTTCCAAAAAACGCAGCCCTTCCTTTTTTTTCCCCTAGTGAGTTGTGCTAGATTCTAGGAGGAAACATTCCTTTTGTTTTGCTTGAGAATTTCGACTATGATTTAGCTTGGAGGACAAGGATTGTTTGCTCATCCTATAAATACATGTGCACGCCTAATCTATAAAGAGAAGAGTGAGTTTTGATTAAAAGAATTCGAGTGCTTGTTGCATTGAATGTTGGTGGTCGTATAAAAAACACATAAATTGAAGTTTGTGTGCATCTCCTAATTGAGGTTAGTGAGAGATCCTCTAGCTCTCGAGGGAACCAGACTACTATCCCTTTACTTTTAGTTAATTTTCGTCCATATTAACAAAACCCCAAAAATAATTCATAGTTTTCTCAATGAGATTCATATCAAATGGTATTAGAGCTTGAGGGGGAGTGGAATGTTATATCGTGCTGAAATTTTATGTGGTGGCAGAACACATCTTGAAGTTTTTGGTGTCAACATTTCGTGTCAACCAATCAGTAATGAAGTCACAGCGATATGAAACATTCAGAGCTAATTTTCTGGCAGATTCGAGCAATTTTTAGGTAAAATTTGGACAAATCGTTCTCCTAGCATAAAATGAAATTTTGCGTATTTCCTGGCTTAAAATTGGACTACGTTTTGTCTAGTTTAATACTGGAAAGTTTCATAATTTTTAAAGAAGTTTGCTATTTAGTCGAACACGTTTTTGATAATTGGTCAAAATCAAGCTATTGTGGACCAGTTTTAGGAGAATTGAAACTGCAAACAATTGGTTGGGTATTTGTTGATGAAATTTTGGTCGAGTGTTCCATACATGTAGAAATAAGTACTCACAAACTTTAACATGATTTCCAGTAGTTTTGACTAGGTTTTTACATTTGAACTTTCGATTTAGATTCTGAACAGATTCTAACCGATATCAATGAAACCATGAATTGTTCTTTTCGTTCTTTTGATGGTCTTACTACTGCCGAAATATTTGAAGAGTTATCCATACGTATACAACCAAATTGGGATTTGATATATGACTCGAATCAATATGTGGATGAAAAGCTTAATAATTATCTTGAAGATATTTCTTGCACTATAGAGGAAGTAATTTCAAATTTGGTTTTCGTTGTTCAAGATGACGAAAAGGTTGAAACTTTTTATAATTCTCATAACAATGATTCAATCTTGGACATTGAAGATGTGACACAAGCTACATCCGAGTGTAAGGTACAGGACATTGATACACTTCTTCATGGTTCTTTCTTCCAAGATGTGGTTGTTACTCATGCACTACCACAAGCCTCAAAGATTATCAAGCATGTTACTCATCACACACTTATGGGTTTCTCATGTTTGTTCTTCATAATCGTATGTTTGAATCTTGGTGCATGTAAACATATTCGGAAAGGAAGTGTGACTATTCATGGCAACCTTATTCTTTCGCGTATGGATGGTTGCGTGGCTATGTTGGAACTTGAGGACAAGTTTTTTTCAACAAAGGGAGAATGATGCAAGATCGAATCATCTTTATTTGCTTTCTTAAGATGTTGCATGGTTTTATTTTACTCTTAAAGTGAAGGTTTTACATGTAATAAAAAATATGTCTTTTATTGTTATTATTATTTTTTTGATAATTTCTTTTATTGTCATTGTTAGTTAATTAAAGTAGTTTATTGCAAGTATAGGGCCAAAAATAAGGAAGGATGAGTGATAATATTATGCGTGTGGTTTTTGTAAGATTTATGGAAATTTTTGCAATGGTTTCCTAAATCAAATGCTTTCCTTTTGTTTTGCTTGAGAATTTCGGCCATGATTTAGCTTGGAGGGCAAGGATTGTTTGCTCATCCTATAAATACATGTGCACGCCTAATCAATAAATAAAAGAGTGAGTTTTGATTAAAAGAATTCGAGTGCTTGTTGCATTTAATGTTGGTGGTCGTACCAAAAACATATAAATTGAGGTTTGTGTGCATCTCCTAATTGAGGTTAGTGAGAGATCCTCTAATTCTCGAGGGAACAAGAGTACTATCCCTTCATTTTTAGTTAATTTTCGTCCATATTAACAAAATCCCAAAAACATCTCATAGTTTTCTCAATGAGATTCATATCAATAAGAGAGGTAATAAGAGAAATAATTTAAAAAATCACAGTACTGTGGTATCCGATTTTTGACAGTCTTAATTAACGGTCTGAATTCCACGAAAGTCGCCACCCTATTAATATCTGAATATGGACAGGTTTATTTAATAAATCATTTCAAAATCAATTTCAAGAAATATCATTTAAAACGATGATGACTTCATATAGATAAGGCTTTTTTCAAAATTGGTCTTTCATACCATGAGATAGGGTTCGGGGTTTAGGTTAAGAGGTGCGAACGTCTGAAACTCGTCTCCTCTTCCGTTCTATAGAACGGGAATGCATTATTTTCCATTTTAAAGTAATCATGGCTATTCAAAAATAAGAAAATCACATAGTTTGCACATATACACATCAACCATTTTTATTTACAACCAATATATCATTTGTACATGGTAGGTTTGAGCACTGAAGTTGCACTACATACCAATCATTGCAGGATTGGAATCCAATCATGGATCAAAATCGTCGTAGTTCGAGCTTATGTCTCACCCTAAATGGCCAATTCCATTGGGGAAGAAAAAGAAATAGATTATGAATAACTCACCTTTAGAATTAAATAAATCTATTTGGAATAATGTAATCACTCCAATTAGTGATTGAAATGAGATTAAGATGATCATAATTAGTGATTAAATATGAAGGATTAAGATAACCACCTCAATTAGTGATTAAATATGAAGGATTAAGAAGTAATCACCCTAATTAGTGATTATTCAAGGTTTAAGATAATCACCCTAATTAGTGATTAAATGAGAAAAATAATCGTCCGAATTAACGATTATTAAAAGTTTAAGATAATCACTCTAATTAGTGATTAAATAAGAAGAATAATCGTCTTAATTAACGATTATTTAAAGTTTAAGATAATCACTCTAATTAGTGATTAAATATGATGAAAGGTTAAGCTAATCACCTAATTAGTGATTGGATAAAAAGTTTGAGTTAACCGCTCAAATTAGCGATTAATCGAGGATTGAAATAACCACCTTAATTAGTGATTATGTTTATGATTTTCAAGAGGTCTTAGAAGTTTGCTTCCTAATTTGAAGGCTTTTAAGAAATAATCTTGATTGAAGATTATTAAGTCATTTAGAGAGAAATTATCAATTTGAGATCAAATTTGGAGATTGTGTTTGGCTATTTGGAATTTGGCCATTTAAAGTGAAACACATGAAACGGCCTAAAATCAATTCGGAGATCATAATTGCCAATCTAATTATGTCAAATTATATGATTAATCCATTTGAATATGGAGAACACATTTTTAATATGTAAGATGGATCATCATACAATTTAACTTAGTTAGATTTGCAATTTTTCCTCTTAATTGAGATTGGGTCATTTAATTCATATACTATGACATATTGGCCCAACATGCAAAATTTGTAACATTGGTTGCTCATTTTATTAAGAAAGAGTTGTGGAATTATTTATGAAAATTATGCATAAACATCTCCATTTTTTTTTATTAATGAGTGATGTAATTACAATAAAAATGTACAAATCTATGATCTATACAAAGTCTTCAATCTTGATCTTCATCATGATGCTCCTTTATCTTCAACTCCTTGAATGGGCTTTGAAATTCATGTTTATTTGTAAATTTGAGAAAGTTAAAGATTTATTAACCTATTTGATTTTGATTTTTTATAACAATTTTTATTGATCTTTATTTACATGATAAAATGTCATGATTTTTTTATTCACATTTTCGTATGAAGAAAACATTTTTTATGAAAGTTGAGTTAATCACTTTATTTCATTTTCCAGATTGCACTTTTGTTCTTGTATTGACTTGTAAAAATCATAACATTCTTTAAAAAGCGTTAAACTGATCATATGATATACCTATGGATAGGTCAGTGATTTCTTTATGTTGTGTCAAAATTGCATAAGCTTTTAGTGACCACTCAAATTATGGTGAATTTTATACTCAAACTGGTCAAAACAGGACCTTTATTGAAGTTGTATTTTTAAATCCAACTTATTGAACTTATTTTGAAGTGAAATTTGGTATGAACATTCTATACACTTTGAGGAACTAGACTGGAAATTATCATTTGAATTGGACACATTAAAAACCTTTTTTAAGTTATTTTCTTAACCGAAAGGAAAATCCGTTTTCTGGAATTTAGTGATTTACATGAATGTTTTTGTAAAAATGATATAAAATTGTATAAAATTCATATGAATATGATTATTATGTTTTTGGAAAGCTACTGATGTTTTCTTCAAACTTGATGTTTTTAGTTTTATCTAAATAATTTTATTTTAAACTTTATTAACAAGACAAACTTATGTGGTACTGGACAAAAATCAGTTTTGCACAATAAAGTTGTATGATTTTTAATTATTTATAAAAAATTCGTTTTTTGCACTTCCTTGCTAGCTCAATGATGCACTTCCTTTTTTGCAAATTTTTCAACCTTTTTTTTTTTGTGATTTTCTTAATTTCTAAGTGAGTTTCTAAATCCACTTAATTACTAAATTAAACCTTTTTTTTGTTTTTTTTTTTGATGAACTTCTTTACTTACTAATTATTTTCCTAACTTTTACTTTCTTTTCTTTGAATAAGATTTTTTTAGAGGGAGGAAGTAGAGAAGATGAGAGTAGTATTGAGAGAAGTAGTGAAGTTGAGTTTGTTTTTAGCTCAACTTGGTTTTGAAGTAAAAAAAAGGAGGGTATTTATAGAGAAATGAGGGAAATGAACTAGGGTTTCAAAGAAGTAGAAAATCAGATTTTTAACCCAAAAAATCTGATTTTTCTCATCCTTAATCACCCTAATGACATCACTCTGATGACCTCACCCTAATGACATCATCAAATCTCTTTGGAAACACAAATATTCTTCTTCTTTTTGGATTTTCTCATAAATGAAGCAAAATCATATTTTCAAAAAATATTCTTCCCTAAACACCCTAATACGTAAAAAAATGCATTGAAAAACGTGCAAAACAAAGTTGATTAGAACGTTGCGCCAAACACAAGAGCCTACGCTAGGCACAACGTCGTGTGCTAGGTGCAAGGCTCTACGTCTGGCCCAGGCCATGTTGTGCGCTAGGCGCACAATCATGCGTCTGGCGCTTGGTCGTGTGCCTAGCGCACAACTCGAATCTTCCAAAAAAATCCGGATTCTTGCCTTCTTACACATGAGATTTGATTCTTATTCTCACTCCTTTTCATGATTTTTATTCCCTAACTAATGGATAAAGGATGTGATTAGTGGTTAAAAATATATTCTTATTCTTTATCCAATGAACAATGACTGGACCATCAACAAAACTGATTATTACCGATTTTCGGAGATGATTAAAATTCCAGCGCATAACTGCGACTTGTGTTTTTTCGTTTTTCAAAAGACTAACTTAAGACAATTAACGAAAGCTCGTCAAATTAGTAAAGACGAGCATGATTATACTACGAATCATTTTATTAAAACGGTGGTTGTAATTATTAACTACAACTCACGGAAATTATATTTCTAAGCCGAAACTGCATGACTAATACGCAAAAATGTAAAACCGTACGATGGAATGAAACTCGCGCTCCGGGACGAAACATGCATTTTGACGGCGTGTGCGCTCCACGATGCATGACGATTTTTGTTATTTTATTTCTTTTCAAAATCTTTATTTATCTGAAAAAAGGGTTTCAAAATTTGGTATCTACAGAATGCCCCACATTGGTCGAATTTTGGAGGAAATGATGACCAATGTTTGAAAAAGACACAAAATTTTGAGAGAAAATTTATTTTGAGATAACATATTCTCCATAGAAAATAGTTATCATCAGTGCTATTTTGAAACACATGATTTGCGACTTCTGTTGACGCTTTTAGTAGAAAATCCCATTTAATTTTCTAAAATTGAAAATGCGACTTTGACGTCGTCTTAAATTGAAAATCCCAATTAATTTTCTAAAATTGAGAATGCGACTTTAACGTCGTCTTAAAATAGAAAATCCCAATTGATTTTCTAAAATTTTAAATGCGACTTTATTGTGGTCTTAGATAGAAAATCCCAATTGATTTTCTGAAATTGAAAATGCGACTTTGAAGTCGTCTTAGAGTAGAAAATCCCAATTAATTTCCTAAGATTTGAAAAAATGCGACTTTATTGTCGTCTTAGATAGAAAATCCCAATTAATTTTCCAACATTTGAAAAAAATGCGTCTTTATTGTCGTCTTAGATAGAAAATCCCAATTAATTTTCTAAACATTTGAAAATGCGACTTTATTGTCGTCTTAGATAGAAAATTCCAATTCACTTTCTAAATCAATTGAAAATGCGACTTTATTGTCGTCTTTTTTTAGTCTTATGAATTTGTCTTTTGTTAATGTGAGAAATTCGACAATTAACAGGTTGACTCCATTTTTTTTGCAGTTTTTGATGGCCTTGATGGCAAACAAATTATCAAATTATCATCACTAATTTTTTTTGAATTCATGTGTGATCATGTCACCTTAAATTATGTCATTATCAGGTCATGTCATCTTAAAGTGATGCATTGTTAAATCAGGTCACCTAAAAGGGTTGACCAAAGGTTATTACCCTCTAGATAAACTATGGTGGACCAATCATCATATGGCAAAAAAATTTATCTGTTTTTCAAAAATCTTTCAGGAATTTTTTTATGCATAATGCTTTTTTGCATTATCGGAAAATGATGATCACTATATAAAATAGATTGATCATGGTCATTATTTTGGCTGATCATTCGGAAAAGGATTGTATTAATGTTCTTGATTCATCATTAACGCTGTTTTTTTTATATATATCCGGCTTTAGCAAGAATTGTCATACCACAAATGCTTGGTCATTAGCCATGGTGAAGGACACTCCTTATAATCCTATGGACAATACTCAAACTTATTATCCATGGCATGAATCATGGATGATCATGTTTTCCATCTATAAAAGGGGCATGGTTCTTTATTTCCAAATGAACCACTTCCACTACTCCAATCTTTTTTCTAATTTTTCTTCTTTCACAAAAAAATGGCTCATAACTATGAAGAAGCTAATGAAATAGGGAGTCGGGAGAAAAAACAACTCTCGGGGGTCACAAAGAATTTGGAGCAACCAAGGCAATCTTTTTCTTCTTCCCGCTTCATTAAGGCTCTTATGCCTTTGCTTTCACTTTCTATCTGTTATGACATGATTCATGCTGCTTCCCAATTTTAGGATGAAACTCGTCATGTCATCCGCTTTGGAGACCGGGAGATTGTGCCTCTTGTTGAAGAGGTCGAGGGTTTGCTAGGCTTACCATCCAATGGTCCAGTTATTGCACCTAAATCTCGTACAAGGATCTCGGGAGATTTATCAACATTTTTATATCTTCCCGAAAATCTTCATGGCAACTACCTACAATATGGTGAGGTATTTCTTCACAACTTATTGTTGTCTTTTCAATTTGGCACTTGGCAATTCTCTAACAATGCCAACTATAGGATTGCTAGAGAAAATGATTGCATTCTTATGATTTTGGGAAGTATCCTCACTAAGTGGTCTTTAAACACATGTTATGTTCGGTGTCTTTCAGTTATTCCTCAAATTATTAGTGGGGGTCGTCTTGGACCACTTATTTTGGGGGAAATGTTTATTGGCTTAGATGAACGTAAAAGAAAACCCTAAAGTTTTGTGAAGGGATGTCCATTAGCCATTCACTTATGGTTGTTGGAAAAAATTTCTCTCACAAAACCCCACAAGAGACTTACTTACAAAACTAATGGTGGGGCGCGGATGTGTCGTTGTGCACCGCACCCGGCCAAAGATAAAATTTCTCCTACTCTCTTTTACACTAAGCAAGTATAATGGAAGTAGGGGTCGTATCCACAGGGAAACAGGGACGAGCTTTATATTTAGCGGGATCCAATACCTAGATTAAGCCAAGGGCCGAGATACCTAATAACAAAGGGTGGTTTCTAGTAGATTTACGAACAAACTAAAACTAACAATCATAATTAAATAAAATGAGAAATCAATATGGAAAGATCTTGAATCCGATTAACATCCACTTCAATTCATTATCGATCATTCAACCTCCACTCTAATTATTTCCATAAATATCTATTGTTGAGAATTAATCTCGCGTTCTCCTTATTCTTAGTTGAATAGCACGATCAGCGTGACTATAAAACCCTAACTAAAGGATAACCTAGTCCGATCTGCGTCTAAGTTCAATCCAATAGCAGCAATAAACACAGAGAACCAATAGACCTGCTAATGTCATACACGCGATAAACATTCAACGGTTGATTCCATTTCCCTAAGAAATAACCAAGACGATCTGCATCTAAGTTACTCCCTAGATTGCTACAAATTGATAAAAGAATAAAACAATCCGATTCTATTCTTAAATCTAGCATTAGATTAATTACACAATTAAACTAGTAACGTTCCTAGCATAATTATGCAATAATCATAAATCACAAGCATAGAAATTGAACCATAATCAAGGAAAGTAGATAGAGAGGAAAGATCTCACAATAACGGTTGAAGCTTCATGTTAATTTCTCCAAGAACAGTTCAAGCTACAATCCGATAGCATAAACCAAATCCCATAATTGAAATCCCTAAGAAAACTAAGAGAACTAAGAAAAATAACAAAAGTGAGGAAGGAGAATTAAGAGAGGAGTGTTGGAGACTCCCTCTTCCATTTTCAGCTCTGCTCCCTCTTTCCTTCCTTTCTTTCCAAATATTAGGTTTTAGGAAGCTTTTAAACCCCGCACAAAACGTGGCCCCAAACCGACTTAAGCGTCGCGAGTCGCGATACTGATCGCGAGTCGCGACGAGTACTCTGTCTTCCCGCACAAATGGCTAAGCAACATGGTCGCGAGTCGCGACAGGCCTCGCGAGTCGCGAAGGCTGGGTGCTCGCGAGGTGCGAGGAAGCTCGCGAGTCGCGAGCGGCTTGCTGGGTAGGCTGCTTTCAGCGCGCGCTGGGCTTGTCCTGCTTGCTGCGAGCATGCGCGAGAGCTGGGCGACGATGCTACTGGGCTTGCTAGGCATGCGGTGCTTGGGCTTGCGATGCTGGGCATGCTTGCGATGCGGCTGGTGGAGCTTGTTTGTGGCGGAGCTTGGTTGGTGAGACGATGTTGTGGAACCATTCATGCTTCCAAGAGCTCGGAACATACAACTTTAACAATAATTAATATATAAAATTCCGAACTTCCGCTAAGGTCGATTTATATGCAAACATTAACAATTACGAATAAATCCCTTAGCAAAGTGTACCTAAAATACCACAAAAACATCGTATAACTTGAGCGTATCAAATACCCCCACACTTGAACTTTACTCGACCTCGAGTAAACTCAAAAATGAGAAATACCAATTAAATCATCGCCCAAGCTATCGACACCAACCTACACTCCCCATCAACTACATCATCATCATCACATCTTAACAACATCCGCTCAAAACCTTAATGTAAGGGATGATGATTCCCCCACACTTAGCTTCAAGCTACTATCAGAAATACAGACGCGACAACAATAATCACCAAACGACAACCAAAATGTGAGCTCAAATCCTGAAGGATCTCAAAGGAGTTGAACTCACTCCAACGCCACAATCAAAATGACAGCTCGCCTAAAACCTCAAAAGATAAACTTCTACTACTACGACCAACCTAGATAAGCAAGCCATGGAACAAAGACAAAAAGGGATAAATTCCATGCTTACTCCCAAAAACAAACAATCAACCAAAAGAATGTGAAAGCCAAAATAAATCTTCACAAAATCAAGGATGAATTCACCAACCTTACCCGAAAACGCTTTCCACCTTATGACACCATCTCCGGCAAATGAGTTTTCCAAAAACATAATTCTCTCTTAATCTCTCATTTTGCCTAGGAGCCCTTTCGGGTTTTCATCCTAGCTTCTCACAATTTTTTTTTTTCATCTCTCTTCTTTTTCCGGCTCATAAAACTCACCCGCTCAACTAGCTCTTTTTTTCATAGGTCGCCCTTTCGGGTTTTCGACCTATCCGAGCCCCCAATTTTGCCCGAGTCGCCCGCCCTTGCTGGTTTTCAACTCAGCGGGATTCACTTCATCATCATTTTTTTTTATATTTTTTTTTTCATTTTTTTTTTCATTTTTTCAAATTGAAAGTAATAAATACAATATAGATACATGAGAATGAGAATACCCTCCCCCCTACTTAAACTACACATTGTCCTCAATGTGACGACAATTAGAAGAAAAAGTAAACTGAAAATGGGGGGGAAATTTGAAAATCCGGTAAATCGAAGATGGAATGCTCAAAAACTCATGACAAACAATCCGTCAAACTCAAATTTCTTAGCAACACCAACTCAAATCTCATAACTCAACTCACAACCCTCTCCCTCGAATCACTCAAACAAATGACAAATTCAATATTTTAAATTCTTGAGATTTGCACCTAGCTTAAGAGATCGAAAAGATACAACAATCTCACCGTTCCAATTTCGCCAACTCCTAGCGGTTGAACTCTTCCCAACGGGTTTTCTTTTGTGGACTTGGGCTCAAAGTGGATTAAGATTTGTTGTGGTTCTTTTGAGTGGGTGGTTAATGAGTGAAAGAAAATTTATTGTGGTGGTGGAAATTTGATGAGAAATAAAGGAAAAGAAAGAAAAGAAAAGGGATCTCGGGTTGCCTCTTGAGAAGCGCTGTTGTTTAAAGTCGTTAGCTCGACTTAGTACCTTAAGCTTAATCATTGGGATTGTGCTCCATGTGTGACAATGGTGGTTCCATGTCAATCTCCACTTCAAGTACCTGCAAAATTGATTGAGAAGAACTCTTGCAATGCATCGTTAGTACCTAGCTTACTACAACATGGTTGAGCATATAACATCAGATTATATCCAAAACCTAGCATTAAGTCAACAACAAACATCAACTAGTAGTACTCCTAGCTAATCCAAGTCATGACCATTAATATAAATGTGTAAAGCTAGACAATAACCAAGATATAGAGTATGAGTCAATCAACCATTCCCAAGAGAGTTTAAGCAACAAGTTCCATGCTTCTTGTCCAAAATACAAAAGTGAAATACATAGAGCTCAATGGAAGATGAAAACTAGAAACTAAAACAAAAAGGGAATTCTTTATATGAGTGGCCAATCAAAAACAAAGAGCACAAGCAATACCATCCAAAAATCACGCTAAATACAAACAAGTAACACCGTTTCCCCGGCAACGGCGCCAAAATTTGGTGGGCGGATGTGTCGTTGTGCACCGCACCCGGCCAAAGATAAAATTTCTCCTACTCTCTTTTACACTAAGCAAGTATAATGGAAGTAGGGGTCGTATCCACAGGGAAACAGGGACGAGCTTTATATTTAGCGGGATCCAATACCTAGATTAAGCTAAGGGCCGAGAAACCTAATAACAAAGGGGCGTTTCAAGTAGATTTACGAACAAACTAAAACTAAGTAGCATAATTAAATAAAATGAGAAATCGATATGGAAAGATCTTGAATCCGATTAACATCCACTTCAATTCATTATCGATCATTGAACCTCCACTCTAATTATTTCCATAATTATCTATTGTTGAGAATTAATCTCGCGTTCTCCTTATTCTTAGTTGAATAGCACGATCAGCGTGACTATAAAACCCTAATTAAAGGATAACCTAGTCCGATCTGCGTCTAAGTTCAATTCAATAGCAGCAATAAACACAGAGAACCAATAGACCTGCTAATGTCATACACGCGATAAACATTCAACGGTTGATTCAATTTCCCTAAGAAATAACCTAGACGATCTGCATCTAAGTTACTCCCTAGTTTGCTACAAATTGATAAAAGAATAAAACAATTCGATTCTATTCTTAAATCTAGCATTAGATTAATTACACAATCAAACTAGTAACGTTCCTAGCATAATTATGCAATAATCATAAATCACAAGCATAGAAATTGAACCATAATCAAGGAAAATAGATAGAGAGGAAAGATCTCACAATAACGATTGAAGCTTCATGTTAATTTCTCCAAGAACAGTTCAAGCTACAATCCGATAGCATAAACCAAATCCCATAATTGAAATCCCAAAGAAAACTAAGAAAACTAAGAAAAATAACAAAAGTGAGGAAGGCGAATTAAGAGAGGAGTGTTGGAGACTCCCTCTTCCATTTTCAGCTCTGCTCCCTCTTTCCTTCCTTTCTTTCCAAATATTAGGTTTTAGGAAGCTTTTAAACCCCGCACAAAACGTGGCCCCAAACCGACTTAAGCATCGCGAGTCGCGATACTGATCGCGAGGCGCAACGAGTACTCTGTCTTCCTGCACAAATGGTTGGGCAACATGGTCGCGAGTCGCGACAGGCCTCGCGAGTCGCGAAGGCTGGGTGCTCGCGAGGTGCGAGGAAGCTCGCGAGTCGCGAGCGGCTTGCTGGGCAGGCTGCTTTGAGCGCGCGCTGGGCTTGTCCTGCTTGCTGCGAGCATGCGCGAGAGCTGGGCGACGATGCTGCTGGGCTTGCTAGGCATGCGGTGCTTGGGCTTGCGATGCTGGGCATGCTTGCGATGCGGCTGGTGGAGCTTGTTTGTGGTGGAGCTTGGTTGGTGAGACGATGTTGTGGAACCATTCATGCTTCCAAGAGCTCGGAACTTACAACTTTAACAATAATTAATATATAAAATTACGAACTTCCGCTAAGGTCGATTTATATGCAAACATTAACAATTACGAATAAATCCCTTAGCAAAGTGTACCTAAAATACCACAAAAACATCGTATAACTTGAGCGTATCAACTAACCATGTCCGGGAAAGAGGTCTTCTTCCTTTCTTCTATCAACTTAGCAAAACTGGTGGGTGGGAGGATTTTTTCCTGCAGCAAGACATAAAGTGGGTCACAAGCCACCTTCGCATTAGTGCAATTGTATATTGCAATTCTGGTCGTAGAGGTGTACAACTACCGCGGCTTTACCAGGTCACTTTCTACCTTCCATGGAGGTGTCTAAGGCAAATTGGTTGGAGACAACATCACATTCTTGCCCTCCAGGTTCTTCCACCTTGTACCACTTATGAGCCTGATATGAGTGGTATTCAGAGAATGCCTCCTATATGGCAGGGAGCAAAAATTATATCAGTGTTACCTGAACCTCACTTTCCACTGATTGATGAAGATCACCTTCAATGGCTTATGGCGGATATTGGTCAAGACAATGATTCAGACGGGCCTACCATAAAGAGGAGAAGGGTTTGAGAGAAATATCATGTTGTTTTTCATGTTGTTTTTTTAAGTTTTTTTTTTCGTTTTGAGTTTGTATGAAATGAAGGCTTTATGTCTTTCTATGTATGAAATGAAGTACCCCCAGTTGAAATGAATAAAAAGATATGTTTGTGAGAATTATCTGCTTGTTAGAAACTCAATGTGAACACAATTCTAAACACGTGCACACTTTAACATTAAATATGACATGCAAATCATAATTAATCAATTATATGACACATGTCATGTTTATTAAGAATAACTAGATAGGATACAAAATCCCCAAACTGCTTGGTTACTTGACTAAGACAATTACAATTACTTTGATGCCTAAGCATAGTATTTCTTCAACTGATCAAGGTTAGTGAAATGGGTAAATTCATTTCCATCAAAATCCATTAGCTTTACTGCTCAAGCCGTGGTGACATGCTTGACCAGGAATGGCCCAGACCAGTTAGGCTTGAATTTTCCCCGAGGATCATGCAACGAAGCTCAATTTTCCTGTAAGAATAGATCACCTTCTTAAATGTCTCTATCTCGAACCTTTTTGTTAAATGCACGAGCAATTCTCCGCTGATAGAGTTGAATGTTATGCAAAGCTTGTAGTCGGCGCTCATCTGCAAATGAAAGCTCATAGTAACGAGTTTTGTACCATTGGTCTTCCGAGATTTCACTTTCTGCTATGACCCTGAGAGATTGTATCTCCACCTCAACCGGTAGGACTGGTTCCATCCCATAAACCAAAGAATACGGGGTTGAACCTGTTGGAGTCCTAATTGATATCCCATATCCCCAAAGGGCATATGGCAGTTTACCATGCCATTCCCTAGTCTTCTCAGTCATCTTGGCAATAATAGTCTTGATGGTCTTATTGACTGCTTCCTTCGCTCCATTTGTTTGGGGACGATAAGGTGAGGACTGATGATGCTTGATTGCATGTTTTGTGCGAGTGGTCTTTAGATGACCCTCAAATTGTGATCCATTATCAGATATGATTTCAAAAGGTATGCCATACCGACAGATAATGTTGTTAATCACAAATTTCGAGACTTGTTTTACCCATAGCTTTGAAAATGATGCACCTTCAACCCACTTTGAAAAGTAATCAATTGCTACAAGAATATACTGATGCCCATTTGAAGCCTTCGGATGAATTTATCTGATTATGTCTATGCCCCAACTCGAAAATGGCTAAGGAGAAGTCATATTATGTAGTGACACATGTGGCATATGATTGAGGTTAGCAAATATCTGACATTGCTTGCAGGCACGGACAAAGCTGATGCAATCACCTTCTAGAGTACTCCAAAAAAAACCTGCTCGCAAAATTTTACGTGCCAACACCCTTCCATTCATATCGGGTCCACATTCTCCTCCATGAACATCTTCTATGATGGCTTGCTTTTCACTATCATTCAATCAGAGTTGTAGAGTACCATCAAACCCTTTGTGATATAGTCTGCCTTTTAGAATGAGAAAATGAGCAGTTAGCCTTCTGATGGCTATGCGGTCCTTCTTGCCACTTCCCTCTGGATATTGCATTGTTTCCAGAAATTTTTTGATATCCTTATACCAGACATCATTATCATCTTGTTGAGCCAATGTGGAGAAAATTTGTGCTACCGTCACTGTAGGTCCCTTCCTTTCTTCAATTAAAACTGATTGGATTTTGGAACCATTTTCCCATGTTAAATTAACAGCAAGATTGGCTAAAGCATCAATGAAACTATTTTGTTCCCAAGGAAGATGTTTGAAGCTCATATCATCAAAATAAGGGATGAACTCCTGAAGATATTATGTGTAGAGCTGAAGTCTCTCATCTCTAACCCTCCAAATTCCTATTGTTTGGGATATGATGAGATTAGAATCTCTATATACAGTGAGATGTCTTACCCCTGCTACTAAAGCGGCTTTTACTCCATATATACAGGCTTCATACTCAGCTGTATTGTTTGTTGTTGGGAAATCCAGCTTGACAGAAAATGGAATATGGACTCCATCGGGATCTACTAACAAAATCCCTGCTCCATTACCTCTCCTATTAGAAGCTCCATCAAAATTCATGCATCATTGTGGATTGTCAATGAAGCACAAGTACTCATCAGGGAATACATCATCATATTCATCTCCTGACACTGGTCCTTCCGCTAAGGCTTTCGATATGGCTCTTCCTGTGACAGATTTCTGGCTGACACATTGAATATCAAACTCAGAAAGCATAGCATGCCATCTTGCCGATCTTACACTAAGAATGGGTTTTTCAAACATATAATTGATGGGATCCATTCTCGAGATCAGGTAAGTGGTATGAGCTTGGAGGTGATGCCTCAACTTCTTCGTGGCATAGACCAAGGAAACACATGCTTTTTCTAGTGGGGTATATCTTGTCTCACTCTCCAGGAATTTCTTGCTGAGATAGTATATGGCAACTTCCTTATTTGTTCCTTCTTGATATTGGGCTAAGAGAGCTCCCATAGCCATTTCCGTAATAGTAAGGTACAAAATTAGAGGTTCCTTTGGTCTAAGCGACATTAGAACAGGTGGATTTGAAAGATACTCTTTCATGGAATCAAAAGCTTCCTGACATTCCTCATTCCACACATGGGATGCCCCTTTTTTTAGCAGCTTAAATATGGGTTCACACCTCATAGTGAGTTGTGAGATGAACCTGCTGAGATATTGAATTCTGCCGAGGAATCCTCTTACTTCTTTTTCTGTTTTTGGAGGAGGTAGCCCTTGAATAGCTTTTACCTTTTCAGAGTCCACTTTGATGCGGTCTTGACTGACAATGAATCCCAATAACTTCCCTGAAGTGACGCCAAACACACACTTTTGAGGGTTTAGCCTTAGATTGTACTTCCTGATTCTTTCAAAGAAGGACCTTAGTGCAGGATTATGCCCCTCACGATCTTCACTTTTCACAATCATGTCATCTACATAGACCTCCACAATGTCGTGGATGAGGTCATGAAGGATAGTGGTTGCAGCCCTTTGATATGTGGCTCCGACATTCTTGAGACCAAAAGGCATAACTCGGTAACAGAAAGTGCCCCATGGAGTGATGAAAGACGTCTTTGTCATGTCTTCTTAAGCCATGAGTATTTGATTATACCTTGAGAATCCATCCATGAAGGAAAACATTGCATGACCGGCCGTGCTATCCACGGGAACATCGATGTGGGCAGAGGAAAGCAATCTTTTGGTGATGCAGCATTCAAATCACGAAAATCAATGCATACCCGAACTCTCCCATCCTTTTTAGGTACGACCACTATATTGGCGAGCCAACTCGGATGCTTTACAGCTTGGATGAATTTGGCATCAAGCTGTTTCTGGATTTCTTCTTTCACTTTCAGACTAATCTCTGGTTTCATTCGGCGGAGCTTTTGCTGCTTAGGCTTGCTCTCACGATGTAACGGAATGTGATGTTCCGCAATTTCTCTATTAACGCTAGGTATATCAGCATAAGACCAGGCAAACACATCTACATACTCTTTTAACAATGCAATAAACAAAGACTGTTTAGTTGGGGAGAGGGATGAACCTATTTTGACTTCTTTTACTACATTTTCTGTACCAACATTAATTACAATGGATTCTTCCATGGGTTTTATATATGTTTCAGTTGTATCAAGTGATTCATCATTATTAAATTCAGTGTTAGAAATAATATCTTGCATGCAAATGTACTTAGATAAAGGTTCACATTCAATTTCCTCACTACCAGAGTCTTCTGACTAGGTATGCAAGCTAGATTGGCTGGAAGATGAGCTATCAGTATGATATCCATCTGAAAGGGGTGAAAAGGTATTTTCATGAGATGGATGTGGAGGATGTTTTCCTAAAAACATTTTAAATTCTATAGGCCCGTCTTTTACCTGACACTCAATACTCCACTTATGTTCAATGCTTTCGCCAAAAGGTATCATCAAAGACACCGGATCAAAATCCTCTTCCTGAGTCATTTTCTTTTTTCATTATGCAGAATAAAGAGAATTTTGGAAAATGATTTTGCCATATTTTGAATGGAATGGTCCACCTTTACAATCTTGGTTTTTTTTAATGTTTTGATTTTCTTAAATGATTTTACTGTAATTGGGGTTGAAAACAGATTTTTTCATTCTTCTATTCCTGCTTTAATATTGAACAAAGACAGAAAATATAGATATTAGTGTCTGTATCCCCATTGATGTGTCAATTCAACATTATGAAATTGCTCCTGTGGATGCATCCGACCTTGCTTGACTAATTTACGGAAGATATAAACTTGGGATTACGGTCGAAGGCGCGCCGATACTTTCCTTGCGGGCACTTCCTTATGGGTTGGACTAATGATGCCTCGATCAACCAGGTTTTGAACTTTGTAGTAAAGATCATGACATCGGTTAGTTTCGTGCCCAAATTTGCGACAATAAGCGTAGAGTTTGCTCATGTCTGTTCCAAGAAGGGGTAAACAGTGCACATCTGCAGAGGCTTGGATTATACCTTGGCTCCGAAGACGATCATACACCATACTTAATGGTTCATCTATCTTAACATATACCCTTGTGATTTGTGTTGGGAGTTTCAAGATCTTCCCGAGGTAATTTTTTCTGCAATTTCAGAGCATCGATGACAAAGCCATGTTGTTCCATGTGGCTAAGGGAGGTGTACTTGATAGTAACCATGTGACGATAATAGCAATCTTTCAGGTTCCGCAGCAATATGAGCATGAATTCTCGATCAGTAATAGGGAAACGAAGCTGTGTGTGGATATGAGCGCATCTCGAACAAAAGTGCGAGAAAGTTTCTAAGGCGCTCTGATGCAAAGTGACTAGCTTTAGCTTCATGACATTAGTCTGTTTACGCTCGAGAGCCCAATTAACAAAGGCTTGGCTAGCATTTTCCCAACTAGCTCTATCCACATAATCCAAAGAGTGGTACCAGTCCAAAGCTGGTCCTTCTAAACTCTTGTCAAACAACATGGGGTAATCTTCCTCTGGTATGCCCCATGGGTGCAAGGCATTCACAAATCCAACTAAGTGGACAAAAGGATCACCGTTCCAGTCAAATTTCCGGGATTGTGGTAACTCACGATAATGATCCTCGTGTTGATATCCTGGAAAGAGAATCAGCGACTCAGTGTGAACCTTTCGGATAGGGCATACTACATTAAAGTCCAGGTCAAAATCGTCAGTCCTAGATCTCTTCTTTGACTCATTATCATCATTGCGTTCTATTTCCGGAGGATTGCCAATCCAGGATTTTTTCGGTGCTTCAGATGACGTATCATGAGTGCCGATGCTTGGAACTCCTATTTCTTCCTCGTTATCCTCACTATATTCTGGTTCTGTTTCTTCAGCACTTACATCTGGTGTGGCTGCTGGGACCTCATTCATCCATGAATTTTTAGGTGCTGCTAGAATACAGTGGATAATATAACCATCCAACCTAGTGCCCTCTACTTCGTTCAGATACAATACCGATTTTCCGGTGTTGGAGATAGTCATAATTTCTAAATCACCGAAATAGTCACACACTCGATCGGTGAGAAGCTTTACCTTCTGATGTAGAGTATAGGCTACTGCTCTATTTTCATGCAGCCACGGTCTTCCCAATAAGAGGTTGAAACATGCTTGAATGTCAATGACCATGAATTCCACCTTCCTTGCCACGGAACCACATTCAATGAGGAGACTAATTAAAACCATTACTTCTCTCTTGGCGTTATCATATGCTCTAACCACCTGGTTGGATGGTACCGGATCTTCTTTTGAATACTCAAATCTCATTAGCACACACAAAGGGCAAACGTTGATCGCAGAGCCATTGTCGATCAGTACTCCAGGTATCTCCCATCCATTACAACGTATAGTGATGTGCAACGAATTGTTGTGGTTGATATTGTCAGGGAGATCATTGTCTGTGAACATGAGAGTTCGATCTACACCATGAATGAGGCCCACCATTTGGTCAGGTGTTATGGAAGAGCTTACCGAGGCTTCATTGAGATGTTTTAGAACAGCTGCCCTATGAGGTTGGGAATGCATTAACAATTTCCAGATGGAAACATTAGCATTTACTTCTTTCATGCGCTTGATAGCATCATCTTCTTTATTACTATCCTCTGTCATTGGCTCTTTGCGCTTTTCTTTCCTACTCAATACCTCCAAAGGATTTTTATCCTCCAAATGGGATGGTTTAAAATGGCGACCTGCTCTAGTCAAATGAGATATATCCACGTACTCCTCATCACTAAGATCATCGAGGCAGATGGGGCGCTGGTATGTATTTCTCCATAATTGTCAAGACTGAAGAGGCATCTTCATCAGCATTAGAGTCCAAAATGAAGAAGGCACCATCATAATCCAAGGTTCCACACATGTCAGAGAATGGATCCTTGTTGAGAGTGAAGCTGGGGTCTGTACCAGGCATCATTTTGACTTTTTCCTTAGTGGAATAGTCATATACCAGACACTTGTAACCTGCGGCTATCGGCATTTCATACATTTGAGGAACTGTCTTGTGGATTAACTAGATTGGATCGCATCCATCTGACACAGAAGAGATTACATTAATCGCAAATGAGGGTTTATGATTAGGAAGGGGTTTTTTTGTGATGTTGGGCTGAGAGTCGTTTGGTTTAGTGGAAGTAGATCCTAAATAATGTTTTCCATCATCCACAAGGTTTTGAATTTGATGCTTGATGGCCTTGCAGTTTTCAGTATTATGCCCCGGACTTTGGTGATATTCGCAGTTTTTGTTTGGTTCATAGCCAGGGTAAGGATATTTAGGAGGTGGACGTGGATTCAAGGGTTGAATGAGATTGGCCTTTTTTAGCTTGTAGAGAGCCTGGGAATAAGTCATGTTCAAAGGAGTAAAGGTTCTTTGTGGTCGCAACTGGAATGCAGACGATGCGCCAATAGCATGGATCGCATTAGTTGTTTTAGGAGCTGCTGAATCATTGTTTGGGGCTCTTTTGTTATTTCCAAACTTTGCATTATAGGTGGCGCCGCCAGTAGGTTCATCTTTCTAGATGTCTCCTCTTTTCACAACATCCTCAACTAGAGTTCACGTAGCAATCAAAGCTTTGAAAGTCGGGAAATATTGGTACGCCATATGCTTCTGGTAGACAGGAAGAAGATTCTTCACAACCATTTGCAATTGTTCCTCTTCATTAGGCCTACTCATCATTTTGGAGGCCTTAGTGATGAATGAAGAAGATGTCTCATTAAGGTTTTGAGAAGTGGTCTCCATATCCCTTATAGTAACATCAATCTCTTCATTATATTTGTACTGGTTTGAGAACTCCCTGACTATGTCAGCCCAAGTGGATTTCTTTATGTTTTCAAGATTGAGGAACCAATGTGCTGCAGCACCATCTAAATACTGTTGAAAGAGTTGGGCCATCAAAGATTCTTCCACTCCCCAGGGACTCATTGCCCCTACATACATCTTCAGGAAATTGGTTGGGCTACCGATTCCATCAAACTTTATCAGATTAGGCATCTTGAAACCATGAGATAATCGTGCCTTTGCGAAAAGTGTTAACCCATGAATGTCCATCCATGGTTCAGCCTTTGTCATGCCTTTTAAGACTTCCTTGAGCTTGACTACTTCTTCCTCGAGCTTAGTGGGAATTTCTCTCTCATTGTTCATAGGCTGAAGGTGAAAAGGTGAAGCTACTTCCGACTCCAGAGGAGGAGGAGGAGGCATCTGGGCGCTTTGGCGCATTATGCCCAACACAGTTTGTTCAATATTATCCTGTCGGTCAAGCATGGCCTGGACAAGTCCTCGGAGCTCAGTCATTGGATCAGGTGGAGGGGTAGAGTTTTGTTGATGCTCGTTATTCGGAATTTCAGACATATTGCTGAAACATGTAGCAGAGAATACAACTGGTGTAGACAAGGATGACATTATCACTAACAGAGAACGTTCACTATGGTTAGAACTTCGGCAAATTAGCCTAGATCCTGAGCCGGCCCAGGCAGAGGCCCTGTGAAATGAGATGAAAAAAGTTAGCACAAAAATTTATCTCGACTATGTTTCTTCTTTTCATTTTTCTTATGTAGGGAATGAAAGAAATGATATAATTGAGAATTTTTTTTTGTTTTACCCCAATTTCAGTTATCATTTATTAAAAGGTGCGAAACCTTGACTCTATCATTTGTTTTTTTTTTTTGACTTGTTATTATTTTTTTTAGACTCGGACTTTTTTATTTACTTCAACTTTTTCAGACTCATATTTTCCGGGACAATACACAAACATTTTTCAAAATCAATTTGATAATATCCTTCCATTTTCTGCTACTACAGAAATAGGAGAAAAGAGGTATAACGAGGCATGTGTCCTCATTTTGGCAAATTATAATGCCCCATATATCGTTCTTCTTTGTAGTGATCTGCATGTATTGATTGCTTCTAAGCGCTGAAACCATAAAAGAAAATATTAAATGCAAAAGGGGCCGCACCCGAAGGTTGCCTACGTATTTCCATAAGTGGATTTGGATTTGGGGAAGATGTTTTTTCTTGTGATGATTTTTTTTTGAATGGAGAATTAGGCCCAACGTAGTTCTGACATATTAAAAATGAAATTTGACATAAATTTTCTTTATATATATATATATAAATTTTTTTTTTTTGCAGCTGCACTCGGAAAATGAGCTGCCTACGTACCCCTTTTAGTACATTACATGGTAAAGAAACTAAGATAGATGCATTACAACATCAGAATTTTTTGTTTTTTTAGGGGATCAAGCCGCACGTAGCTCCACCTACAAAGTACAATATAAAAGCAATTAAATGATTCAGGTACTTCTCAAACTTTTTCAGACATCAGTTTGCCGGGCGCCAAGCCATGTATTCTCCTGTTTGAATACGTCTGTTCTACCTCTTAGGATTAGACAAATGTGAAGTATTCGGGTTCTTCTCAACCTTTTTCCGAATTCAGTCTGCTAGGCGCCAGGCCAGTGTTCTCCTGTTTGAATATGTCTGTTCCACCTCTTAGGATTAGACTAATGTGAAGTACTTGGGTTCTTCTTAACCTTTTTCCGAATTCAGTTTGGTAGGCGCCATGACATGTATTCTCCTGTTTGAATACGTCTGTTCCACCTCTTTGGATTAGACTAATTTGAAGTACCTGAAATGTACACACTAACAGTGTTAGTCGATGACTTCTCTTGATTTATGTTTTTAGAAGGAAATGGAAGAATTTCTCTTTTTTTTTGTTTGAAATGTGATTATCCTTTTTGATTAAACACATTTTTTTAGTCAATTTTTTAGACTAGACTTCTCGTGTTTTAGACTATACATTTTTAATTACACTCTAATTCCTAAACATGACACGTTCTGAACTCGTGATTATGACTCTTTTCATTTTTCAAATTTTTTGTTTTAATTTTGGGATTATATCTTCAAAACAGGATTTTTTTTAGAAATCAATTTTGTTTTTGAAAAACCAATTTGAATGAAAAGAATTTTGAAGTAAATGTGAATTTTTTTTAAAAAAAAATGTGTGAGCACACATTTTTCTTACATGACACTTATGATAAATAAACGAGAATACTCTTAATATTTCAATAATCATTTCAGCAGCAATTTAGCTACAGTTAATGATTACTGAAATATTGACCGACTGAAAAAACGGACTGAGGAAATTTTAAAAGTTTTTCACATTATTCAATAACTGAAATAAATAAATGACATTTGTGCATTGATCCTTGTGTCCTAAAAGTTAACAAAAAGGTGATTCATTTAGGAAGAGATTAAGTTAAACTGGCCTCGAGTCACTTCCATTGTGTCCATCGAGGGTGGACGCTCCTGACAGAGCCGGCACAATAGGTCGCGGATGCAGGTTTTACGCCAATAGACAGAGGTATCAGACCTAATAAGAAAATGGTTAAAAAGAGTGCACGTGTATGGATCGATAAACTACCAAGCACACGTAATTTTCACATAAGCATGCTTTATATAAAAATTAAATTGTTAATAGCCATGATTAACTTTTTATTATATATACATATGGAAAATAATGCATTGTTCAGGTTTAAACCTTATATACTTCAAGTGGAAGTAAAGTCCCCAGTGAAGTCGCCAGCCTGTGGTATGCGATTTTTAACTGTCTTAATTAACGGTCTGAATTCCACGAAAGTCTCTCATTGCACTATGAGTTTTAGAAAACTTTAAAGTCGCCACCCTATTAATATCTGAATAGGGACAAATTTATTTAATAAATCATTTTAAAATCAATTTCAAGAAATATCATTTAAAACGATGATGACTTCATATGGATATGGCTTTTCTAAAAATTGGTCTTTCATACCATGAGATAGGGTTCGGGGTTTAGGTTAAGAGGTGCGAACGTCTGGAACTCGTCTCCTCTTCCGTTCTACAGAATGGGCTCTTACTAAATGCGTTATTTTCCATTTTAAAGTAAACATGGCTATTCAAAAGAAAGAAAATCACAATGTTTGCACATATATGCATCAACCATTTTTATTTATAACCAATATATCATTTGTACATGGTAGGTTTGAGCACTGAAGTTGCACTACGTACCAATCATTGCGGGATTGGAATCCACTCATGGATCAAAACCATCGTAGTTCGAGCTTATGTCTCACACTAAATGGCCAATTCCATTGGGGAAGAAAAAGAAATAGATTATGAATAACACACCTTTAGAATTAAACAAATCTATTAGGAATAATGTAATCACTCTAATTAGTGATTGAAATGAGATTAAGATGATCACCTTAATTAGTTATTAAATATGAAGGATTAAGATAACCACCTCAATTAGTGATTAAATATGAAGGATTAAGAAGTAATCACCCTAATTAGTGATTATTCAAGGTTTAAGATAATAGCCTTAATTAGTGATTAAATAGGAAAAATAATCGCCCTAATTAACAATTATTAAGGTTTAAGATAATCACTCTAATTAGTGATTAAATGAGAAAAATAATCATCTCAATTAACGATTAGTAAAGGTTTAAGGTAATCACTCTAATTAGTGATTAAATAAGAAGAATAATCGTCTTAATTAACGATTATTTAAGGTTTAAGATAATCACTCTAATTAGTGATTAAATATGATGAAAGGTTAAGCTAATCACCCTAATAAGTGATTGAATGAAAAGTTTGAGTTAACCGCTCTAATTAGCGATTAATCGAGGATTGAAATAATCACCTTAATTAGTGATTATGTTTATGATTTTCAAGAGGTCTTAGAAGTTTGCTTCCTAATTTGAAGGCTTTTGAGAAATAATCTTTATTGAAGATTATTAAGTCATTTAGAGAGAAATAATCAATTTGAGATCAAATTTGGAGATTGTGTTTGGCTATTTGGAATTTGGCCATTTAAAGTGAGACACATGAAACGACCTAAAATCAATTCGGAAATCATAATTGCCAATCTAATTATGTCAAATTATATGATTAATCCATTTGAATATGGAGAACACATTTTTAAAATGTAAGATGGATCATCATACAATTTAACTTAGTTAGATTTGCAATTTTTCCTCATAATTGAGATTGGGTCATTTAATTCATATACTATGACATATTGGCCCAACATGGAAAATTTGTAACATTGGTTGCTCATTTTATTAAAAAAGAGTTGTGGAATTATTTATGAAAATTATGCATAAACATCTCCATTATTTTTTATTAATGAGTGATGTAATAACTATTTACAAAGAAACTATTATTACAACAAAAATGTACAAATCTATGATCTATAGAAAGTCTTCAATCTTGATCTTCACCATGATGCTCCTTGATCTTCAACTCCTTGAATGGGCTTTGAAATTCATGTTTATTTGTGAATTTGTGAAAGTTGACGATTAATTAACCTTTTTGATTTTGATTTTTTATAACAATTTTTATTGATCTTTATTTACATGATAAAATGAGTCATTTTAAGAGAAACGTAAAAATTTCATGATTTATTTATTCACATTTTCGTATGAAGAAAACATTTTTTATGAAATGTGAGTTAATCACTTTATTTCATTTTCCAGATTGCACTTTTGTTCTTGTACAGACTTGTAAATATCATATCTTTCTGTAGAAAGCTTTAAACTGATCATGTGATATACCTATGGAAAACTCAGTAAGTTCTTTATGTTGTGTCAAAATTTCATAAGCTTTTAGTGACCACTCAAAATATGGTGAATTTTATAGTCAAACTGGTCAAAACAGGACCTTTATTGAAGTTGTTCTTTGAAATCCAACTTATTGAACTTATTTTGAAGTGAAATTTGGTATGAACATTCTAGACATAGTGATGAACTAGGCTGAAAACCTTTTTTTATTTATTTTCTTAACAGAAAGGAAAATCCATTTTCTAGAATTTAGTGATTTACATGAATGTTTTTGTAAAGATGATATAAAATTGTATGAAATTCATATGAATATGATTTTTATGTTTTTGGAAAGCTACTGATGTTTTCTTCAAACTTGATGTTTTTAGTTTTATCTAAATAATACTATTTTAAACTTTATTAACAAGACAAACTTATGTGGTACTGGACAAAAATCAGTTTTGCACAACAAAGTTGTATGATTTTTATTTATTTATAAAAAATTCGTTTTTTAGAAATTCCAAAGCCCAATTGCTGGAAACATCTTGCAATTCATAGGAAAAATATTAAATTCTATCAAAAATTTAGTTAATGCAGACGAAAAATGAAATAAAGGATGAAATTAAAACGGATTATAATTACAACATCACATTTTTTTATGGAGATGTTATGCACAACTCTTCTTGAATTTGATTCTATGAAAATATTATTTTGGTGATGAACAACAACTTCATTAAAGAAAATCACATAAACACATTGTTTCCTAAGAGTCTCCCCATTAGAGTTGACTATTCTAGGTGTGGTGATTGAAGGTTGGGAACCTATTAGGACTTCCACATACCCAAATCACTCCAAAAATTAACAAATGATAAGAAGAAACAAGGAGAAAGTTAGTAGATGATTTAGAAGATAATAAAAAATAACAAGAGTTTCAACTTTACCTTGCTAGCCCAATGATGCACTTCCTTTTTTGCAATTTTTTCTACCTTTCTTTTGTGATTTTCTTAATTTCTAAGTGAGTTTCTAAATCCACTTAATTACTAACTTAAACCTTTTTTTTCTTTTGATGAACTTCTTTACTTACTAATTATTTTCCTAAATTTTACTTTCTTTTCTTTGAATGAGATTTTTTTAGAGGGAGGAAGTAGAGAAGATGAGAGAAGTAGTGAAGTTGAGTTTGTTTTTAGCTCAACTTGGTTTTGATGTAAAAAAAGAAGGGTATTTATAGAGAAATGAGGGAAATGAACTAGGGTTTCAAAGAAGTAGAAAATCAGATTTTTAACCCAAAAAATCTGATTTTTCTCATCCTTAATCACCCAAATGACATCACTCTGATGACCTCACCCTAATGACATCATCAAATCTCTTTGGAAACACAAATATTCTTATTCTTTTTGGATTTTCTCATAAATGAAGCAAAATCATATTTTCAGAAAATATTCTTCCTTAAACATCCTAATACGTAAAAAAAATGCATTGAAAAATGTGCAAAACAAAGTTGATTAGAACGCTGCGCCAAATGCTGGAGCCTGCGCTAGGCACAGCGCCGTGCGCTAGGCGCAAGGCTCTACGTCTGGCGCAGGCCATGCTGTACGCTAGGCGCACAATCATGCGTCTGGCGCATGGTCGTGTGCCTGGCGCACAACTTGAATCTTCCGAAAAAAATTCCGGATTCTTTCCTTCTAACACATGGGATTTGATTCTTATTCTCACTCCTTTTCAGGATTCTTATTCCCTAACTAATGGATAAAGGATGTGATTAGTGGTTGTTTCTGCCTAGAAACTAGTCAAAAAAGTTGAGTGTGTTTAGAGAGGTTGTAATCCCGAGTTGGAGTATAATCCCGAGTCTTGTCAACCGAGGCCCTGCAAAACAAAGAAACCTAGCCCGGGGGTGTTCCCGGGAAAGCCCCTCCGACGCTCAAGTCAGTTGAGATTGAGGTAGAGAGAGAAAGTTGATAGTTCTAGAGAGAGATGCTCTGGTTTTGTTAGGTGAGAATTCAATACCAACTCATTCATTGGGCTTGCTGCTTTTATAATGTTGGGGATTTCCTAGACAGGAAACCCTATTGGGGAGCATCCATGTCTGTAGGAAAGTTGTCTCCCTTTTATGGTAAAGTTGTTTTCTGTCTAAGCTGATGGGCCTCTTGGGAACATACAGATCAGACCTTTTAGGTGGGCTTTGCATAACACTGTTGGACCAGATCAGGGGTCCAAACAATTAGCCCCACGCCAAGTAATCGGAGTGAGACCCTTGATTTTTAGTGCGGTTGGATGGCGGAACAATAATGTTTTTGCCGATGTTCGTTGAATGATGCCTTGAGTCAGCTATGTGACGCTAATATTAACCAAGCACGGGGGTCTCGCTGACCGAGGTGATGCCAATGTGCTTGGCACCGAGCGACCCCGGGGGGGGCTACTTCCCCGAGGTCTGGGCTTCAGACAAACCCCGAGAGAGTCACGTTGTTCTGGCCAGTCGTTTACCGACCCGGGGTGAGCGCAAACCCCGACTCGGTTTGGCATTGCTTTGATGCCCCAGGACAACCCCGAGTGTGCCATTCTTTCACCACTGAAGCCCCGACTTGAAAGGGTACAAATCTCGACTTGATTCTGAGGTTCGGACCAATTTCTATGAGCACCTTGTGTAGATTGGTAGGTGACCCCGACCCGAGAGCATGTAGGCCCCGAGTACGAATCCGGACTTGGTCGTCGCTGCTGTGGTGCATAGGCAGACCCTGAGTATGCTCCTTTTTTCCCCGAACTGTTCCCGACTTGGGAGAGTATTAGTCAAGACTAGCTTCAGACAAATCCCGAGAACGTCGGTGATTTTCGACCCGGGTTGAATGCTAACCCCGACTCGATCGAAGTCTTGATGCCACAGGTGAACCCGAGCGTGCTCATCTTTCACTACCCGAGCTCCCTGGTAAGGCCGAGGTGGGTATGGACCAACTCGGGGGCTAATGAGCCCTTCCTATGAGGATCCCGAGTTGGGTGTTGAGGTACTTGGCCCTTTTTTGGCTTAGTAATGAGCCCCCTGGCAAGGCCGAGAAGGGTGATGCCCCAACTCGGGGGCTAATGAGCCCTTCCTATGAGGATCCCGAGTTGGGTGTTGAGGTACTTATCTTGAGCCCCCTGGCAAGTCCGAGAAGGGTGATGCACCAACTCGGGGGCTAATGAGCCCTTCCTATGAGGATCCCGAGTTGGGTGTTGAGGTACTTATCTTGAGCCCCCTGGCAAGGCCGAGAAGGGTGATGCACCAACTCGGGGGCTAATGAGCCCTTCCTATGAGGATCCCGAGTTGGGTGTTGAGGTACTTAGCCATTTTTTGGCTAAGTATTGAGCCCCCTGGCAAGGCCGAGAAGGGTGATGCACCAACTCGGGGGCTAATGAGCCCTTCCTATGAAGACCTCGAGTTGGGTGTTGAGGTACTTAGCCATTTTTTGGCTAAGTATTGAGCCCCCTGGCAAGGCCGAGAAGGGTGATGCACCAACTCGGGGGCTAATGAGCCCTTCCTTTGAGGATCCTGAGTTGGGAGTTGAGGTACTTAGTATTCAGCCCCCTGGCAAGGCCGAGAAGGGTGATGCACCAACTCGGGGGCAAATGAGCCATTCCTATGAAGATCTCGAGTTGGGTGTTGAGGTACTTAGCCATTTTTTGGCTAAGTATTGAGCCCCCTGGCAAGGCCGAGAAGGGTGATGCACCAACTCGGGGGCTAATGAGCCCTTCCTTTGAGGATCCTGAGTTGGGTGTTGAGGTACTTAGCCATTTTTTGGCTAAGTATTGAGCCCCCTGGCAAGGCCGAGAAGGGTGATGCACCAACTCGGGGGCTAATGAGCCCTTCCTATGAGGATCCCGAGTTGGGTGTTGAGGTACTTAGTATTGAGCCCCTTGGCATGGCCGAGAAGGGTGATGCACCAACTCGGGGGCTAATGAGCCCTTCCTATGAGGATCCCGAGTTGGGTGTTGAGGTACTTAGCCAAATGGCTCAGTATTGAGCCCCCTGGCAAGGCCGAGAAGGGTGATGCACCAACTCGGGGGCTAATGAGCCCTTCCTTTGAGGATCCTGAGTTGGGTGTTGAGGTACTTAGCCATTTTTTTGGCTAAGTATTGAGCCCCCTAGCAAGGCCGAGAAGGGTGATGCACCAACTCGAGGGCTAATGAGCCCTTCCTATGAGGATCCCGAGTTGGGTGTTAAGATGCTTGGGCATTTTTTGCCAAAAGAGCCCCTTGTGAAGCTAGTAAGCCTTCCATGGATGCAACCCCGAGGTCGGGTATTAGGAGTACGTCATATTGTAGCTTGGTGTTGGGGCTGCCTGGCAAGGCCGAGGAAGTAAGCTGGTGCTTAACTCGGGGAATCTTGGAGATAGGCTTAATCTTTTGTCGGTGTTTGGGTAACTGGTCATAGACCGTTGACTATTGACCGTTGACCGTTGACTGTTTGACTTTATGCCTGTAGAAAGTTGGGCTTTTGGTTTAAAGCTTTATCCATGTGCCTTTCTCATTGTTGGCCCGATCTTTTGAAGCCCATTTAGAGTGGTGCAGAGGTTGTCGTGGCGCGGGCACGGAGATGGATGTATATAGAGGGGGGAGAGAGTTGTTTTTCCGCACTTTCAATCATTTGTGAATTTCCTCTCTCTCTCTCTTCTTTCTCTCTCTATTTTTCTCTAACTTGATCCAGCCCCGAGTTCACGAGTGCCTGTGCCTGTTACACTCCCGAGATCGAGAATTCCCTAGAAGGTACGCTCTTCCTTTGCAGTAACATTTGTATTTCATTGTTTTGGTAATTAGAGATCCCTAGGATGGATCCCGAGTCCGATCCGAATGCTCCCGCTTCCCCTCCTCATAGGCTATCGGAAGAGATACGCGGGGTCGATGGGTTTCTAGTTAGCACCCGTATCCCCTGTGAGGACCCTTCTTTGGTTCCCGAGGCGGTCCCCTTGCCTAGTCCCTCGGAGTCGCTTAGTGAAGAAGACGAGGGGGTGGTTCCAGGACCTTTTGAATGCCTATCAGCTGACGCTTACCAACCTTCTTACTAACAGTTGGCTGACCATAAACGGCTTCATATCAGTTTGTGAACTCCTCGGTGTTACCCCGAGTGTGCGCTTGTGGCGTAATGTCTTCACTCTGATGCTAGGCCCCGCCGATCTTCATGGCCCGGGGTGGTTTCGCTTCCAATGCAGGGCAGGTTATAAGGTCGTTCGTGATCCCCCTTCCAACCAGAAAGGGTTTAGACGGATGTTCTACCACGTTTACACAAGTGGTGAATGGGGGATCCCCATCCTTCCCCCCGAGGAGGGGCCTCGCTTTAGGCTTAACCAAACAGTTCCCGAGATGTCCAGGGAAGAAGCGGTGGTGGGGATTTATCTTTCCACCACCCCGAAAACATTGACTGGTGCTCTCACTTATGTGCCTCAGAACTGGCTACCGACCCGCCACGAGATGCGGAATGAAATGTTCTTGGCGGCGGCGGGTTTGAGTCCTAGCTGTGACAAGGGTAATTTCCCTTGATCAAGTGTATGTGTTTGCTTTTATGCTAAAGTTGACATTTTTCTTATTTCAGCTGTTGCCCGACAACGATTGGATCCTGCAATGGCTGAGAGGTTAGTTGACAGTGCTGCTCTAGCCTCGAAGATCCTGGATGAGCTCGACGCCGAGACCATGTCTATCCCGCCTCCTCCAAAGGTAAACTAGGTCTGTTCGATTTGATTTGTACCCCATCTTGCTAACTTCTTATACTTGCAGGATACCGACCCGAAGAGGGCCAAGAAGCCCCATGTCCGATCCCGCAAGCTAAAGGGGGATACCGAGAGGGCGCAGGCCTTGGAGAAAGCGGCTTCCAAGGCTTCTGAAAAGGCTTCATCAAACGTTTCCACGGGCGGTAAGAGGAGGCCCGAGGACGAGCCCGGGGGTCATGTTGAGGTCTTTGATCAACCTCCTCCCAAGCGGCCCCGAGCTGAACAAACGGGGTCCGATGTTCCTTTTACGACTCTCACCAGGCCACAGAAGTTGGCCCGAGTCAAGAATGCTGTCAAGGCTGTTTATACAGATGCTGATGACCAGGCGCTACTGGCCCTTGGGCATGGGGAGGTCAATGCCTTCTACGAGTCCTGGCTCGAGGTTAGCTGTTATCCCGGCTATGTGTTTTGACTTATTTCTCTATTCCCGACTAACTCTTTGTTTGTGCAGACTACCATTCGGATGACCTCGGTGATCAATCGTCGGGCTCAGTTCGAGGAGGGCGCGGTGGCCCTGACCAAGGAGGTGGATGTGCTGAAGAAGATGGTCGAGGATCAGGAGGCTGAAATCCTGAAGCTGAACACCGACTTGGACGGTCAAAAAGCCAACTTTGAGGAGGCTGAGAAGGCCATTGCTGACATGGAGGCCTTGAAGGAGACTAAAAAACAAGTCCAGGGTTCCCTCGAGGCCGCCATTATTGAGCGCAACACCGCTCAGAAGAGCCTGGAGGATGTCAGGCTTCAGCTGGTGGAGGCTCAGAAGAAAGCCAAGTCCTCCAAGCATAGCCTGAAAAAAGCCAAGGCTAAGCTTGAGAAGGTACAGGCGGAATTTCTGCAGGGGTGGAAGAGGTCTCCCGAGGGGTTGGCCTTCTTGGGGAAGATGGCCACCAACTCCTACCGCATGGTGGTTCGGGAGACGAAGGAACGTCTCAAAGGGATCCTAGTTGATTCCGGTTCTGCCTTGAACTGGGATGATGTCGAAGCCGAGTTCGATCGACGCATTGCTGAGGAGCAGAAGGGAGATGCGGCCAAAGCGCAGGCTCCCTCCACTACCCCGGTCTCAGCCGCCTCCCAGCCGATTCTTCAAACCTCTGCAACTGCTGAGGCTGTGCCCGGACCTGTGGCCCCGACTGATGGTGCTGTTGACCCCGAGGGCACCAACTCGGGCAAGAGCTCCGAGGAGGAAGATGGGGCGGGCAGCACAGACAGCTCCCCAGATAAGACTCTTACTACTTAGTTCTTATTTCCTTCAGTTGTACTTATATTTTTGGGGTCCCTTGGGAGTTCTGTTCCCGGGGCCTTTAGGTTGTAATTTTTTTTTATATGAATGAATTGGTAGTTTTATTAATACTTTCCCGAGTTTAATCTTCCCGAGTACGGTGTTATTTTGCTAGATGCAACTACTAACCGAAATTTTCTTTCATTCGCATTTCCGAGATTAACTGTGGGGTACAACTGACTACTCCGAGTTGTGTCTAACAAAATAAAATGTAGGCTCAAGTGTGGCCCAAGTTCAAGGAATCCCGCCAACTCTAATAGGGTACCAACTCCCGAGCATCAGCTTTTAGTGTGGGCCAGTAGTACCCGGCTCTCAGAGCTTTCCCGGCAATGGTCCTTGCCCCTTGATGGCTGCTGCATGCGCCCTCATGAATTTCCCAGATGATGGTTCGAGGGGTCAGTCCATCTGCGGAGCTTGCCATACGGGCCAGGGCGTCGGCCTGCTGATTTTCGGACCTCGGGAGGTGTTGTATGTTGAATGATGACAACTTCTTGATGAGCTCCCGGGTTTTGTTGAGATACATCCTCATGTTGTCTTCCTTGGCCTCATACTCTCCCGAGACCTGCCCCACTACGAGCTGCGAATCTGATTTGGCCATCACTGCCTGGGCTCCCGAGCTTATGCAGATTTGAAGGTCCAAGATCAGGGCTTCGTATTCAGATTCATTGTTTGAGGCCAGGAAATCAAATTTGACAGCATACTCCATTATATCCCCGACTGAGGGGATGATCACGAGCCCTGCTCCGCTGCCGGCTTAGGTGGCTGAACCATCTACTTGCAACTCCCACGACTCCCTTTCTTCCAGGTCAAGGGGTCGGGAGCTGCACTCACTGATGAAATCCGCCAATGCTTGTGCCTTAATTGCTCTTCGGGGCTCATACTCCAACCCGAAGTCTGCCAACTGGTCTGCCCACTCGGTCATCCGAGTTGAATGATTTCTGCTTTTGATTACTTTCCTGATGGGTTGTCCCGTTAGGACCTTGATGGGGTGCGCTTGGAAATATGGCTTCAACTTCCTACTCGCCATTACCAGCGCAAAAACCATCTTCTCGATCTGGCTGTACCGTGCTTCTGCTCCTCTATAAGCGTGGCTGATGAAGTATACTGGGTGTTGAGTTCCCTCTCTTTCAGCCACGAGCACCGCACTTAGAGCATATTCTGATACCGAGAGATATATATAGAGAGTTTCTCTCGGCAAAGGTGATATGAGTTTGGGCAACGTCGCTAGGTGTTGTTTCAGCTGTTGAAATGCCTGTTCAGCCTTGTCGTCCCAATCAAACACCTTCCTTTTCAGCGTTCTGAAGAATAACAAGCTCTTGTCAGCCGAGCGGGACAAGAAGCGGCCCAGCGCTGCTAGGCACCTTGTTAGCCTTTGAACTTCTCTCACATTCCTTGGTGAGGACATGTTTAACACTGCGTTGATCTTGTCGGGGTTAGCCTCAATTCCTCTTTCATCTACCAAGAACCCGAGGCATTTCCCCCCTCTAACCCCGAACACACACTTCTTGGGATTTAACTTCATACCATGACGCCGTAGGGTGTTCAGCGTTTCCGCTAAATCCCCGAGGTGGTCTACTGCCTTTTTGCTTTTGACGATCATATCGTCGACGTACACCTCAATATTCCTCCCGAGTTGCTCTTCAAAGACCTTGTTGATTGATCGTTGATACGTCGCCCCTGCGTTCTTTAGCCCAAAGGGCATCATCTTGTAGCAGTATACGCCTTGGGCTGTAACGAATGCTGTATGTATTCGGTCCTTTTCCGCCATCGGGATCTGGTGATATCCCGCGTTGGCATCCATGAAGCTGAGCAACTCGTGACCGGCCGTTGAATCGACCAGCCTATCAATCTTTGGCAGCGGATGATTGTCTTTAGGACATGCCTTGTTCAGATCAGTGAAGTCGACGCACATGCGCCAGGCTCCATTAGCTTTTTTGACCAGAACAACATTGGCCAACCACTCCGTGTATTGGCACTCTTCAATGATGCCCGCCTCTAACAATTTCTTTACTTCTTCCGCTGCTGCTGCGTTTCTCTCGGGCCCTTGATGCCTGAGCTTCTGTTTGATGGGGCGGAACCCCTCCTTGATGTTCAGTTCATGTGATGCGAACTTGGGGTCCAGCCCTTGCATGTCCGTGGCGGAGTAAGCGAACACGTCTTTATATTCCCGCAAGGTGGTGATGAGTTTTTCCCTGATCTCGGGACAGAGGTTTTTGCCAATCCTTACTCCGTGCCCGAGATCTTCGTCGAGCATTATCTCTTCATCCTCCTCGACCGGCTGGGTCGTTCATACAGCTTCGGATTCTCTGAAAGGTAGACCCCGAGACCAGTGGGGGTATCCACGGGGTCTTCCCTCTTTCTCTTCCTTGGTCTTTCTTCTGAAGTCGGTCCTTTAAAACTGTTTGTATAACATTGCCGGGCTGTCTGCTGATCTCCGTAGATCTTCCCGACTTGGCCTTCATCTGTTTCATATTGCAGGAGCAGCTGGTACACCGAGATGGCTGCCTTTATCTTGTTCATGGTGGGCCTACCCATGATAGCGTTGTAAGGTAGTGGGGTATCGACCACCAGGAAGTCGACCGGTAGGCTTCTCCCCTTACCTCTTTACCCGAGTCTCACATCCAATTTTACGAACCCGAGAGGATACACTGATCCTCCCCCGAAGCCTATCAGTGGCTGATTGGTCGGGGTTATATCCTTCTCGGTGTACTTCAGCTTCCGTAAGCATTCTAGAGTGATGATGTCTGCCGATGAGCCGCTGTCGACCAGGATCCTCTTCACCCTTGAGTTAGCAATTTTCATTTCTATGACAAGGGGGTCGTCATGGGGGTATGGATGTGCTTGGTCGAGCTCCCCAAACGTCATGACGGGACATCCCGCCTTCGTTGGCTCAATCTCTAAGACATGTTGCTTCATTGCGTGCAAGTGAGCTTTGCGGGCTCGGCTGGTTAGCCCACCCGAGGCATGCCCCCTTGCAATTACCCCGACATACCCGTTGGTGTTGTCACTATCATTTTTTCCTTCCTTCTCCTTCCCTTTCTCCTCCCGAGAGTGCTTGATGTATCTGTTCAGCTTTCCTTGATCAGCTAAGTGATCCAAGGCCTTCTTCAATTCCCGACAGTCTTTGGTGGTGTGCCCACACTCTCGGTGATATTCACACCACAGTCGTTGATCCCTTCTATCCTTTGAGGTCCTTATGGGGGGAGGGATAGGTAATACCGACTTGTGTTTCAGATCTAAGTAGATCTCACGCCGATTTATGTTGAAGCGGGGATCGCTCCCATTATCTGTAGTCCTCGGGAGGAGTTGCTGATTACTTCTGTTACTTTTGTTGGATTCCCGGTAAGGGGTCTCTTCCTTTCTTTTCTTCGACTTCTCGGCGACAGGCTTGCAAATGTCCGAGGCTTGAATGAATTTCTGGGCCCGACTCCTGGCCTCAGTAAATGTGGTTACTTCATTTTCGGCTAAGGACCATCTGAACTTGCCTGGCCACAGTCCCGACATCAAGGCGGTGAAGGCCACCCCGTCTTGGAGATCGGAGATCTTTAGTGATTCTTCGTTGAACCGTTTGATGTACTCAGCCAAGCTTTCATGTTCCTGCTGCTTGATTGACATTAAGTGGATGCTAGTCTTTTTATGCCGGCGCCCGGCAATAAAATGTTGGTGGAATAATGCTTCTAACACTGAAAAGTTCGTGATAATGCCAGGAGAAAGTCCCGAGAACCAACTGAGTGCTAAGCCTTTAAGGGTCGTCGGGAAGTACCGACACCAAGCGGCTTCGCACCCGGTCTGTACACTCATCTGGGCCTTGTAGGCCGCCATGTGATCATCAGGATCGCTATTTCCCGAGTACTGCTCGATTAGTGGGACTTTGACCTTGCTTGGGTTAGGGACTTCCATGATCTCCCGACTAAAGGGGGTCATGAAGTTCAGTACCCCTCTGTTGATCAAGACGGGACTCCGGTTTCGTGGTGGTCCCGAGTCTCCTTCACCCTCGGTCCTGGTCTTTTTGGACCCGAGAGGGGACGACTCCTCCCCCCTTCGAGGAGTCCGAGACTGAGCTGGCTCTTCTTGGAGGACCTTCCCCTGGTTGGGCTTCCTCTTGTCGTTGAGTAAATTCCGAGCGTCTTGCTCCAGCCGACGCCTACGATTCTCCTCGATGATCCGTCGGGCATCGGAATTCGGGGCTCTATGAGAATTGACTTGTCGTGATCTTTCTCCTCCTGCTCGTTGCCCGCCTCGGTTAGGGGCTTGAGTGTTTTGATCACTCCGATTCTGAGGCCCTCTCTGGTTCAACTCTCGGGGTACCCCTTGGTTGAGTTGGGGGATTCTTGCTATGAGTTCTTGCAAGCTGCGTTGCATATTCTCATTCAACTGCTGAGCTATCCTTTCTATGTCCACCATGGTGATGGGAGGTGGATCATGTTGGTATTGTTCCTGGGGAACATTGTGTTCCTCGTTACGAGGGGTAGATCCCTCATCGTCAATGGCTAGTGACTCGACCAGCACATTGTGTTGCTGGGACCGAATCGGGGTCGGTTGGGGCTGATATGAAGCTCAGATTGTTTTCCTTCGGGGTGCCATGTTATTCGGTACGTAGCTTTGAGATGTAGTATCCCCACAGACGGCGCCAAACTGTTTCTGCCTAGAAACTAGTCAAAAGAGTTGAGTGTGTTTAGAGAGGTTGTAATCCCGAGTTGGAGTATAATCCCGAGTCTTGTCAACCGAGGCCCTGCAAAACAAAGAAACCTAGCCCGGGGGTGTTCCCGGGAAAGCCCCTCCGACGCTCAAGTCAGTTGAGATTGAGGTAGAGAGAGAAAGTGGATAGTTCTAGAGAGAGATGCTCTGGTTTTGTTAGGTGAGAATTCAATACCTGCTCATTGATTGGGCTTGGTGCTTTTATAATGTTGGGGATTTCCCAGACAGGAAACCCTATTGGGGAGCATCCATGTCTGTAGGAAAGTTGTCTCCCTTTTATGGTAAAGTTGTTTTCTGTCTAAGCTGATGGGCCCCTTGAGAACATACAGATCAGACCTTTTAGGTGGGCTTTGCATAACACTGTTGGACCAGATCAGGGGTCCAAACAGTGGTTAAAGAATATATTCTTATTCTTTATCTAATGAACAATGACTTGACCATCAAGAAAGCTGATTATTACCGGTTTTGGGAGACGATTAAAATTCCGGCGCCTAACTGTGACTCGTGTTTTTTCGTTTTTCGAAAGACTAACTTAAGACAATTAACGAAAGTTCGCCAAATTAGTAAAGACGAGCATATTATACTACGAATCATTTTATTAAAACGGTGGTTGTAGTTATTGACTACAACTCACGGAAATTATATTTCTAAGCCGAAACTGCATGACTAATACGCCAAAATGGAAAACCGTACGATGGAATGAAACTCGCGCTCCGGGACGAAACAAGCATTTTGACGGGGTGCGCGCTCCACGATGCATGACGGTTTTTGTTATTTTTATTTATTTTCAAAATCTTTATTTATCCGAAAAAAGGGGTTCAAAATTTGATGTCTACAAGTACACAGCTCTGTTTGATTCTACCAAGACATGTTATTACGACAGAATTAAGAAGGCTCTGCCCCTCCACACATCATCTCTTTTCAGAAACAGATTTGCCTCATAATGATTGTACCGAGTTAGCACAGAGAAAATATGGTCAATTGAAGTGGAAGCCTTTTGCTTATCAATATCACTTGCCTCACATAATTCCTCAAGTACAATAAACACGTAAGAGGCCGTATATGAACAAAATTTTATACTGCAGAGTGGAATGCTTTTATGTAGACTAGAAAACCAAATAATACGAATTAAATAAACCTCACAAACAAGAACTATATTGATACAACCTATGTCACTTACACTCATCATGAACAAGAACTAAATTGATACAACCGGTTGTTTTGCAAATAACAATTTAACAAACAAGTAGTTATCCGAAGTTGTAAAACACAATGGATAAATACTATAAATCATGAGCACAGCAACCGAGGACTTATAAAGGCTATTCATTACTGAATATAATCTCTACGGAATTTCAAAGAATGGACTAGAATTGAGGAAAGAACCCCGAAAAGTGATGCTCTGTCATATGTCATAGAACTGTTGAAATGAACAAATCTAACATGCATAAAGTTTAGAGGAACAAACCTGCATCCAACCTTTCCATTCTTCAGTTTGATGCCTATTCAAATAAAGAATAGAGTTAAATTTCCAGAGAATGGTGATTTATCCTTATGTATTGTGAATGATGTAACAACTGCAACAATGATAAGTTGGAAGTAGAGGAACAGGAATGGTGATTTATCCTTATGTATTGTGAATGATTATAATTCTGCAACCGAACAACAATATTAAGTGAACGAGATAAGGTAAGGTCATGAAACTGAAGGACGAAAGAGGTATAATGAAGGGATGGAAGGGAAGAGAGAGGAGAGGCAACATACATATCAAGGATTGTACAGATATGACAATACACATAAAGATTAGCCACTACAACCTCTCATATAGTTCACTTTTCACTCACATGCTCATCAAGAAATAACCATAACTAACTGTTTGACAATATCAATGGATATGAATCACATAGTGCAACAACTGCATGTCCACAACAATGAAGTACAAATGCAAATAACATGATGTGAATACCTACTATTACTAAGTTGCATAATCAGTAAATTTGTATGCATTAGATACTGCCTAAAACACAGTGCATGGAGCGTACCTTTTTTGATTCACCAAAAAGATTTGTGCGGTCACAAAAGTAAAAGTAAGCCATAATAAGGAGATCAAACTCAGACTTCAAGAAAGCTTAAACAAAAGGATTCAGTTTACAATGACATCATTGAGAAAGCTTTGAAATCTGAAGTTACAAGTAGCATCATGAAGATACATATACTCACATGGCTCTCAATGTCAACCGATTATCAAGCAAAAAAGTCTCATCCATTAAAAGAAACTTGCACATCTAGGACAACAACCCATCAAAAATATGATGGAGTACAAACACTTGATTCCTGAATACTCACTAATTGACCTGAAAGCCAGACTCCACACCTTAGAATATGATGCATGAGAGATTCATATCGAGCTCCTGAAGACACTGACCGCATGCCTCCACCTTCCAGCAAAAACATCCTTCTCGTCTTCCTTGATTGCATTATTTCTAAGCTCAACTAGATTAATCTCAAAACGCCTGCCAAAGAAAAATTAATATGCAGCATCAAATACAAAAACCTATTCAACTACCATTATGATAAACAAACGATTAATTAAATCTTGCTATTGCATCAAACAACATCATCTTTTGATCTCATCACTTACTGGATGATACATTGATAGAGGAAGATTTCAAACTCACTCTTTGGAGATGGTGAACTTTTTTATGTGTTCCAAAAATTCAGGATATATACCCATGCTACAAGGACTAAAACCAATACTAGTATCGTATTCGAAGCATAATGTATCTAAGTGCCATAGGAGTGACTCATCAAATACACAAACAACACACACATATCTAAGTGCAAATACATAATGTAATTCACAAAATAATCAAAATTATTATCCAGCAATTACAAAATAGTTCAACAATTCTATCTAAAATTCACAACGGAATTATAAAAAATATCTTAGCCACTGAAATTAAAGAATAATACAAAAATCAGCCAGATTAATCTCAACAGATCAAACAAAAATTACAAAAATTACAGAAATCAAATACACTCTTAAAACGTGAAATTAATCGTAAATATAATATCAACATTCTAAAACCCTAAAAAGTGAAACTAACAAAAAATAAAATATGAAATTTCTCAAACCCTAGAAACGCGCAATTGATATCAACTTCAACGGATATAACAATTAATCATTTAATTGAGCGAATTCAAATAAGGAGGACCTTGAATTTGAGCCTGCCATGAGAGGGATGAAGAGAGAAAATTGAAGATCAACATGTGACTAAGGATGAAGAGAGAGAATTGAAGATCAGCCCGCTGTTGGTGGTTTTGGTGCTGAGTAGTAATATGAGCCCGACATCTTCATCTTCGAAATTGAAGATCATCCCGCTGTTGGTGGTGAAGATCAACGGGTGGCAAAGATAGTGTTGGTGGTTGTGGCGTTGATAGCATGATAGAGAAGAGAGTGGTGGCGTTGAGAGGGTGGTGAGCCACTGGCGTTGAGAGGGTGGTGGGTTGTGGTGGCATTGAGAAGTTTAGGGTTTGAGTGAGAAGAGGGAAAGATGGAGTTAGATCGAGTGTTGAACTGTTGATTGTTGAGATTTGAGAGAGAGTGGTGGGGTTTACATTGGCCGAGAGGAAAAGGGCGTGTGTTTTTACATGAGCCTAAATTCATTAACTGATCCGGTTGGCCCAAAAATGGATCAGTTACTATTATCTGATCCGGTTTTTAGGCCAACTGGACCAGTTATTTGACCACTTATTTTCGCGCACAAAAAAGTTATCCTAACCGATCCGATTTTAATAGAACCGGGTCCGTTCTTCTATGTCATTTGAGGTTTTTTCCACTAGTGTTATGATAAGACGAGAGATTACTTGGAGTGGATGTCATGTCAAATGTTGCTCTAGTATCCCTGTACCAATTTGGATTCGTATAAATAAGCCTAAGTGTGTAGATGTCAACTTTATTATCAGTTGGGCTAGGAGAAGGGACTTTGGAATCTTGTGATGCTGTTGCTGAATAAAGCAGCTGATGTGGCCTAGGTCCAAGCACTCTTGCTAGCCCATAAGAAAAAGAAGGAGGGTTGGACCTAGGATAGGAAGGAAAAGACTAGGAGGAATGGGCCATGCACCCCCTACCATGGCTACACAGCTTGTACATGCTCAACCTGTCCACCGCAATCACTCCTTTGCTGGCTAAGACCACCGTGGCTGCTGCCACCACTATTGTCGGAATTATGACCACCGCGACTGCCACCCTTGCAGCCATCTCCAACCGATTCTTACCATTTTTGCCACCATGATGATGATAATGGTTTTGAGAGGAGATACCCCTGAAGGTGAAGGGGTTGTCGGACTCACGGACAACCATGGCGGAGCCAGAATTTGTAGTAGCTTTCTTCGCAAGAACCACTTCCTCATCGATCGAGCTTGGTAGAAGGAAGGGACTGGATCACTTTGGCGAATGATCATGACAACATAGTTGTAGGAGACAATGAGACCAGACACCATTTTGAGAAAAATTAGACATCGGGGCATCGACATTTTTGAGTTGATCCGAGAGAGTTTTGAGATGTTGACAATACACGAAGGAATTAGGAAAGTCCTCCATGTTTATATGACAAAACTCTGGCTCAAGAGCCACGACACGAGAATTTAATTGTCGTGAAAAATATCCCTTATGCGATTCTAAACCTCCATAGCCGTGGAGTTGGGTTCAATGATTGTGTGTAGGAGATCATCGGATATATACAGATATATCAACATGTATCCATTGAAGTATCGTCGCATCAAGAGAGTGGACCATAGTTTTTTTTCTAGTCATCAATTGTAAGGACCTTCTCTTTCCCTTTTTTCGGCGGAATAACGTGATTAATGATTTTGTGCAAACGAGCATGAATTTTGAATAATTCCGCCTATGTCGAATACCATTTTTCATGGAAAGGGTAATGGAAACATGATTTTTGATGTTATAAACAATAAGAGCAGGATGGCAAGAAGTTTTGTCTTCATTGATTGTGGTTGATCGGAGGTAACCGGCGGTGAGAAGGGGGCTAGAAAGTAGTGTTAGGGCAGTGGAAGAAAGTGGGTAAGGAAGACAAAGGAAGGAAGCCCTAAGATAAGTCTAATACTATGATATAATATCTTCCTTAATGATTTCATTAGACAAATGCCAATCATATACAAAGAGTAATTAAGCTAGAAACTAGGAAATTATTAATTGATTACGTAATTATAGGAGAGAATAAAGGATTACAAATCCTTGGTATATTTACATAATAAAGATTATACTCTACATATTCTAACAAGCTTCAACAGTATTCAACATCTCCGTGAGATGTGTTAGTGGCATTTGGAACACAGCAAAGCAACACACAAAAAAAATGTTTAGGAAAAATGTATAAACAAGGATGCACTTATGCGGGAGAAAAAGAATCCTAGGTCATGTACAAGGGAGTTGACAAAATGCTTGAGGTATCAAAAAGCACGGTTCATAGGATGATTAAAAGGGAACACATTAGGCCTCATACTAAAACCCACTTCATCCAAGTTTGAAATTAAAGAGCCTAACAAAAAGGCAAGACTTGAGTGAATTCTCAATTTGCTAATGGGAGATAACCCATTGATGAAATTAAAAGAAAGTATTACCCAATGTATGATTTTGTGCATCTTGATGAGAAATAGTTCTATGTGTCGAATGAGAAGTGAAAATACAAGGTTGTTGCATCAAGCAAGTTCATACCAAAGGTTATGCTTACATTTGTGGTTGGGAGACCAAGGTATAATGATGAGGGTAAGTGTACCTTTGATGGGAATATTGGAATCTTCCCATTCATTTATCAAGAACCTGACAAGAGATATCATCCAAGAACAGGGAAAATTGGTCTTTACTAACAAAGGTAGTGGAATTAGTTAACCAGAAAGTCACCAAAAAATGCTCATTGAATATATAATTCCAGCAATCAAAGCCAGATGGCCACAAGATGATGTCGGATGGAAGACAATTTTTATCCAACAAGATAATAATGCAAATAAAAAGCTCACGTTACACACGAAGATATTGAATTGTAGCAAACAAGATGGGTTCAGATTCATCCTAATTCAACAACCACCCAACAATGCATATCTAAATATCTTAGATATGCGTTCTTTTAGAGCAATTCAGTCCAGGCACAAAAAGATGCCACAAGATGTAGACAAGATGATAGATACAGTTAATCAAGCATATCACAAACTGGATCACAAGACACTAAACAATGTTTGGTATTCACTTCAACTTGTTATGAATTACATTCTAAAATGTGGTGGTGGAAATTATTATTATTTACCACATGTCAACGAGAAGAAACTACTGAGTGAGGAAAGTTAGAAGATAATGTGAAGGCACCCATGTGGGTATTGACTGAGGCATGGAAGAAGGTGATGAATGGGGTTTCAAGTTTAAACCCAAACTAAGCTAGTTGGAGCTTCAAGTGGGACAATTTGAGTTTTGTGTTATTGCAAGTATTTTGGTTTAATTAAAAAAAAGTTTGTTTATGTTTATTTTAAATATGTTTAAGTTTTTCTGAAGTTTGTCATTTGAAATTCATGAAGTGTTAAGAAGAAACATGTTATGCAATTTATCATTTGAAATTAGCAAGCGTTTAATAATTTGAAAATAGAACACCAAAAGAGATTTTGGAAAACATAAACAAATAATCATAATTAGGAAAGAATACCACATAATAGAACATAACAAAATAGAACACATCTAATAAAATTTCTACAAAAATAATGGATGATTTGTTAAAATTTAATTTCAATAGTCCCCAATCATCATTGACAATTCAAATTGAAATCAATCTATAACTACTCAAATGCCTAATTCAGATTTTGTCAAACTGGTGGCTTAAGAGTGTTAACAGAAATATCAATTGAAAAAAAAATGCGGCTCACTATTAAATTTTCATAATCATTGATTACAATTGTTTTTATGCAAATATACACCAAATTAATCTTAGGAGTCTCTAAAGAATACTGAACTCAAAAGAGGGCGACAAAGTATTCTCAATTTTTAATAAGACAACAGCTACAAGATTCATCCTTTTTTTTGCAAAAATGGACACCGAAAATTCTGAAATACTCATAAAAAGGAGAATTGTCAGCAATCAATGAAACACTGAACAATTACTCTAATCCCACATATCATACTCAACACCATCACAAAATAATTATTCATAATCCCACAATTAACAACATCATAAACAAAGCACTTATAAGCAACAACACAATAAGCAACATAACTCGTAAGCGTTAACAAATCTTACATACTCAACAACATGATTCTGCATCACTTAAATCATCACTATAAGCTTCAGTATCAGGAGCAACAATAGGGAAAGAGGATTCACCATTACCATGCTTCTCATGTTTCTTTTTCTCTAACAAATCATCATCATCCTTATCATCACTTACTATTATGATTTATGTTTTTTGATTTTCATATGCAACAGCTTGAGTTTTATTGTTCTCCAAAATGTCAGTACTTGCATTATTTGACAGAGATCTAGGATTGTAGCTATGGATCCCTTGACAATCCTGTCCCGATTCACAATTTGGATAATCAGAAAAATAAGTAAATTGAAAAAGTTGAAACCCTGAACCCTAAACCCAGATCTAACACAAATACGATATAGGCTAACCCATAAATATAAAATTTGAAACAAATTTCAAACATTTTTCAAGACAACATACCTTAAATCTGATTTGGTGAAAATAATTTAGAGAGAGAAAAATTCAGAGTTCTTCGAAAATCAACCCAGATTACGATGAATATGTGAGATTGGAACAAGTCCGGAAGAAATGAATACCAAAAACTTGAGAAAAATTGAAGACATGCATGCATCACAAGAGACAGAAAGCTCAACATTCCTAGGGTTTCCATATGAACAGAAGAAATTTGGGTGTGAATCAGGGTGTAACAAAGAAAATGCAGAGGAGAAAGACAAAGTAACAGTTCAATGGTGTAAATGAGATAAGTTTATTTGGGTTAGTTTTTTGATAAACGAGTCAAAGATTCCAAGACTCCTTTACGCTTGGTTCAGTTTATAAGGAATAACTGAGGATATAGTGGGAATTATAATATGGCAATGAGGGTATTTTAGGTAAATTATTGTATTATATTCTGGAACACTTTAAAAGCAAAGAAGTAATACTATAATATGATATGGAGGGAGTATAATTCATTTACAACAATAGTTTTCACATGCATATGAACTTTCCATCTCCCTCCTTTACCATTAGCCATATTTTGGAAAATCTTTTTGAAATTACAAACGTATTACCCATATGAGACTTATTAGGAATGTTTTTTTTTTCCCTTAACATCATATCATCGAAGATTATTCCTTCAACCTTCCCCCTTAAGATGATACCCTGATATTTTAATTTACGTTTGTCTCCGACTTTCCTGTATAGACACATCTACATTACTATAATCCATGAATAATTAACCGTAACCTTAAGTTTAAAGTGAAAACTATATATTGCATTTGTGCCATAAAACAAAAAGGAAACAGAGATATTTGGGTATAGGGGTAATTAAGAGTTAGTGAGGTAGTTAAGGGTTAGTGGGTTAATTAGGTTAGTTAGGGGTTAATGACTAAGGGTATTTTATATATTTTAATAAAAAAATAAGGGATATATATGATGAATTTTAGAAAAAGCAAGGGTATATGGTGAATAAAAAGATTTATAACGGTATATGATGAAAAATCCATAGATTAATTGCATTGAAGTATATATAGTGCCAAAACCAGATGGATGTCATGAAGAGCTATCGTGCATTTTTAGTGAGATTGTATATGTCATATTCTTATTAATATACTTGCTTCGTGTTTCTCTTACTTGCAATATTGGAGCATATCACATATATATTTAGAAGAGGGGGGAGATTAAGAGAGATAGTAAAGGATCCCATGTGCAAGGAGAGAGAAATAAATTAGAATATATTACAAAAAATGTCAATATTGCAACAAGATAAGTAATATGCAACACTTCTTAAAATGGGACGGAAACTAACGTTTCAAGTAAGAAAAAAAAGAGTAAGTAATATAATCACGGTAGCTTGATCGAGTATCTAAGGGCACGGTTCAAAAGTAGCTAGGGCGTAAAGGTACGGGGTTACCCACCTTCAAACACCCTCACTTATAGGCAAGATTCGAATCCAAAACCTTCATGATAGCACTAGGGGACCCTCTACTGATCCATAACGACCTTCAAAAGGCCGTAATATCTCTACTAACCCTTTGCGCCACTTTCAAATGATCAGCCCCCTACTTACACATATATACACGATTTTCTACGAAAAACCCTTTACTAATGCCTACACGACTTTTAAAAGGCAAGTCCTCTGCTACAAATCGCAAATATGGCCTTCAAAAGGCAAGCCCCCTGCTTATCGCAATGACGCCTTTCAAAAGGCTATTGAAGTTAGTGGTTGAGTGATAGTATTGTCACTCCAAGTTTTCTTCAAAAGCACAAAGAGCTCATTGTCCAACATTTGTAGTTTAGTGGTATTCTACATTCTTTATATACATTTTCTTCTTTACATTTTGTTGAAGGTTTAGAGGGAAGGAACTAGTCATCACACACGCGTGCGCGCGCCGGCTGGGCCGGGCTCGAGCAAGTGGCGCGGTTGTGGTTGTTCTTTAACACCAGTTCCATATTTTTTATCGGAAATTAGCTTCATATCTTCGCTGATTTCGTAACCATTATCATTGTTGATTTTGCGCCATTACAGATTCTTACCTACCTTATTATTTTCGTTATGCCTTAATATGCGCCTAATTGATTGCCTTGTCGGTTTTGGTTGCTGGACCTTCCTCTATTTATAAGAGCCTGGTCAGTCTTCTTTGGGACACCGAAGAATTGGCCTCCTCTAAATAATTAGTAAAACACAATTTCATTCTTCTCTGTCTTTCAGGGTATTGTTCTATGTTTTCTTAAACTGTGACTCTGTACTACACCGGAGGAGCAATAGTCGTGTATCTCTGGAGGTTGGTTGCTAAGAGTCCGTATGTACGTAACGGGACAGATTCAACTTTAGGACAATGTTAATTTACACCACGGCTTTCAAATAAGTTTATTATAATTGTTCTACCGAGTTTTAGGTCCAACAAAGACAACCCTCTAATGACCCATACTTAAATTTCAAAAGGAAAGCCCTCTACTAGCTGTATACATGGGTTTCATAACAAGGGGTCGTATTTTTTCCCCCTCTAGTTTCATGTAATTTGAATTCATTCTGTGGTGATATCTAGTATTAGTGGTGTCAATCGAGGTCACTGGGTGGGTTTGGGTTGACCCAACCTGGGTCGGAATGATTTGGGTCGGAATAATCTGGGTGGGAGTGTGCCATGGGTCGGAACTGGGTGGGTCGGGTGGACTTGGGTCGGGTTCAGCTAGGTGGGAGACTCTTGGAACTGGGTCAGCTGGGACTGGGACGGTCGGTATCTGGGTTGGGTGAATTTGGGTCGGAATGAAATAAGGTGAAGTCGGCCCAAATCGACTTTCGGAATTACTTGGGTCGGAATAAATCGGCTTTCGGAATAACTTGGGTCGGAAGAAATCGGCTTTCGAAATGACTTGGGTCGGATGAAATCGGCTTTCGGAATGACTTGGGTCGGAAGAAATCGGCTTTCGGAATGACTTGGGTCGGAAGAAATCGATATCGGAATGAATTAGGTCGGAATAAATCGGCTTTCGAAATGACTTGGGTCGGAAGAAATCGGTATCGGAAGGACTTGGGTAGGAATAAATCGGCTTTCAGAATGACTTGGGTCGGAAGAAATCGGCTTTCGGAATGACTTGAGTCGAAATAAATCGGCTTTCGGATTAACTTGGGTCGGAAGAAATCGGCTTTCGGAATGACTTGGGTCGGAATAAATTGGGCTCTCTATAGGACTTGGGTCGGCTGAAGCCTCAAACCGGCGGCATATTGACTTGGGTCGGAACAAATCGGCTCTCGAAATGACATAGGTCGGAATTATGTATATATTAAGTTACAAAGTCGAAAGTTAGACCAATCAACATGTGATACACTGATATTGTGAATTGTGATTGAGTCATTGTGAATTTTGTGATAATACATTGATACTTATATTACAAATTTAAAAAGTTACTAAACAAAGACTTATAATTTAGATAGTTATATTATTGGTTGTTGCCCATCCCATCGGGTTATTCTTATTCGTGATTGCATAAGTATTCAAGTAACAACCATAAGGGCTAAGGCATAAGTCCATACCGATTATTGATTAGAGTCAATAAACTATTAAACTTAAACAATTAGTTAGTTAGTGACTTACTCACTCTGATCAAGATGAAGATGATAGCTGTGATCAACGTTACTCGAATATGAAGATGATAACTGTGATCAAGATGATACATAATCATATCAGTTGAGGATGATAGATTGAAACTATGAAAGTAGATCATAGTTAATACTAATCATATCAGTTGAGGATGATAGATTGAACTATGAAAGTAGATCATAGTTAAAGAATTAGGTTGACATTAATGAAAGCATCGTAATTATAAAATTGTTCGACTTTCATCGTTCATGGAACATCTAATCAAGTAACAATGATCAACGTTAATCGAATATGAAGATGATAACTGTAATCAAGATGATACATAATCATATAAGTAGAGGATGAAACGTTGAAACTATGAAAGTAAATCATAGTTAATATCAATCATATCAATGGAGGATCAAGATCGTTGATGTGTCAGTTGTTGATCTTAAAAGATTGTAACATAGTAGGCAATCTTATTAAACGGTCCATATTTGGAAAACCACGTTACGATTATTTATCTTACAAAATAGGGCTCGATTTTATTACATGATTTTTACAATAACCGAAGCATCATTAGATTAGATTGATCGACTTTCGTTAAGTTAAGGTTCACATAAATCAAATGATCATAAGATTGATTGTCTTTGACATTTATCAAAACCATCAGAAGATTGATTGTCTTTCATATTTCGTGTTACGAGGTTATTTATACAAGATAGGGCTCGATCATCGATTTTATTACACGGTTAACAATAATCGTAGCATCATTAGATTGATCGACTTTCATCGTTGATGTTTCAGCTGTGGATGTTAAAAGATAGTAACATAGTAACATAGGACTTAGGAGTCTCGAGTCTATTTGATTATCCGTCTCGAATCAACTTGTTTAAAAGTAAAAATACTAATTAAACTTCTAAAGTTTATAATTTTTATTAATTTATTATATTAATAATAGTTTAGGAATTTAAGCAGATTATTAATTACTAAACAAATCAATACTAGAAGTCTAGATTAGTTGTCTAGAATTATAAATTTAGAAATTAGAACATAGAATACTTAACTTAACCTTAACCATTGATTTGAGAAAGATAAAATCCAACCATTGATATTTTGAAATCCATGTGCTTGGTCACTCTTGATGTTCATTGGTCAAAAAAAAAATCAAGGATCATGGTTTGAGACCATTGATTAGCCAATATCAAATCTGAGCCCTTCATTTCTTTACTCTCTAAAATATAAAATCTTAGAACTCTCTAGAGTCTTCAGTCTAAAATCTCAGCCATTCACTCTAAAATCCAACGGTTCAGATTAAGTCATTAACCCTAAAATCTAACCCTAAAATTCCCTACTATATAAACCCCCTTTTTAATCCCCCCCCTAATTTTCGCCTCTTTCTGAACCTAATCTCAGTTTCTCTTCTCACATTCTCTCTCACAGTCCTCACTCCTCACTGCTCACTCCACAGCCCTTCTCTCATTTTTCGATCAAAACCCAAAAAAAACCCTAAAATTCTTAGCCATTCTCTCATTTTTTCCGATCAAAACCCTAAAATTCTCGTTTTCTCTCTCAATTTTTCCGATCAAAACCCACAACACACTAGTAGAATAAATGCTTATTGCTGCGGTCATTAAGTGGCCTATTGCGGCGGTTTTGGCAGCGCAGCAATTAAGGGCGCAGCAATAGGTAATTAAATTATTGCTGCGGTTTTAAACCGCAGCAATATTACAACATATTGTTGCGGTTTCTAGGCAAAACCGCAGCAATATTTACATTTTTTATTAAAAAAGTACAACGTATTGCTGCGGTTTTGGCTAGGAAACGCAGCAATATGTTTGACTTATTGCTGCTGTTGTTGCCCAAAACTGCAGCAATAGCTCTTGATATATGCAAAAAAATTTTTTTTTTTTTTTTTTTTTTGCATTTTGCCATCAAATTTGAAAGATTAAAACCAGACAACCAACCCATCCACTATCCACCAAATTCGCAAACGAAGTGAAGATGAAATGACAAATGAATCTCATTAATATATAAAGATAAAAAAGATAGTTACATAAATAATACAAAAGATCAAAAACTAAAATGAAAAAGCAAAAATAAAAAAAAACAGTTACAACTAATTACAAAAAATATATTAAAAAAAAAAGAATCTGACAATCAAAAAAAGATCTTAAAAAACAAAATAACGGATTTTTCACCAGGTACCCCTGAGGTTTCACAATATTCACCTGGTACCCTCGCGTTTTCAACAATTCACCTGGTGCCCCTGAAGTTTTGAAAAATACTCAGAATACCCTTAATGACTAACGGCTGTCAACTCTGTTAGTCATTAAGCCTAAATCAACCAAATTTAACCCCTAACTAACCTAACTAATGCTAATTAATCCTAATTAACTCTAATTAAACCTAATTAATAACTTTAAACCCTAATTAACCTATCTCTCTCCCCTAACCCCTAACCCCACCACCCTCCCACCGCCCTACCACCGACTCCCCCACCCCTCCCACCACCCCACCACCCCGGCCCCCTTCCCACCCCCTCCCCCAACCCCCCACCCGGCGCACCCCCTCCCCCACCCCCCGCGGCCCCCTCCCCAACCCCCACCCTCGCGCGGCTCCTCCCCCCACCCTCACCCCTCGCGCCGCCCCTCCCCTCACCCCCTCGCAGCCCTCGAGTAAATTTCCCCTCCCTCCCACCCCGTCAATTTTCGCTCCCATCTCCCTACCCCTTTTCTTGTTTTAATTCTCTTCGTGTTCACAATGGCCATGACAGCCGCGAGACACACCTTCAACAATGGCCGTTGCAGCTCTTCGTGTTCACAGCTCTCAATCTCCATAGAGGTGAGAGAAAATAAAGAAAAGCTCGAATCATTCAAGAAAATCGACGGGGGTGGGGGAGAGGGGCGAAACACGACGGGGTGGGGGGAGGGGAGCGAAATTCGACTGGGGGGGGAGGGGGAAACCGATTGGGGCGCGGGGGTGGGGGGGGAAGGGCCGCGAGGGGTGGGGAGGAGGTCTTGCGCAGGGGTGGGGTTAGGGGGTGGGGGAGGGGCTGCGAGGTTTGGGGGGAGGGGGGCTTGGGGTGGGGTAGGGGCGGGGGTGGTGGGAGGGTTTAGGGTTAGATTTTAGGGTTAGGGGTTAGGGTTAGGGTAGGGTTAGAAGTTATGGTTAATTAAGTGTTTTTAGGGTCATATTTAACGGAAAATTGACGGTAGGGTCACGTCAGGAATTTTTCAAAACCACAGGGGCACCAGGTGAATTGTTGAAAACGCGAGGGTACCAGGTGAATATTGTGAAACCTCAGGGGTACCTGGTGAAAAATCCGACAAAATAAACTGAAAATCAAAAAGAGATCCTAAAAAAAAAAGAAACTGAAAATCAAACAGTAAGAAACTGGAAATATCCTTCGCCAGATCTGAAAGGAGATTTCAACGGTGATGGCGACAAAGTAATCAGATCGCCGGAGCTTGCTCGGGTCGTCGCGAAACTTTCCGTCGACGGTGATGGCGACAAACCTGATTTCGATTCTCCGCCATTACTACTACTCCGATCATCTCCATCGATTCAAACCATTGCCGCCGTCGCCATTTCCGATCAAATCTGATTTCTCGAGATTTAAAGACAACCAACGTCGCACTTAGTTGATTGGCGAATTGAAGACAACGAGGAGAAAAAAATATAACGAGGTGAGGCTGGTGAGATTCAAAAAAAATCAAGCTCGCTCTAATGTTAGGGTTAGGTTTTCCGACATTTCACAGAGAAATAGGAGGAGATTCCGGCGTTAAAACCGACGATCGACGGCGAAACTCCGATAAATTTTTTCGCATTTCATCTGTTGACCGGAATTTCGAGGGAGTTGAAGAACCTTGTGTAGTGAAAACGTTGTTGACGTTGCTGAAACTCGGCGATTGTTGTTGTTCGTGTTGTTTTAACTTGGATTTGAGTTCGTTGATGTAATGGAAGAAGGAGAAGAAGAAGAGGGTTTGAAGGAGGAGAGAGAGGGAGATGAAGTGTTGAGGGAGGAAGCGTGATAATGTGAGGACTGAGGAGGGAGAGAGATGAAGTGTGAGGGAGCGGAGCCTACGAATTATAAAAGCCCTAATGACCCTATTGCTGCGGTTTCTTCTAGAAACCGCAGCAATAGATTAAAATATGATAAAAAAATAATATTTTAATCTATTGCTGCGGTTTTGAGTGATATACTAAAATAATATTTTTTATATTATTTTAATATATTGCTGCGGTTCTTGCCAGAAACCGCAGCAATATGTTTAGTCAAATAGAATAAACAAATTCAAAAAATTTCCGTTGAAACTATATTGCTGCGGTTTTCGGCCAAAACCGCAGCAATATGGTTATTTTATATTTTTCCTTTTCTATTTACGTGATATATTGCTGCGTATGGGTAAAACAGCAGCAATATCACCGCAGCAATAAGCAATTATTCTACTAGTGAAATTATCAGTTTCTCTCATTTTCTGAGGCAAGGAACTGAGTAACTGATGAAAGATCTGAGGAAAAAGGCAAGGCACTGACGAAAGAGGCGACCATCTGAAGACAAAAGGCGTGGATCTGAAGAAAACCCAGAAAATAGGCGAAATGTTGAATTATCAGTCGAGCTTCAAAAGGTGCGTTCTTCAATTTCAATCGTTATGGGAGTTTTAGTGATGGTGACTTCTTCAGTTTTATAGTTATGGTTTTATTCCATGGTGATAGGATATTCATATAGAGGGGAAATTCTTCAACAATACCCAGCAAAGAGGCAAATTATTCAATAAACCCAGCAAAGAGGCGAAATTCAAGAGGGGAAATATCGGATCATTAGTCGAGCTTCAAAAGGTATGTTCTTCAATTTCAATTGTTATAGGAGTTTTAGTGATGGTGACTTCTTCAATTTTAGGAGTTTTAGTGATGGTGACTTCTCCATGGTAGTAGGATATTCATATAAAGGGGGTAAAAGTATGTGGTTGTGATGATGATATATCTCCTTTATATCCTTATAGATTGTCAATATTTGTTTTGGCAATTATGCAATTGAATTTTTTTGACAATAACTGCCCGTTTAAGCCTGTTATTTCTGTAACTTGTTTCGATGCGGATTTCTGAATTTTGGAGAGTACGGGAGGCAAGGGGGAGTGAGGGATTATCACATGGATTATCGTGGCTTGTTGGTATGTCTATTGGTGCGAGTAGATGATATATAAATGTGTAGATAAGTTTTCTGCTCCTGTTGGACAATTGGGTACTTTTTTGGGTGAAAATGGCAGCTGTAATTAAAGTATAGTTGTCAATAGACGAATAGAGTGCTGAATGTACGTTGTATGCCCTAGATGGTTATGTTTTTATTGCTAATGGATGTGCAAACTAGTTTAAGCGATAAAATTCGTTCTATTCCTCGTCTTCATTGGGCTGTTCAGCACTCATATATTCCATCTTTTGGGTGTTTTTAGTGGCAAGTGGGAGTTGATTTATGACTGGGCGACTTTTTCAGCGCTTTTTTTTTTTTGGGGGAGGGAGGCGGGGAGTTAAAAAGAATTCTATTAAGAAATCTGTGAGGGGACTTTTAACATAGATTACCTTTATTCTATGACTTCATTGCTCTTGGGGAGTTGGGTTTAGGTTTCTGTATATGCCAACTCAGGTTCAATTAACAACATAGATTTTCATCTCTGAATAATGGGACTTACAACTAATTAGTACTCCATCAGAGCATCTATGGTGGTCAGATCAATTCAATACAACCATCACTTTTGCATTTTTACCAAAAAATTGATTAGATCTTAACGTCACAAACATAAGCTTTACTCATGAAGCTCAAGGGAAAACCAATGCATCAAGACGTCTTTTATTTGTTTTTTTTTTCCTTTGAAGAGCAAGCTACGTGAAGAATAATTGATTACCCATCTAATCTTCATATAATATCTACTATTACTTCCAACAGCCCAATAGGATTAAGGAAAACAAAATTGCATAAAGTCAATTGACTTTACCTTCAACAGAGTACCCCAACGTCCATCCTCCCTATTCTTATGTGATATATTAATATTCAACACGCACACGTATTTTGACATTAAGATGCTGCAAATTTAATATCTCATGTTAGATCTTGATTTTAGTTGGTTGAGGAACTAGCAGCTACATTTATTAATTAGTCCCTGAGGCCTTTTTCTTTCTGCAATATGTCATCCATCAACAGCACCAGCAATAAAGTCTTTGATTGCATAATTCTATCCTCTTGTTAACACCATTTTTAGATGTCTAGTAGCATTTATTATGGTACATTGTATTAGACCTCAAAAGGTTTAATTTCATCTTAATATGAAGGCCCAACAGGAATATAAAGCCCATTGGACGCAGTCAACATAAGTCAAAGTCAATAGGAGAATACCATCAAGATCATCATGAGATAAAAGTCAAGAATGGCAAAAGGACATACGGTTAAAGAGCAATCATGAGGCAGATCCATATTAGGAAGAACGTGCAAGGCTACAGTTATTCAGCGCCAGAAGACGGTTGAGATTTGAACCAAATACGATTCAAATGTTTTCCCTCCAAGCAAGCACGGAAGTTACACACCACGTTTCTCTATAAATAGAGGAACGATCATCAAGCGCAAAAACATCAAGACAAACACACAACAACTTGCATTTACTCTTTTCTTAGTGTAGCCTAGCCTTAGCCTAGCCACCCCCTTCTGGGGTTATAGTTTAGTTCCTTAGACGTAGAACATGTTCTGGCGACGAATTCTGTAATTCTCCAATTGAAGCATGGAACCATGGAGGTAACAGCCTTCGTGTCTTCCATTTAGTTGTCCAGCCTGGCTTATCCCCCTATGTGTTGTAAAGTCTTTCTTAAAGTTTGTGGCATGTATGGGAATGTTGTGCTTTAATTAATAGATTAATTATTGCTTGCTCTATTTATTGTATCTCGCCTAAATTTATTAGGCGTTGTAGTTTAATCCTTAATTAAATTGCAACAAAGTACGTTAGCAAGGTTTTATCTAATTAGAACCGGTAACCCCCAGGGGCTAAGTCTCCCACGATATTCAGTATCAAACTACTGGGTGTACATTGACGTGTTTGCAAAGTCAACCAACTGATTTTGCACCAACAAGATTTTTGGCGGCCACAGTGGGAGGAGAAGATTCTTAATCAAATTGTGAACTTTCTTCTTCGTACATTCGAAAAACTAACTGTAAAAAACAGTTGTTTTTACTAAAATGCCGGACACACGTTCTAAAAAGAATAAGGAAGTTGCTCAGGAGGAATTAAGTTTCCAAAACATTGAGACGAGTTCTTCAATTCCTCTACAAACTAGGGCGCATGGTACAATGACGAACCAATTCACCATAGTCATGAAGAGTCAAATGGAGAGACCCCGCAAAGGGAAGGCTCATCTCCAGGTAGTACTGGTCGTGGACTCATACACCAAATGTATGGAATGTTCACAGAGATAGTAAAGAGTTTACTGTTAGAAGCCAGAGAGAGTCAGAGACAACAATTTGATTCCAACTACAAGACTCTAGCCCATGAGTCTGCCAGAGTCTTCACAGATATCCTCCAAAGGATAAGTGAAGAGAATAGAGAAATTAACTCTAGGCAGGTTGATAGGATACTGGTAGATATCAATGATACTACGAGTGCAACTTTCACGACCATGTCAAAATCTCTTGCCACTGAAGTAGTTACTCATCTAGAACCACTAGTCGAAAAACACTATCAGTTAGAGGCCCCATTGAATAGAGGAAGGGGAAATTCTGGTACAAAATCAGATGTTCCTCCACTAGGTTATCCTCCAAGGGTACATTTCTCCCATCCTGAAACTAGAGATACACTTAATTCAGGCGATCCACAAACTTCCTCCCATGCGCATCACACAAGGGCAATCCCCATGAGCTATGGAAAGGGTAATCATGGAAATCTTAGGAGAAGTGACGGAATGGCAGCGAGGGTGGAGCCAGGCTGGCACCAGGCGTCAGGACATCACCAACCTTCGCTTTCCATGGGTGGTGGACAAGTTGGTGACAACACACACCAATCTGGATCATCACAAGGAGGACAGAGGCAGGGTACTTTTGTTGCAAACAATAATAGTACACCATACGCATATACGCCTCATAACCAACCAACTATGGATGGTATTCCTTCTACACCTTATGTTTATATTCCTCCTAACCAACAAAATATGGCTGGTATGCCTCACTATGGAAATATTCCAGGATTTGGTCAGCCCTATGTTCCCTTTGCCCAAGCAAATGGTGCTTACCATCAGGGGATGCCTACAAATGGACATACATTTCCACCACAAATGGCGTTAGGAGCGGCCAATCCTACTTTCATGCACAACCAAGAGATCCCTATGGGAGGTTATCAAAATCAACCTTTCAATCTTAATCCTAACCATACGTATGATCATGCGGGAAAGATGGGATTTGGGAACATGGGATACCCGGGAAGGCAGGATCCTTTGGCAACGCAGGTTGAGGCACTAGTCCAAAGATTAGTGGGTGATACCTCTAGGAGAAATCAGAGGCAAATGGGTCAAAAACCTTACCCTGAGTTGATAGAGCAAATCCGTTTCCTTGAATGTTTAAGATACCTGACTTTACTTTGTTCTCTGGAAATGATAGAGTTTCCGCTGAAGAACATTTAGTTAGGTTCAATTGTCAGTGTAGGGAAGCAGCTGACAATGACTTCCTAAAACTTAGAATTTTTTCCATGTCTCTTACCCAGACTGCTTTTTGGTGGTACACTAATTTACCACCAAACTCCATTCACTCCTGGCAAGACATGCAAGTGCAATTTACAAATCATTTTGTACGCACTGAACCAGGAGTGACTCTAAGTGATCTGGCCAGAATCCAACAAAAGTTAGGAGAGTTTGTAGCAGACTACCTATCTAGATTCAAAATGGCCAAGATTAGGTGTCATGTTAGCATTCCCGAAAGAGAATTTGTACAAATGGCTCAAGAAGGAACGTTAATTCAATTTCGAAAAAGGTTTGATGGTCATGCCTTTGGCGATTTTGTTGAATTAGCAAAATCGGTTGTAAGGTATGAAAGAAACCTACAAGCTGAAAGTGCAGCAAGACACCAGAGTTTCTTGGCTCAAAATGAAGAGCCCTTCCACTTTGAGACTGCACCTAAAGTGGACGTGGTAGAAATCATTCAAGGAATACCTTATAAATGTTCTCCTTTAGAAAAGAAAGAGTTTTTAGCGCTAAAGGATATGAAATTTGGAAAGAAGAGGACATATACTTTTGATGCCAAGAAATCTAACTCTAGCTTTAACTGGTTATTATCTAACAAAAAGATAAAATTGGTAGGGAGACATAAAATAAGAACTGATGAGGAGGTTAAGGGTAAAAAATACCGTAAATGGCATGATGTAGTAACCCAATCCACTTATGAATGTATTGTCTTAAGAAACAAAATCTAGGATGAAATTGATAAGAAAAATATCATGTTTCCTGATGATGAAGATCTTAATGTAGTTAGAATGGACGAACCATTTGAACTATTCTGTGGTATGGTAGAGACTAATAATTTTTTTACTGCTACTTTGCAGGCATCTCAAGCTACCGAAATAGGTAACCAACTCTTCAACAAATTGCTTGATGAAGGAATCTTGGTTATGCCAAAGATAGCCAATGAAGAGGGATTGGAAGATATGTGCAGATGGCATATGAATGGGACACATACAATAGACCAATGCCAAGTTTTCAGAGGGTTCCTAACTAGGCAATTAAGTCTCAAAAGACTAGTGGTCTCAGAAATGGAACACCATGCCATTGAGCTAGAACCTATAAGGAGGTTGCTCAGAAGTTCCCATTACAGACTAGGGCGATAGAAGGGTTCAAGGCTCTGAGAAATGGAATGTGCTCACTATGTGCAGACAGGTTGACCTTTGAAATGGTTAGAACCCAGATCATCCCAAATGATCCTGCCTACGTGCCTGCTTACCAGCGTCCATTCCAGAAAAGGTCCAGAAGTCAAGGACCAAGGAAGCATGACAGCCCCAGTTCAGGCCCTTCCTTAAAAGGGAAAGAAAGGGAGCCAAGTCAAACCCCTGTGCCCAAGATTCTTAAAAGAAGGGTAAATTCCCATAGGGTCCAAGGGAAGTCAAAATTCAAGCCAGCAGTTAGGCCTTGGCCACTACAAGATGTCCAAAATTTTCCTAAAAGTAGGACAATAAAGATGAAGGAGTTAAGCGCAAATGCTGCTGCAGCAAGGGCTCTGATCAGCACTCAAAATGTGCAGGAGTCCCTTATAGCAAACATAAGATTTTGACGAAGAGGCGCTACTAGCTGGTATTACTATGTTATTACCTCTAGAAGAGGAACAATATGATATACCATCAATAAAGAATGGTGGCCAGCAGCCACAAGGAGGTGACTCTCTTATGAAAGAGAAACCAGGAAATGTCTTTAATGAGGATTATGATTCAGAATTTGGATCTGAGGATTTGGACTTATTGGTTTCAGACAGTGACTTAATTCTGGATGGAGACCCACTGATGAGCGAGCCTCAAACAGAGATGGGAGATAGCCAAAACGCGCAGTGTAATGTGGTCATGCTACCAACAGAGTTCAAAAAGTCAGAAGGCCAATCAGAATTCCAGACCAATACCACATCATGGGCAGATGAAGTTGACAATGAAGATAGGGCAGGTAAATTTAAAATTACTTATTCTCAAAGCTTGTCATCTTATTTAAATGCACCTCATAAGAAAGTGCCGAATAGGACATCTCTAAAAGCTAACCTCGAGAAATTAATCATAGATAAAATCTTTAGGTCAGTTGTTGTTGATAATAAGCACACTAAAGCCTTATTTCTAAATGTTGATTTTGAGGGAGTTCGTTTAGGCAAAGTATTGGTAGACACTGGAGCTACAGTTAATATTATGCCACTCTTTGTGTTCAGAAAACTAGGAAAGACTAGAAAGGATTTGCATAACATACAAATCGACATAACTGGTTTTTCTGCTTTATCTAGAAAAAGTGGAAGGAATGGCTATTTTAAAGATAAGAGTAGGGACTAAAACTACTTATACTGGTTTCTTCATAGTCGAAAGTGGTACTCATTATAATGCCATACTAGGAAGAGATTGATTACATCATAATTATGATATTCCATCATCACTCCACCAAGTTTTCATCTTGTGGAATGGTGACACTTATGAAATGGATCAAGCAGATGAGGAAGTTAGTCTAATTACATCTCCTGATTCTGTTTTTGTTAGGGACTCTCTAAAGTCAGTTCCTACCATCAAAATTGAGGTTGCTCTACAACTTGAGTCGCAAACTCACCAAGAGGTAGAAGACTCAGGTGCAATTCTCATTGAAGAAGTCAATGACGTCCCAGAAGTTGAAGACATTCAATCAAAATATGAATATATTCAACAGGCGCCAGACTATGATCAACCCTTAGCTCTCATTACTTTGTAGAGCTAGGATGTATTTTTCTTATAAAATTTTATTATGTTTATAAACCAAGAAGAATGTTGTAATGGGTTTACCCCTATCGTTGGTCAAGTAATGAAAGATTTAGTTTTTAGAAAATACCAAGAGGATTTTCTTATAAACTCTAATGCATGTTGCTCAACTTTATATGAAACTGAATCCTTTGATGAGGAGGATGATAAAGTATGGGCTAAAAGTGAGGATATTAAACAAGAGGTTCATGATCCACTAGAGGAAATAAATTTTGGGGATAATGAAAATCCACGTGTAACTTACAAAAGTAGGCTCCTCACTCACTAGTGGAAAAAAAAAGCAAAAGCTGCAGTGCAAGAGCTGCGGTCTATTGAAAACCGCAGCCTTTAATGTGAAGGGTTGCGGTTAGCCCTAAAACCGCAACCTTTAATGTGAAGGGTTGCGGTTAGCCCTAAACCCGCAGCCCTTTAACATAAAGGGATGCGGTTTTGGGCTAACCGCAGCCCTTGAGAGCCCAAATATGGAATAAACCCATTCAATTTGTTCCCACGCACAAATTGACTAACCTAAATTTCTAAATCTCTCACCGTCTCACCCTTCCCTCTCTCTCTCTAACCTCTCACTTCCTCTCTCCTCTTCGGCGCCAGTGACGCTCAACCGGCGACGCCTGCGAACAAGCACCGAGCGCTTCCCCCCTCCCCCTAGTCCCCCAGTCCCTCTCTATCTCTATCTAGGGTTTGCGAAAATTCAAGTGCAACGAAGATTAGATGACACCAGCATTTCTCCGGCGAGGGTTCATAACCGTTGGTGGTTTGCCGGTGAGGGCTCTTCTACATTCTCTCTCTTCGTGGCTGTTCAAGAAGTTTTCTCTCTCCTGTTCTGCTGGTGGTACGCCGGTCTTGTTGCTACTGCCTCAGCCTTTGCTTGGTGGTGCGCCGGTCTTGTTGCTTGGTGGTTCAAGAAGTTGACAGCAGCGTGTGAGATCTCTTCAACGTCTCCCTTCTCATCTCGCCTCCGCTCTTCTCCACCGTCTTTTTCGTCGTCGCCTTCTACTCCCTTCCTTGCTCGAGTTTGTCCTTCATTTCCTCTTTTTCTTTTTTATATTAATTAACCATGAGTTATGATTATACAATTCAGTGTTTGATTTTAGCTTTATTTTTTACCGATTCTATTGATTGAATTCGATTTTGTATGATTGAGTTTGAGTTATGTCTATTTTTTTGTGTCGATTTGGATGCGTTGAGACAGAGGAGAGATAAGCCTAGCATTGTTGATTATGGACATGATGATGTTGCTATGTCTCCTGAGGCTGAGGTGTAGAATTTTAATATATTTGGTTGTTGAATTTGGTGTTGAATTTTGTTTGCTGTGCTCCTCAATGTAATTGCTAAGCTACCTCTGCAAAATCCTCACTTTGGCAGTTGATTCTTAATGTTGAAGGAGTAGCTATTGCACCTTCAAACCTCATGTAGTCCCGATGGTTAGGTTAGCGACTCGAGAGTTTCTAACCCTTCTTTCCTGCATCACCCTTGTTTCTCTTTTTTTTTATGATCTTTTTTTTATAATATGGAATCACTAATAGCATTGCCATGTCAAATTTCCTTTAGTCAATACGTCTGTTTGTTTGATATGCCAGTTCTTTTGGTGCGAATGGTGAAGTAACAATAGGATTTAGGTTTCGTATCTGCTGGTGTTCCTATGTAAGACTTCTGCTGCTTTTGAGAAATTATATGGAGTTAGGTATTAGTCAGTTGGCTCACAATTTCTTGTATGCATAATGTTGATTTGCTGGATCTAGTTGTGTAGCAAGAAACAAGCGTTTATTTCATGCACAATGTGAGTTTCTCTTTCTCTTTCAAGTTTGCACTAGCCTAGGTTTGGTTCTCTGTATTAATGTATTTATTGTAGTCTTTTTTGTGGTTATGTGTATATTGTTGTTATTTGTTTGGCATATAATGCTGAGGATGTGTATATTTTGAGTATTGGTGTGTTACATATTCTTCTTCAGCTCTGTGCTAATGTCATTTGATCTTTTTTATTGTAGTTTTTTGGCACTTTTTTTTATGTGAAGGTTTGTTTTGTTATCTTGTGGATGTCGGTTATAATCATCTATACTGGTGTTTTTTAAACTCTGAATAATCTGCTGCTTGTTGGCTTGTTCTTTTTTAGATGGTTGAGTTATATGTGTCATGTAGTATCCTCCGGTATATATTATCTTGTGCATATACCAAGCCTTTCTTCCTGCTTCAGGCTTATGTTCATCGTGTAACTGGATGATTTCTTGGGTTTGAGCTCATTGGGTTTGAGCTCATTGGGTTTGAGAATATGTGTTGTTCGTAATTTTGCAGCTTGTGTTTTTCTCTCGTGTTTTTGTTGTAACATCAGTTTCCGGTTAATTTAGGGAACTCCAAAAGTAGATGGGACTGTTAATGAGGGAACAACGACTGTCATGGGGATCTTTGCAGGAATGTTATATGGAGGCAGCAAGGAAGCAGCTGCTTCTGCCATTGTTAGTTGAGCTTGGACTTGGAATTTTGGGGAATATATTTGAAGTTGTGTACTGTCTTCTAAACTAACATTAAATGTGTGTCACATGTAAAGTTATACCGGTTTGCACTTTAGTCTATACAACAAATTTCTGATTTCTGATGGATAATGATCAAATCCTGCAGGTCGAAAATGTCAAGGCTTTGCTTGAAGTGGAGGTTAAAAATCTCCAATCTTTTAGTTATTATTTTATTTTTATTAATGCAATTCCTATCTTATTTTTATTAATGCAATACCAATACCAATAGCAATAGCAATAGCAATAGCAATAGCAATAGCAATAGCAATAGCAATAGCAATAGCAATAGCAATAGCAATAGCAATAGCAATAGCAATAGCAATAGCAATAGCAATAGCAATAGCAATAGCAATAGCAATAGCAATAGCAATAGCAATAGCTAATTCTATAATGCAATACCTATACCTATACCTATAACTATGGTAGTATTATTAACAGTGAGTTTGGATTTCTGGGAGGCAGAGTGGGGTGTCGCTGCAGCAGCAACAATTGTTGTACAATGGCAAGGAGATGAAAAACCATGAGAAGCTCAATGGACTCGGCGTTTGCGATGGTGATTTGATCATGATGCTTTCTAATGCTGCTGCCCCTGGGTATTCTTTTCCTTTTCCTTTTCCTTTTCCTTTATTATGTTTACTTAGATAAATCTGGATGGATATATGATATATCTATGCCACTAGTCACTAGCTTTTTCCATTTATTAGTATTAATATGACAAGGGATGATCTTCACTCTCAATTTGAAGTTGCGATCCTATTCCTGCCAAAAAATAAACCTGCTCACTTCTTGTTCATGTTGTAACACATTCTCATGGAATCAATTGCTTTTTCCATTTTGGTTTTATTTGTCAGGTTTTGAGGGATTCGGATGCTAGTCTTGGTGGAGTTGTTGTATTGCCTTCATGGCTGTTCTTTGGTAGGTTTATTTTCTGATATTTGTGATCCTGCTTATATATTGTAATTCGAACAATCGAGGGCAATCTCGAACTAATGTAATTCAGTTATTATTTTCTCTATATTTGTGTAAAAAACATAATTTCTAATGAAAAATGATACTTTTATATATATATAACTGTTTGGGAACATTTAGGACAAAAAAATGCAAAAAAAAAAAATTGATTTTTTTTTTGGGTCACAAGGGCTGCGGTTTGGGCAAAAACCGCAGCCCTAGGTGGGTTAAGGGTTGCGGTTAAGGGCCAAACCCTTGATTTTTGCCCTGACCGCAGCCCATGACGCGCTAAGGGCTGCGGTTTTTAACCGCAGCCCTTCCTAAATGCCAAGGGCTGCTAGTCCAATGGCTGCGGTCAAAAAACGCAGCCCTTAGGCCCCTTTTGACCGCAGCCCTTGGGCTTTTTTCCTCTAGTGACTAACCAAGAAAAACAGGAAATCATAAAAATTCTAAAAGAATTTAAAGACTGTTTTGCATACGAACATCATGAAATGCCTGGCATTGATAGGGAATTAGTAGAGCATAAACTACCTATCAAGGAAGGATTTAAGCTTGTGGCCCAAAGTACTAGAAGACTAGCGCCTGAATTGACAAAGCCTATACAAGAGGAAATAAACAAACTCCTCAATGCAGAGTTCATAAGGCCTTGCCAATATGCGGACTGGATCTCCAATATAGTTCTAGTAGTTAAGAAAAATTGCAAGATATGAATCTGAATTGACTTTAGGGATCTGAAAAAAGCTATGCCTAAAGATCAATACCCCATACCAGTGGCTGATCTCCTAATAGATGCAGACATGAATACATATCTTCTATGGATTGGTATGCAGCATATCACCATTTAAGGATTACATATGAAGACTGTAACAAAACAGCCTTCAGATGTCCAAAATCATTAGGCTTGTTTGAATACGTGGCCATGCCATTTGGATTGAAAAATGCTGGAGCCACATACCAACGAGCAATGGACGCAATCTTTAAGGATATGATTGGTAAGATCATGGAAATCTATGTGGATGACATACTAGTAAAGTCAAATGACTTTTTAAGACATAAAGAGCATTTGATTAAGTCATTCACCGGAATGAGAGAATATCACCTAAAAATGAAGCCACTCAAATGTGCATTTGGAGTTAAAGCTAGTAACTTTTTAGGATTCCTGATTCACAAAAATGGAATGGAAATTGACTAAAATAAGGCAAAAGCAGTGTTGGCAGCCAAGTCAGCTTCTAATAAGAAGGAATTGCAAAGATTCCTTGGACAGGTCAATTTTGTCAGAAGATTCATGGCTAATCTAGCTGGAAAAACTATAAAAAAATCACCACTATTAAGATTGAAACATGAATCAGAATTCAGATGGGAAGAAGAACATCAAAAGGCCTTTGACCAGATCAAGCAGGATTTGGCAAATCTGCCTGTGCTGATTCCTCCAAGGCAGAATGGAAAACCACTAAGGATGTATCTGTCTGCTTGTGAAGATTCCATTGGGAGTCTCCTTACTCAAGAAAATGAAAAGGGGCATGAGCAGGCCATATTCTACCTAAGTAGAATCGTACATAATACAGAGAAAAGATATACAATGGCAGAAAAATGGTGTTTGTGTTTATATGATGCATCAGTTAAACTCATACATTATTCCATGGCCTTCACAGTAGAATTGGTATCTCCAACAGATGTCATAAAATATATGATATCCCAACCTTTCATAAAAGGATTGTTAAGCAAATGGAGTTTACATTTACTGCAGTTTGACCTCATATATGTGCCACAAAAGGCAGTCAAAGGTCAAGCCTTAGCTGATTTCTTAGCAACTCATCCTTGCTGTGACTCATGAATCATTGATGAAGACATCTTTCCATTGGTCTTATTCTTTGATGGGTCCAACACGAGAGAAACAGCAGGAGCTGGAATATATATTTTATCTCCTGGTGGGATCCCAACTAAGGTAGCAGTAACCCTAAAGGGTTCATGTACCAACAATAGAGTCAAATATGAAGCTTTATTAATTGGATTGGAGATGCTGCTAGAATTGGGAGCTAAGAAAGCAAAGATATATGGGGATTCTCAATTGTTATTTATCAAATAAATGAGGAATTCAAGAGTATATCACTAGTATCACTGGAGTGTGGTAAGAAAGCACAAAAAATGTCTAAACAATTTAAGGAAAACACTTTTATACACATTCCTAGAGAAGAGAACGAAGTAGCAGATCAGCTGTCCCAAATAGCCTCTGCTAGAGAAGAGATACCTTCACAAAATGAAGATATCATTCTCCAAGAGAAGATCCTAGAGCCTCTCAGTGAAACTGATCAAGAAAGATCAGAGAATCTATTGGAAGTCTATAGAATTTCAATATTAAGAGAGGAGAAGGACTGGAGAGATGAAATTATTCAATATCTCCAGAACCCAACTGGAACAAAGGTGCCAAATAGAGTCAAAATGGCAGCCACCAAGTTCTATATGCAGTTTGGTGAACTACGCAGAAAGGATCCAGAAGGATTACTTTTAAGATATGTGGATGCTGGAGAAGCTCTAACTCTCATGGCAGAAATTCACCAAGGACTATGTGGGGCTCATCAAAATGGCCTAAAAATGAGATGGCGGTTGCACGAACATGGTTTCTATTGGCCCACTATGAGAAAGGATGTATAGATTATGCTATAGGTTGCAAAAGATGTCAAAAGTCTGGACCTATCAGCAGGGCACCTGCTTCAGAACTTAAGTACATTCTTAAACCTTGGCCCTTCAGAGGATGGGCAGTGGATGCCATAGGAGAAATCCATCATGCATCCTCTAAGAAGCATTCATACATCCTAGTGGTGACTGATTACTTCACCAAATGGGTGGAGGCTCAGGCTTTCAACAAGATCAATACCCAAGTTGTCATAAATTTCTTGGAAGAGAAAATCTTTACAAGATTTGGAATTCCAGAAACTATAACCTTTTATTAAGCCACAGTCTTTAGAAATCTTGACAAACTGGATTATCTTAACCAGTTTGGGATTACTAAATTGCATTCAACGCCTTACTATGCTCAAGCAAATGGTCAAGCTGAAGATCATAGTAAAAGGGATCTCAAAACTCATTGACAATAACCCAAGAAAATGGGACGAGTTGTTGTTATATGCCCTATGGGCCTACATGACCTCTAAAAGGGAAGTAACAGGAGTTACTCCTTTTAATTTAGTTTATGGACATACTCAAGTGATCCAAGCTGAAGTGAATGTGAGATCATCAAGGGTAGCCCAACAAATGGGATTATCAGGAAATGATTATTCACATGCGATGAATATTGAAATTATGGATGCTCTAGAAGCTGAGGAAGAAGCTCTAGCCAAGATGAGAATCCAAAAAGAAAAGGTTGCTAGGGCCTACAACAAAAAAGTAGTGCCTAAAGAATTCCAGGAGAATGATAAGGTTTGGAAAATATTTCTGCCAGAAGCAACTTACAAGGATCCACAATTAGGGAAATGGTCACCTAAGTGGCAAGGTCCCTTTATCATTCATAAGAAATGTCTTGAAATGCATATATATTAAAGGATATAGATGGCAATATAAAAAAAAGAGCCCTGAATGGAAAATTTCTAAAGAAATATCATCCATCTATATGGGAACGACATGATCTTGTGTTTCAACAAAAAACATGCAGAATTATTTCAAACAGCAAGGGATCATTAAAATTACAACATTAATAATAATGTTACGTTTTTGACATTCCAACATTGTCTAACAGCTAAACTAAGATGTTTAATGGCTGACCAAGCATTACAAAGCTTTTCCTTCTGAAGGATTAAGCTTTGCTGTACAACCATATCTTTGAACATCTCTTACCTCAAATGAGCAAGATTTGTTCGCCCTTGGTGCAGCTTCTTCTCTTCAGTCTTAATAGAGTTTTGGAGTGAAAACTTCTCATTTATGATATTGATCTCCTCTTTATTAATCTCAGTCAGGCGATTTTGTAAAGATTGCCTCTTCTCAGAAAGAAGCTTCAGCTTCTGATCAAAAGAACTCAAAGAGTCCTAGATCTGTTTACTGAAGTTTTTGAAGGATTTAGCTTGAGCTTCCAAAGAAGTCTCCTCTTCCTGAAGTTTCTGAGCTGAGAACTTTGGAGATTGGATTCTTGATTCGGCAATACATTGCTGAAGAAGGAGAGTCTCTTCAACATAATAAAGACACTGAAGGAATATGTCCTTAGATATCCCGGCAATTACTAAATATAAAAGGAATTATTATAGAGATAATTAATTACGTTAGTTTAGTAATCACATTTACTTGCTAGAGAATAAATGTTGGTTAGTAGAACAATATTGATTGTACCTACAACTAAGTTAACCTAATCCTATGAGGTCACACATTGTAGTAACTAATTGAAGTAAGGAAACCGGCCAATAGGAGAAAGTAGGGTTAGGTTAGGTCTCTCTCTTATTTTATTCTCCTACTATTATAAAAGGTTATAATAGCAGAGAGGAAAAGAACGTTCAATTTGACAGTAACATTCAAACTGAAAAGAGAGAGAAAAAACCCTATTTTTCCCTTTGGAAAATCCGGTCATCCTCCCTAAAAAGCAAGAGAGTGAAATCTGTTCATCCTCTTCCTTTCTAGCAAACGTGGGAATTCAATTGGTGCTCGTGGACTAAGTAGAGGGACATCAATTGCTGTTCTTTGATCTCTAGCACTTGCAATCCGGTGGAAAACACGCTACAAAGGTTGTACATTCTTTTCCTTATAATATGATTCATATTTATGTTATGCATGCGATCTTGTGATAGATGTTAGGAAATTTGTTTCCTGAAATTCCGCTATATGCATCTATATGTTCCTACAGTGGTATCAGTTTTGCCTCTTGCATAATGTTTATATGATCATGTTCATGTGCTATTATGGATTAATTTGCATAATTAATATGGTGATATTAATTGATTGAAAATTGTTAAAAACTGTTTTAACAAATAATCATGCTCGTCGTTTTTTCTTCCTCTCAAAGACCCGAAATTTAATTTTTTAATGGTGTTTTGAAATCAAAAATCTGATTCCCTGGCTTCATCACTGTTCGGTAAGTGCATAATTTGGATTGATTCAAATTGAATCTGTTAAATGTTCATGCTTAATTTGATTATGCAAAATAACTAAATAACAACTCAACAAATCTGATTTTAGTTGTGTAATGAATTAATTTAATTTGCCCCAAAATTTTCGAAACCATAATTTTTCCGACAAAAATGCACAATTTCGTTTGAAACAAGTGTAATTGTTACATAAATTGAAATGAAATTTGGAGCCCCAACCATGGCTGGGTGGCACGGTGAGGCCACGGTGTTTGTCGCGGCGTTACGTGCGGCGGAAAACAGATGCGAAATTGCAGAACCTCGCGCGGAGGGTGCTGCGGTGGCTCGCTTCGGCTGCTGCTGCGGCGGTTCGAAGGTCGTCGTTACATACCTGGCTTCGTGTTGGGCGTGTGGTGGCCGACTGTTGCTGCAGATGCGAACCGCGCTGAACGGCCTCGTGCTGCTGGCGCTTGCTGCGGTGGTGGGATTAATCCCAACTGCCGTGGCAGATCTTCAAGTTGTTGAAGATGATGATTTCGTGGGAGATCTTCAAGTTGTTGAAGATAGTGAATCGTGGCTAAACATCAGGAAGACTGGTAGATTTTTCGGTTTTGGTTAGCTAAAAAAATAAATAAATTAATAAAAGAGGAATTTAAACGTTATCTTTTAATGACTGCAGTTTTGTGCAGTTACCTCTTCTTATTTTTCTTTTTCTTTTTTATTTGAGCATTATTATTAATTTCCAATCATGCAAATTAAAGTTTAATTTGATTAATTCCATAATAGGTTCTAATTGAATTAAAATAAGGAAGTTTCCTAGAGTTAGTTTACCACTTAAATGGTTAAGTACAATAACTAATATGGAAACGTTTTTGCTTTAGTTATTTCTTAAATTTGTTAAGTTTAACTATAGGTTGACATGTTTACTATTAATTGTTAATGACATGTTTTATTTGCTTCTTAATTGTTAATAAGTGATTTTTAATGTTTATTTTATTATGATATTACAAATGCATGGATGCTTAATATAATATGTTTGATATTATGTTTTGCATGTTGTGACTAGTATGGCCCAAAACTAGGATAGAAATTACGATCTGCGCATCGTTAAATTTTATGTAAATTATATACGATCTGCGTATCGTTTGTATTTTTGTAATTTAAATTTAAATTATTTAAATTATAAATTATTCATATAATCAAGACTGAAGTTCCCTGGAGAATTAAGGATGGAGATCCATGAAGATTCAAGAAGGAATTCATGAAGATTAGTTTTCCTAAGTTTAGGGGCCATACTAGGATCACTTTTAATTATACTTATATTCATTTATTCATTTATCATGTTTAAATGCTTTCTTAAGTTTATATATGTGTGGTTATTTATGTTATGTGTTCACTTTAAATTAACCAACATAGTAAACTTAGGTCCCCAACATGTAATATTGAGTTTAATTGCTTTCCAAACAACACCTATAACGCCTTAGATAGTGAGTAATAGGTTCTGCCAAAGCAGGGTGTTGCTCATTTTATCCGGGGATAGTAGGGTGGGTTTTTGAAACTTACATGTTAATGTTTGGTTTAACTCCACAAAATCATCAAAAGACAAAGTTTTGGGTTTTGAAGCTAAGAGATAGGAGTAAACAAGGAGTTGATAACCTGTCTACCAAGAATTATAATTAGTTATAATTAGTAAAGTGTTCACTTACCTCAACTACTATAAATTAAAGGCAGGGCCAAAGTCCGTTTGATTATAGTGGGAGGGGATATTAGTGTTTATTTATTCAATAGGGGACTCTTATTTTGAATAAAGGGTAGTAGTTAATTAAAATTTGTTAAATTGCTGCTTTCTTGATAAACAATGATTGAATCTTGCTTTATTATTCTTTTGTTGTAGTTATCATGTCTGGTTCAAACAACAACAACCACCACGGTTTTAATTTGCGCTATTTACTCGAAAAGGACAAACTAACTGCTCATAACTTCCTAGAATGGGAAATGGGCGTGAGAATCGTTCTCGAGTCGAAGGAAGGGAAAGTGTTCTTGATAATCCTCTCCCCGAACCCCTGCTAGACACTTGCTTACTCAAGTGAAAGGAGAGCAAGACAAACCATTGAGCAAAATTACGTGCAAGTAACATGTTTGATGCTTGCTTGCATGGAACCGTAATTTCAAAAACGTTTTGATGGTGCGGACGCCTATTCCATCCTCCAACAATAAAAACTATGTTTCAGAAAAACGCGAGGTTGGAAAGGTTTGAAGCTCATTGTAAGTTGCTGGAGTGCAAGTTGGGAAAAGGAAAACCCGTTGGTCCGCATGTGTTCAATATGATTGGACACTTTCAGATAATGGAAAAATTGGGCTTCCCTTATCCCCCAGAACTAGCAACTGATATTGTGATCAAATCCTTGCCTGAAAATTTTCAAAACATTCAGTTGAACTTTTACATGCAAGGAGGGGAGGCTACCTTGCAAGAGCTGCATGGTATGCTTACTCAGGCTGAAAGGAGCTTGCCGGCTGAACCTGAACATAAGGATTTTCTAATGGTTAGGAAAGGCAAGCAATTTAAGAAAAAAGGGGCACCTCTAAACAAGAACAAGGGCAAGGTTGTTGCCACTGATGATACTTCTAAGCCAAAGGCCACTCCTAAGGCAAAAGTAGCAGCACTACATGAGTGCTTCCATTGCCATAAGATTGGCCACTGGAAGAGGAACTGCCCTAAGTATCTGGAGGATAAGAAGAGTGGTGCTTCAACTTCAGGTATTTATGTTATAGAGATTAACTTATCTACTTCTACTTCATGGGTATTTGATACTGCGTGTGGATCTCACATTATTTGTAATGTGCAGGCACTAAAAAGAAGTAGATCATTGAGCAAAGGAGAAGTGGACCTCCGCGTGGGCAATGGAGCACGAGTTCTTTGCTTTGGTCGTGGGAGATTGTAGTCTACTTTTACCTTCTGGTTTAGTATTAGAACTTTATAATTGCTATTATGTTCCAACTATTACCAAGAATATTGTTTCGATTCCGGTTTTGGATTCGGAAGGTTTTTCATTTCAAATTAAGAATAATTGTTGTTCTGCTTATTTGAATGATGTATTCTATGTCTCAGCTAAGTTATCAAATGGTTTATATGTGCTAGACTTAGAAACCCACATCTATAACATAGACAACAAGAAACCTAAAACAAATGATTCGAACCCGACATACCTATGGCATTGTCGATTAGGCCACATAAGTTCAAAGCGTATTGAGAAGCTTCATAAAGATGAAATTCTCAAATCATTTGATTTCGAATCATTTGATACTTGTGAGTTTTGCTTAATGGGGAAAATGATAAAGTCCCCTTTCACAGGTTCAAGTGAAAAGGCCAATGACCTTTTAGCCCTCATACATACTGATGTGTGCGGACCCATGAGTACGTTGGCTAGGGGAGGGTACAGTTACTTCATTACTTTTACCGATAATGTGAGCAGATTTGGATTTGTTTACCTCATGCGGCATAAGTCGGAATCCTTTGAAAAATTTAAGGAATTCCATAATAGAGTACAAAACCAACTTGGGAAGAAAATTAAGACATTACGATCCGATCGTGGTGGTGAATATTTCTCTCAAGAATTTGGTGATCATTTAAAGGATTGTGGAATTCTTTCACAATGGACTCCACCAGGAACACCACAGTTAAATGGCGTTTGTGAAAGAAGGAATCGAACTCTACTTGATATGATTCGATCCATGATGAGTCTTGCTGATCTTCCTATTTCATTCTGGGATTTGCGCTTGAAACAGCGGCATTCACACTTAACAAAGCACCATCCAAAGCAGTGGAAAAGACACCATATGAAATGTGGACTGGAAACGTTCCAAAATTGTCTTTTCTAAGGATATGGGGTTGTGAAGCCTATGTAAAACGTTTACTTTCTGATAAGCTTTCACCCAAATCTGATAAATGTCTCTTTATGGGTTACCCAAAAGAGACTAAGGGATACTACTTCTACAACCAAAACGAAAACAAAGTGTTTGTTACTCGTAATGGTGTCTTTCTGGAAAAGGAGTTTATTTCCAGAAAAAACAAGTGGGAGAAATGTATATCTCGAAGAAGTTCGAGATGAGCAACAAATGGATAAGGTTAACACCTCATCAGAGGCGGCCCGGCATGAAAATGCTCAGGAGGTGGTGCATTCAATTCACGTACCTCCTACCGTCCCACTTGGAGATACTCCATGCGAAGTCACTCAACCTAGTGAGGTAGAAACTTCTTCTGTTGTTCCCCAACGTAGGTCTAGTAGGACCATCATTCCATCAAAGAAATATATTGATTTCCTTTTGACTGAAAGTTCTGAAATAACGATTTTAGAATCAGAAGAGCCTACTAGCTACAAAGATGCTTTGGATAGTCAAGACTCCGAAAGATAGCTTGAGGCCATGAAATCTGAAATGGATTCCATGTCTGAAAATGAAGTATGGGACTTGGTTGATTTGCCTGATGGGGTATAACCCATTGGATGCAAATGGATTTTCAAGTTGAAAACAGACAAGGATGGAAACATTAGTGTTTTCAAAGAAAGGTTGGTGGCGAAAGGTTTCAAACATATTCATGGTATTGACTATGATGAAACCTTCTCACTAGTAGCCATGCTAAAGTCCATTAGGATAATCCTTGCGATTGCTGCCTTTCATGACAATGAAATATGGCAGATGGATGTCAAAACCGCTTTCTTGAATGGGTTCTTGAAAGAGGATGTGTACATGACACAACCTCAAGGTTTTGAAATCTAGAAAATCCAGGGAGGGTATGCAAGCTTAAGAAGTCCATTTATGGACTAAAGCAAGCATCAAGGAGTTGGAACCTCAAATTTGATGAGGCAGTCAAGAAATTTGGCTTTCTCAGAACTGAAGAGGAATCTTGTGTATACAAGAAGTTAAGTGGGAGTAGTATTACTTTTCTGGTCTTGTATGTGGATGACATACTTCTCATAGGAAATGATAAGACCATGCTTGAGTCGATCAAGGAATGGCTTAAAAATTGTTTCTCTATGAAAGACCTAGGAGAGGCGAGAGTACATATTGGGAATAAAGATCTATAGAGATAGATCGAAAAGGCTAATTGGGCTCGGTCGGGGAAACTTATATTGATAAGGTTCTTGCAAGGTTCAAGCTGGAAAACTCCAAAAGAGGTTTCATTCCCATGCAACATGGCATTGCACTTGGCAAGACTCGGTGTCCTTCGAGTCCCGATGAGGTCAAGCGTATGAGTAATGTTCCCTATGCTTCGTTGTAGGATCCATTATGTATGCCATGATATGCACTCGATTGGATGTTGCATATGCTTTGAGTATATGCAGAGATACCGGTCAAATCCGGGAGATGCGCACCTGGATTACAAATAAAAACATTCTTAAGTACTTGCGAAGGACTAAGGATAATTTTTTGGTTTATGGTGGAGATGATGAGTTGGTTGTTACTTGGATACACCGATGCAAGCTTCCGGAGTGACAAAGATGATTTCCGATCGCAATCGGTTTCATATTTTGTCTCAATGGAGGAGCCGTGAGCCGGAAGAGCTCTAAGCGAGTACCATCGCGGATTCTACAACAGAGGCCGAGTATATTGCGGCGATCGATGCAAAGAAAGGAAGCCGTTTGGATCAAAAGTTCATTGGTGAGCTTGGTGTAGTTCCTAGCATTGAGAATGGCATTGAGTTGTATTGTGACAACAATGGTGCCATTGCTCGTCTAAGGAACCCGATCGCATCAAAGGTCTAAACATGTGCTCGGGAAATTCCATCTCATTCGAGAAATCGTTGGTAGAGAGGATGTGAAAGTAAGCAAGGTTCATACCGAGGATAACGTAGCGCAATCCTCCGACTAAACCGCTTGCTCAACCTAAGCATGAGTGTCATACTAGGTCTATGGGGCTTAAGCATATGGGAGAATAGCTTTAGGTTGTTTACTTCATGTTTACAATTGTAAAGACATTGATTATGCTTTGATTGTTTATCAATAAAAATATGTTTCTTATTTAATTGTTTGGTTTAGTATTAAATAAAATGTCCAAATAATTTGTGCTTTCAAATAGGATTATCGAAAACGTTTTGATAATGGAACCCTATAAAGTGAACAGAAATCACAACTTATTTAAAGTCCCTAGTCTAAATCACTAAATTGGACATAAGTGATTTATTTAAAAGACTAGTATATAATTAATTGATAGCGCAATTCCATGGGCTATGGAGACATAGAGATGTCTAATTGATTATATGGATGTATAGTTGATACATTGAGACTTGACCTAATTAGATTCTAAAAGTAGAATCGAACTACTATATTTAGTGGATTCCTTAGACATGAGTATGTCTTAATAACCACAACATAATTAGTTTAACTTTGACACTGCTAAACGCCGCGCCGTAAAAGGAGGTTATAAAGGCAATGATCAGGTGGGCTAAGAATTGAGTGGGAGTTATGGTCATACAAGAGTGGATAAGTCCTCCTATTAAATAGGAATGGTGTCTAGGCCTCTTGATGAGCGAGAACTGGAAAATTGCATGGCCATGCGGAATAGGATTAAAGAGTTAATCCTTATTTGAGCAGTTCGAACTCAAAGATCAAGGAACATAAATTTCAGAATAACATGGTGTTATCAAATTTGGCATTAAGTGACTTAAGGAATTTAGCATTGCGCTCTTATCTTCGGACAAGTGGGAGATTGAAGGAATATGTCCTTAGACGTCCCGGCAATTACTAAATATAAAAGGAATTATTATAGAGATAATTAATTACGTTAGTTTAGTAATCACATTTACTTGCTAGAGAATAAATGTTGGTTAGTAGAACAATATTGATTGTACCTACAACTAAGTTAAGCTAATCCTATGAGGTCACACATTGTAGTAACTAATTGAAGTAATGAATCCGGCCAATAGGAGAAAGTAGGGTTAGGTTAGGTCTCTCTCTTATTTTATTCTCCTACTATTATAAAAGGTTATAATAGCAGAGAGGAAAAGAACGTTCAATTTGACAGTAACATTCAAACTGAAAAGAGAGAGAAAAAACCCTATTTTTCCCTTTGGAAAATCCGGCCATCCTCCCTAAAAAGCAAGAGAGTGAAATCTGTTCATCCTCTTCCGTTCTAGCAAACGTGGGAATTCAATTGGTGCTCGTGGACTAAATAGAGGGACATCAATTGCTGTTCTTTGATCTCTAGCACTTGCAATCCGGTGGAAAACACGCTACAAAGGTTGTACATTCTTTTCCTTATAATATGATTCATATTTATGTTATGCATGCGATCTTGTGATAGATGTTAGGAAATTTGTTTCCTGAAATTCCGCTATATGCATCTATATGTTCCTACAGACACGCTATCCAGTACTCAAAACCTTGAGAAATCAGGGATTCCAAAATCTGTTTAAGAGCCTGAGCAGAAGCCTGATCATAAGGGTTGTTTGTTCAGGTCAAGCAGAGATCCCATACTTTGTCTTCTTGTTTTATGTGCTCAGATGATCCATCATTGGAATGATCACTATTAGAAAAGGTAGGTTGATCCCTCACAATAATAGCTGTCTGCAGATTAACCTATTTCCCTCCATCAAACTCTTTCATCACACTTGCTTCTTGATTGCTTCCCTCTGCATAACAAAGAAGAGAAGCCAAGTTAGCAAGAGAGTGAAGTCTGGTATCGTGAGGACATGGACTCATATTGAGGAAGACTAAAATGAATTCATGAGGAAAGAAAGGCAGACCAGTTCCTGAAGTAGATGCTGATGTTTTTGAAGAACCTTTGCAAACAGAGGTAATCACAAGTTCAGATTTGCTCCGTAAAGGTGTGACCTCTAAAGGGATGACATCTTTCCAAACTTCATTCCCAGCAATAGATGGAATTGCTATAACAATAGTGGTAGCAGCATGAGAGCTTGGAACTTCAATATCTAAAGGACTTGATTCCAAGGGATCTTCATCGAGTTGATGAAACATGTCCTCATCGGAGATTCCACATGAAGATGCTCGGTCTCTCTTCCAACCGGGGGGCATCACATCCTTCCAAAGAGGGGGTAACCATATGCTCCAACTGGGGGGCAGCACCACTTGAAGAGGGAGGATTGATGACAAGTTCATCAATAGGGCCACCCTTTGAACTTAACTCTGGATCAGCTATTTTGGGAACATCTCCTAAAGGATGGCTGGCAGAGCCAAGGGGTGATAACTTCTTAGAAGAAGGATCATTGACAGTCTTAGGCTCAATGTCATCAGCACCAGAGGAACCAGGAATAAATTAATCAGTATTCCAAGAAGTGAAACTTCTCATAAAGAGAGTAAAGGTGAAATTCATACTTGCTTTGACTCCTGGGAGTTTCCTTTTGAAAATTTGAGATATGGTCTTGTCATCATCTTCATCAGAGGAGATGATATACTATGGTATCTCTGAAGAAACTTCCAACTTAGGACGTTTCCTGCTGGAATGCCTTAAAGGTTTGGAGGCAGAGAGACAGCCATAATCTCTCTTCTTTGTAGCCTTCTTAGGAGGCTCAGGTTGCTCCACTAACCCCTTGGGTTGATTGTCCTTGGAAGCAGAGAGACAATTGTAATCTCTTTTTCTTGCAGCTCTTTTGAAAGGGTCAATCTGCTCCAGTGGCCCCATGGTTTGGATGTCCTCCACAGTCCGGACCTCTCCATAGGAAGCCCCTTGATCATAAGCAGCATCATCTTCATCCTCCGAAGAGGTATGAGGAGGAACCCTTTTGTCTATGGTATTCCAATGGAGCTGGTCAAATCTAGAATCTACTGTCATACCATCAGGCACTCTTAGCTTCTTCTTGCCAGCTTTTGCTAAAAAGTCAAAAGGAAAACATAAAGAAGATTTAGTAATATTCATTTCCACTAAAAGTTATAAAATAACTAAGGATGGAAATTACTTACAACCTAAGAAGAGTTGATCATCAAAGTTCGCCAAAGCATCCAAACATGTTGAGTTGTTTGGGAATATATGATCCCATCACAGATGGAAGCCTCGAATAGCTTTAGTGATCCATTTCCAAGGAGACATGGACATCGAAGTAAGGCTGAGAGTTCTACTCTAGAGAGCTCTACCTTCTTCAAAACGACCCCTTGAAGTCCAAGGATCATTGCGGGTCAGAAACTAAGGAATAGCTAGCGGTTGGACCAATCCAAATTGTCTAGCTACCAATTGTGGATTATAAGCCTCAAAGCCAAAGTATTCAGGCTCATCTGCTATTACATCCATAGACCTAAGAACACTGCTCCAAAAGTTTCCACTTCCTAAGGAACTAGAGTGGATGTTCAGGAATTGTAGCCAAGCAGGCACTACTTGATGGCGCCAAGTTTCATTTTCCGCAGAAACAGTGGGAAAATGTTCCAGATACTAGGATTGGACTTAGAAACCAAGAAGTATGAAAGAATCAAACTTGGATGCCAAACCTCGTCTGGAGATACAAGATTGAAGCTTACTTCACCATAACAGCTACAATCATCAAGACTAGAGAGGAACAAAAGGGGATCAAAAGAATGATCTTTCTCCTATGAACGCTTAGGTGCTTTAAAAGCAGAAGAGGGATTGAGAACCATCAGACAAGGTAGATACATATGGCCCCAACAAGTCAAGAGCCATAGGGGCCTAAATCCTTTGTCAGTAGAGAATATGGGAGACTCAGAGGTATGAATTCCAAAACCTTTGAAGGATTCTCTACTCCTGAAAAGACATCTATAATGTTGTCCCAATAGAACAGGAGCCAAAGCTACTTCTTCAGAAGTAGAGGAGATGTTAACAACTAGGGATAACCATAATGTTACTACTCCTCCAGCTCTAGACATCATTAATTTGGAGAAAGCAAAAGTAAGAAAAAGTACTTCCTCTTGAGAAGTAACTTCCTCACTAGTATCCTTATTGATGAAGAAATCAAAAAATTTCTAGAAGCCACACTTGCTAGCACTAGCAGAAGGACTAGGAGCCTGGCAAAAGATTGTTAAGCATTAACTGTATAGCTGATTGCATTCTTTAATATGGTGAAAGATAGGAAGTTCAATTCCATATTTACCTGTTGGAGAAGTCCCGGCAATGAAGGCAATATCAGCTAATGTCACAGTCATTGGTCCCCATCGGAACAAGAAGCAATTGATGGCAGGTTCCCAACATGCCAACAAGGCAGTAGACATAGCCCCATCAATGGGGATGGTTTCATAAGAAGCTAGTCTCAAGAAGGGCAATATTTTGTTCTTGGACCATTTGTTATGAAATGGTTTCATTCGCAGAAACCATGCTCTTGCATCTACTCCTGAAATCCAGCCTTTAAAAGGTTTGTTGGTCAAAGGCCAATGCAAATGTTGAAGGGATTTTGGGGCAAATGGAAGCGTTCTGGGCTTATTATCTTCTAAAATGATATGGTCTAAGAATGGGTGTAGCACTGTTGCTCTAAGATAATTTGGCGCAAGGACCAATAGTGGCAATCCTCTCCTCTGAAGGAGTATTAGAGTCAGAGCTTTTATTCACATACCAGAATACTTGAGACATATAAGTCTCAAGGTTCACTCTAATGGCGTTGCATAATTGACGAGCTGCCTCAGATTGCATGGCATCACGTTTCTTAGCAAGTGCTTCACGAATTTCATCTTCACGAACTCTTTCATTAGACATGATGAATTGGAATTTGGTGATGGTTGTGAATTCTTAAAGAAGTGAATTAAATTTGTCTGAAAGATCTCCAATTTTCCTAAAATCCTTGAAAAGGGTATTAATGGAGAAGACAACCAAAATGAAACAATAGAAGAAGAAAACACGTGCGGAATGCGTGATACGTTTTATTTTGGATCATGTTTAATTGGGTCGTTTTAAAGCCTAGTTTTAACAAATTAAAACATAAGGTCCTGAAGTCATCTAAAAGCCCATTTCAAAAGGGCGCGTGACTTGAGAGCCCATTTTTAGGGGTCAGTTACTCAAGATCCCATTTCCAAAGGGCGTAACTTATATTAATTTTAAGACTTATCAACAAGTTGATAACCTTAAATTAAATGATAATCAGTAAAAAGTCCATATACTTCTCGAAAAAAGGATTCAAATTACTCAATTACTCACTGATCCTAGAAGTTAGTACGAAATTAACCGTTAAACAAATGAACAGGTTATTTAAAGGGACTTGGCCATAGCATCCCATCATCACATTTTCATCGCAAAAAATCAAAATGAACAACGAAGCTTATGCAAACTTGGCAGCCGAGTTTGATGATGATTGTTTTAATCATCGCTTCGCCCTCGACAACATAGAAGAAGATAAAGAATCCTTCGTCACAAATGAGAGGGCCAGATGGGCAGAGAAAATGGCACGCATCTTTGGCGCTGAACCTATAATGGGGCCAAGAGATCATGGGCTGGTAGAATCAAGTGCTACAAAGGTTGGTACAAATATCGATCTCCTGTCTACCCACATATGGCCCAGCATTTTAATGGGGCCAAGAGTAGTGCAGGGTGCGAGTTGGAAGTCTACGAATATAATGCTATGGTAAGGGTAGTGTGTAGGAACCACTTCCAAACATTGTCTGTAGATCCAAGCATTTTCAATTAATTAATGACTCAATCTTCATAAAGATAAGTCATAGGACGAATGTAATTATGTTACCCCAAATGGTAACTTCACTAATAATACATTTGTTTTATTATTATGATTCAATTTCCTTACTATGAGTTTTGTTTCATCAAATTGAAATAAGACAGTTATTTGTCCATTTATTGATTATTTTCCCTAAAAAACTGTTTATTATTTTCCATAAAAAGTGGCAGTTAGGAAATAATTATTGGACTGTTGAAACATTTAAACTTCTATATATATGTGTGTAATCTCTAAAAAAAAGATTCTAAAAATCAAAGATGGATTACACATATCTTCCCATGTTTCACCAATCTGCTCCGGAAAATATGTCATATCCATCAAAATGCCCAAACCATCACAAGGCATTGAATGTCTTATCTAAAGACAGGGATGAATTTAGTAAGAACGAATCCAATAAATAGATTTCTTCTATTCAAAAATATTTTGGAGATAATCTTGTCGTACAACAGGATCCGGAAGTTAAAAAAGAATCTAAGGCCTTCCAAATAGGGTCCAATTTAGATCTTGTAAAAGAATTGATATTTCGTAAACTTGAAAGGAACGATCAGGTTACATCTCTTCTGGTTTGCAAATCATGGGGCAAAGTCATTACAGAAGATATATGGAAACCGAACGTACCTTGGAGATATCTAAGAAAGCTCTTTGTCGAAGGAACTACAAAGAAAGGAAAAGTCTATAGATTGGTAGATGGGTCATCATCAAGAGATGTGGTACAATACAAATGTGCATGTCAGATTTGGTACGATCTCATGGCCTATGATGTAAATCCTTGTTGGTTATCGCCAAATAATCATACAAGTACACATCTTGAAGAAAATTTCTTAATGGATTTCACGATGGCTAGAATGCAAGGTGAAGGAATACACGAAAGATTATTCTTTTCAACCAAATTTCACTAGTACAGAATCGACGATTTGCGTCGGATGCGAGGCGCCCATTTGCGTCGGACATGGGTCCGACGGCACAAGTCTCGTCACAGATGAGAGAGACAGGATCTGCGTCGGACAAGCACACGACGCAGTTGATGATCTATTTGCGTTGGACTCCGCTCAACGTGCGACGCAAATGGTCTATCATCTGCGTCGCACATTGATCAACATGCGACGTAGATGGAGACAGCAGCCCAGCAAGCCAGACTCATTTGCGTCGCACGTTAGTCAACGTTTGACGCAAATGGTTTTATTTTAAAAAAGTCCATTTGCGTCGGACTTTGTCTTACATCCGACGCAAATGGTAATTTTTGTTTAAAAAAAAATCACAAAATTAAACCTAGAATACAAGAATGACAAAACGCATACACAATTCAAAATTCACTGATCGAAGGAAGAAGAACGCATAGTAGCGAAATATTGAACCATAATCAAACAAGTATTCAAAATCAACAAAAGGAAGATTAAAAACTCCAATAATACACAATACACAGCTTAATACGTCAAAATTGAATCCACTTCACTTCACTAAAAATGAAATTCAACAAAACTAACATAAAAACAGAAAAACATAACAATCTCTCCTAATCAACCTCTACAATTTTCAGTTATTTCGTCAAACACTTCACTAAATTCTCGCAATTCCGAGATTAAAAAATATTGAACCATAATCTATACAAAATTCAAAACTTAAAAAACGTAATTAAAAACTTAAATATTCAAATCTAACACACAAAAAATGAAATTAAAAAACTGAACCTAAAAAAAACAAAATCAGATCTAACATACAAGAATGAAATTGCACTAAATATATAAAAAAAAACCTAAATCGCCAAAATCAGATCGAACTTCGTTCTCGTTCTTCTTCAAATCTCGTTCTTCTTCAATTCTCGTTCTTGAATTTGAGAAGATAGTAGCGAGAACATCTTCTTCGTGAATTCGATCAAATCGAGAACTCGCAGCGAGGAATTCGCAGGTTTCGCCAGGGGAAACGTGCATGAAGTGGTTGATGATGAAGTGGTTGTTGGTGTTGATGAATTGATTAATTGTGTTATGAAATTGCATTCGTGAATTGTGAAGGAAGAACTGGTGGTATGAGAAAGAGAGAGAGGGAGAGAGAGAGAGGGAGAGGGAGAGAGAGAGAGGAGATAGAGAGAAGAACGGCTGCAGGAGAAGAACTGGTGGTATGCGTTTGTTACGGTTTGAAATATTAAGCGGGTCTACTTATCTGCATCGCACATATAGCCCATGCGACGCAGATAAGCCCAAATCATTAATTCTGCTTTTTGTTATGAACGCACAATGTTGGGCTTTAAACTACAATGGGCTTTCATCTGCGTCGCACCCTAATTAACATCTGACGCAGATGACTATTTGCGTCGCACGCTAGTTAAATATGACGCACATTGGTTGTCTTTTGCGTCGATTCCCTGTTGCATGAGACGCAAATGAGTCTTCTGCGACATTTGTCCTGTGTGCGACGCAGATGGTGAGACGCAAATCGTCGTTTTTCTACTAGTGTTTTGCCATCCTAAAAGAATGTTCATTGACCATCTTAGAACAATGGAAGAAGTCACATTTATTATACTACTGGATGATATTGGCTATAACCATTGAAAGTCCTCCTCTGCTGATAATTTGTGGATGCTGAGTGCATCACTCCACAAATTAGGGGGGTAATTTGTTACCACCATTTTTCGATGTCTAGTAGCATTTATTATGGTACATTGTATTAGACCTCAAAAGGTTTAATTTCATCTTAATATGAAGGCCCAACAGGAATATAAAGCCCATTGGACACTGTCAACATAAGTCAAAGTCAATAGGAGAATACCATCAAGATCATCAGGAGATAAAAATCAAGAATGGCAAAAGGACATACGGTTAAATAGCAATCATGAGGCAGATCCATATAAGATAGAACGTGCAAGGCTACAGTTATTCAGCGCTAGAAGACGGTTGAGATTTGAACCAAATACGATTCAAATGTTTTCCCTCCAAGCAAGCACGGAAGTTACACACCACGTTTCTCTATAAATAGAGGAACGATCATCAAGCGAAAAAACAACAAGACAAACACACCACAACTTGCATTTACTCTTTTCTTAGGCGTAGCCTAGCCCCTTCTGGGTTATAGTTTAGTTCCTTAGACGTAGAACATGTTCTGGCGACGAGTTCTGTAGTTCTCCGATTGAAGCAAAGAACCATGGAGGTAACAGCCTTCGTGTCTTCCCTTTAGTTGTCCAGCCTGGCTTATCCCCCTATGTGTTGTAAAATCTTTCTTAAAGTTTGTGGCATGTATGGGAATGTTGTGCTTTAATTAATAGATTAATTATTGCTTGCTCTATTTATTGCATCTCGCCTGAATTTATTAGGCGTTGTAGTTTAATCCTTAATTAAATTGCAACAAAGTACGTTAGCAAGGTTTTATCTAATTAAAACCGGTAACCCCCAGGGGCTTAGTCTCCCACGACATTTAGTATCAAACTACTGGGTGTGCATTGACTTGTTTGCAAAGTCAACCAACTGATTTTGCACCAACACCTCTTTACCATTCTCAAAGCTTGTGCAGGGTTTCCGTTGATTTTCAAATTTAACACCTGATGCTTGATAAGCTAAACCTCCCTTTTGAATTTGTTTTCTTGCCGCTTGATTAGAGCAATTTATGTATCATGTTTTTTTTTTTTGCAAGGTTATCGTATTTTGAACCCATATTTGTTAATAATGTGAAGACTGAACTATTATCTGCATATTGTTCTTGCATAATTGGTCTAACATAGAAAAATAATGAGACATGACATTATGTTGTGAGATATCATGTTGGACCTTAACCACTGTGTCATAGAGAGTATGTCATTCTCTGGACAGAGATTATATCCGGCCACTTCAATTTTGTATTACATTGTAACAAGCTAAGACATGACATTATGTCGTTGTAGCCTGTCGAAGTGCTCTGGCTAGAAAAGTTATTTTTTTATGCTGTATTAGTTTCTCATTCCCATGTTCACTACTCTCTAGAAGAAAATACACTATCTACAAATGATGGGTTGCCAATCCTTTGACTTGGATTGATTTTGTCGTTTGTACTTCTTTTTTTTTTCCGCAAACTTCATATGAATATCATTGATTCATTGTGTTGTCAGTTCCTGCATAAGATCTAATATACATATGAATTGTGACAGATTTACTTTATTGATGGTGTTTACTAACTATTACATTGTTTGAATTTTTAGGTGAATATTGATCCAAATGGAGGAGATCAAATCTAGACGTTTCACTATCACACTATTGGCCAAATTTAGCTAGCTATATTATAGTGATGCAGTACTTGGTGGTTAGAAGGAAAGTGATGTATATGTACTTAGAAGTATTTTGTGGTACTTAAACAAATAGTTAGTTGGGTTTGATTAAGTACATTTTCATATATGTTAAGGATTTGTCATGTATACTCTTAATTTAATTAGTTTGGGAAATTATAATATAGACATGACAATTATTTTTGACATTACAAGAGTATTTTAGCATTTATTGTAACACCCCATAATTTCAAAGCGGAAAAGAAAGAAATAATAATAGTATTATAGGACGATGGTGGAAACATCGTCTTCTGGGAATGCCACTACTAATACAAAGGTATTTTAATAACTATGTGAAGAGACCAACTTAAATAAATAATATAAATAAATAACTAATTCAGAGTATTCCAAATGAGAAAAATCTAACTAGAAGTCTAGGCCTAGAAGAACTATCATTTCATTCTCGCAACTCAACCCGAGCCCAAAACCAAAGAAGATTCCCATCAACATAACCTGCAAAATATATAACAACAATCCACAATCAGTGGGGAGTAACTAGCAGTTCTCCCAGAACAAAAGAAATCAAAGTCTATTCCAGACATAGATTAGTAAAATAGGAAAATAATAAAGCCAAGACAACTACAACATGCATTCAACTTCATAAAGCTCACAAGTGATACAAGTGATACAAGTGAAAGTACATATCAAATAAATAAGATAAAATGAATAAATCATCTCAAGAGTACTTAAATAATAATAAAAGCAAAGGTACAACAAGTTATTGAGTCAGAAACCGAACGTCAGTGAATCGCAATTCACTTCCTAAGGTTTGTCAGATCGCAATCTCCAGGTCAGTCTATGGGCTTACGTTCCCCACTGCCTGTGTCTAAGAATAACCAAACTCCCGATGTAGGGTAGAACACGCAGAACTCCCTGATCTCTCGGGCGACAACAATTAACCCAGGTTTGCCCCTAGTACGCAAACCAGGTGGTTGACTTGTTCTTCACCCGGGACTACATCTATCCCACCGGATGTTCTTATCTCAAAATAAAATCATAAATATCATTAAAGTATCATTCATCTAAAAAATAATGGTCAAAGGGATGCCACTCGCCTTATACCAACAATTTGTCAATATCATAAAAGTAATATTCATCTCAATAATATTCATCAAAAGGGATGCCACCCGGCCTTATACCCATCATTCATAACTAGATATCTCTTCAAAATTCCTCAAAAAAAAGTAAACTTACAAATTTACAATAAATACTTTGAACATCACTAAGCACAAACAATGATAATAAAAAGAGTTTACAGCACTAACAGTATCAACCAGAAATGCATCACATCATATAAGATCACCAACTACATGTAGAACATACGTACAAGATCATACACGACTAATCATTTTTACAAAGACTAAACGTAAATATAATGATACTCAATTATAACCACAGTAACCTAAAAATCATCAACTTCCAAGAACATAAAAGGTCTCAATTTATTTCTGATTATTAAACCCTTAAATAATTTAAAAGAACATCCTTAAACTCTTAACAAGAACACAATAAAAATTATTAAACTAATAAAAACGATCAGTAAAATAACAAAAAAATTATCATACGACCATTATAAGTCTACTGACATGGTACAAATTTTATTTCTAATTTTAGGACTCTAAAAGTAATTAAAAATAGAAATAAATGCCCAAAAATTACCAAAACTTAACATAACATGCATAAACCCACGTTAATACAGAATATGCAAAGAAATTATTCACGATTTAAATACCAACAAACACGAAAATGCAAATAAAGAGAATTCAATCAAAAAAACCCGTAGATAGTAGACAAAAATTATTACAAGGCATGAAATACATAATACACACATAACATGCTTCACGAAAAATAATTCAGCAATTATAAAATTCGTTCACTAATTATTTTACAAATAAGCCATAAATACACGAATTACTAAATAATTCAAATAAATAAGAAAACTCAAATGAAAATTATTTTGCTGCACATAATATTTACACATCATACATCAAGAATACTCACGTAAATTTTCATCAATAATTTCATATAAAAAGTATTTTTAAACAATTCCTAACGTAATAATCTAATACCGAAATATACTCTAACCTCTAGCATTCTACGATAACTACTAGTTACCTGGAACGTCGGGAGGAAAGCGTGTCTAAAGAGATACGAAAATTATGTGCAATCCAAGTACTCCACGAATGATAATTATAGCAAGTAGCAACAAGTCACTAGGCGTTTTCTTCTTGAACGTTGAAAAATCAAATTTCATGCTGTTCTGTTCCGACCATGATTCCTAGCTATTGAAAGATCGGATCCAAAATCTCTCTGGTCAAAGTGAAGAACAAGATATTCTAAATATGCTGTCCAAATTTGAGGACGATCCCACGGTTAGTTCTCCGGCAATAGAAATTTTCGTAAAAGTGTGACAGAAAACAAAAGTCGGATGACTCGCCTGATTGAAATTGTAACAACCCTGAATTTCCACATTCTTTAGAAAACATATCAGAGTACAAAGCATGGAAAATTCAAGAGCTGTTATGCCGCGGTTATTAAGCATTTAATAACAGCAAGGCAAAAGGTACTACTACTAGTACATAAATTAATTATTAACTATTACAACTAAAAGAAAATGTAATTAATTAATACACTCCTATAACAAACCATAATTCTAAACTATTGCAGCGGAAGTCTTAACTTTAATAAGTCTATATCTAGGTGAAGTCAACGCTCTCACCCAATATAAGCTAGTCACCATCAAGCCCTGCACATTGAAGACATGTAATATCAGCCAAAAAGCTGAGCAAGATTTCATACCAATAACAACTTTGAACTAGCCAATGTGCAGGTGGAATACATACATAGTATTCCACAAAATTATTTCACCTGTACAACATTCAACTTGAATATAATAGACAACCTTCAATAATTCAAATCCACTTTACTTTATTTCTAAACCATTCTGTAAAACTTTCAAATATAACCTTTCGTAATCTGTGAGTAGGAAGTAGTAAAATCCAATGAGCTAGCTAGGCTCACTGGATAAGGTAAACACCAAAGCCCCTAGTATGCATACCCCTAACTCGATAACGAACCGAGAAGGAATACAATTGGCAAGAGTATTGATCAACATACTCCCAACTACTAAATAGATTGTTGAGACACCGTTAACTCAACCTACTTTCCATACTCGAGGAATACCGCTTACCGGCAACCCCACATTTTATACAATCTTAGTAAACTTAGTAACAATGAGGAACTTCCTCCTTTTAATAATCTCAAACTTATCTCACGAGGAACTTCCTCCTTTTAATAATCTCAAACTTGTCTCACGACGAACTTCCTCCTTTTAATATAATTCTCTTAAATAATCTCATAAATTATTTTGATATAAATATCGTCAAAACAATTAAAGCTCCATAAATAACATCGTGAAAATGATTCCAAACTCAATATAAATCACAAATCAATATGAAATACTTTTGAAATAATCTGTACAAGCTTAGTATGAAATCTTACCTTATTAGCAAGCCACAATCAACCAATTTCAATCACAAGTCAAAAAGGTTCATTTACGAACCCGGAATCTACAATATAATAATATAGTATAAGTCACTAGACTATACTTCATACAGTTCATCTAAAAATAGCACAAGCTAGTTAATAGGCTTTCACTAAACTGGAAACAACTCAACTTGTCACAATCTAAGAAGTCACAAATTAAAGTTCATAGATTAAAGGTCAATGGAAGCAACCTGAGCAATAAACCTGGATAGTCAAATAATAAGGATGGAGTTGACTTTAATACTAAAAGTCCATTAATAAAACATTCATAAGAAAACATTGAAACTTAAAACATTCGAAACTAACTACACTTTTTATCAATTTCAGCAGAAAATTAAAATGGACAGAACTTCCTCCTACGATATCCAAATCAAGCGTTTCTTGAGCCTATCCTGAGTAAAATTTCGATACGAACAACTTTTGTGAAATAGTATTTTTTCTAAAAATGCCCAGAAACTGCTTAAACCGCATTTTACGAACTGACGGGTAATTCATACGAGATACACTATAAATTACTTTCAACACAAGTTTACTTAACATTCCATTAATCTCAACTAACTACTAAACACCTAAATAAACATCCTATTCATTCAATTACACACCCAAACAATTAAAATCAAAACCCCTAATTTAATCTATCTCAAGAACCCTAAACTAACAAAACCCCAAATTCGAAAATTAAACCAAAAACTGAAATTAAAACATGGCAAAGAATCTTACTTGATTAATAAAGTGATTGGAATGTAAAAGAGTGTAAAAAGACCCGAAATCCGCAAGCCCGAAAAAAACCAATTCCCCTCTTCAAAACTAACAAAACAAAGATGAAGATGGAGATGATGATTGATGGCAACTTTGTAGTATAAATGATTTCCTTGGTTGAAGCAAGAAGTAGAGAGAAAGGAAGAAAAATGATGAGATGAGGTCTCGTGGGTTTAGAGAAGATGGAAGCAGTACAACTATTTAGGAATTAACTTTTGACCCACTTTTAAGGTAAAGTCAATTAGTGAGAAGTAAAATATATTTAATAAAAGAATATTTTAGTTTATTTTTGGAAACTATAATAATATAAATAATTACTAAACAATATAAAAATACGGGGTGTTACAATCTACCCCCCTTAAAATAAGTTTCGTCCCGAAACTTAAAGTATTACCCATATGATCAAACTTATACTCTTGTTTTTTTTTTTCTAAAACAGCTCATTAACTCTATAAGTTAGCCAACTACTATCACACTGGATAACATCTCCAACAACCACATCATTTTGGAGAACATCTCCGACAACTAATTCACTTCCTCATAGATCAATTCAATTGATCACCTTTATAACCAAACAATCACTCCAACTAATATATTCATACCATAATAAGGAGAACCAACACCTCATAGCAACACCTCATAGATCAATTCATTTGATCACCCTTATAGACATACAACCATTTCAACTAAAAATGTTCACACTATAAGAAGTAAAACATGCAACATATTACAAGGTTTACCATAAAACTTTACCATAAAACTTCCAATCATACACGAATTATGTATACTTTAGACATTAAGGTATACATCACATATGAAATCATAACAACTTTTAGCACCAAACACACAATTGGCACGAAATCTACCTCCCTAAAAAAGAAGTTACGCCCTCGTAACTAACAATAACATGAACAAGAGATGGGGACAATTCCTCGGTGTTGTGGTTTGACCACAAAACCTTTACTATCCATTTCTCAACCCTACGGGTCTCATGGATATATTGATCTAGAGTCTCAACTAGAACTCCAATTATCACCATGTGAAGAGTTACTAATACGATGTTGTAACTAAGAAACATGGAATACATTACCAACACAATCAACTATCCTTTTAAGGATCACATATGGACCGATAAACTTGGGAATCAACTCCCTCACTAAGGCTTAGACACGGCGGGAAAGAATCTAAGTCGAGCTAAACCGAACCACTACCGTCACACTCGTTGGACTATATCGTAGAGTGTGGAATTCAATTCATAACTACACTATGGTTCAAAAGCGCTTTAAATAATAACATAGGTTTTTCTCGAAAATCCGGTAGAGTTTCCTTTGTAAAATGGACAACTCGAAATGAGAAAAGGTGTTCTAAACCTGTTACAATCACAATACATAAAAGCATTTCCAAATCCAGTACTCAACGCTTTCGCGGAGCAACAACTAACCCGAACTGAGAGTACTATATCTCTTCTAAAAATAGAAGTAAAGACTCATACAATATGAATTCACCATTACATGGTTGGGCGTACTCGCCAAAAAAAAAAAACGTAAAACAATTCACAACTCGACGTATAGAACTTCAACTTGAAGTTATTACAACACTCATAATCACCAAGGCATACCACAAATGGCAAAACAAAACATTTCAACAGTCGCATCAACATTGGGCTGAGTCCTAATCCACACACATTCATAGCACATATTTTGGAGTTTATGACTCGCACGTAATCAATGACACAACGACAATCACATCAAAGTACACTAAGCACTTTCATCCAAGAGTACTTAAATAACCTTACGCTTGAATATGGACACAACCAATTGTCTTTCTTCTAAAACGATTCTGTATTGAAAATCCAATAATAAATTACCCTTATATAGAACTCTTGTTTTGCAAAACTTTGCTCAATCCTTCTTACTGTCACAATAGTTTTTTTTAGACACGAGGTAACAACATGCTAAACTTTATCGCTCTGAAACAATTTCTTGACGAGATCCAATCAATCCAAATAATAAGGCATATATTTCCGCTACCAGAGGCTTGAAACCTCTTGTCAATGGGGTCAATGGGGTCGAACATAACCCCGACAACAAAGGTGGAGTTTATACTCGGCATTAGTTTGACTCATAGTCCCGACAAAGGGGGAGGCATGGGGACTTGAAACCTCCACGATGGGGCCGGCCATCCAACTATTCCCTTTACTTCAATCGAAATCCGGACAAGTTTTAAGCACATATCACGATTTCAAATATTCTTTACTAAACACCAAATCTCCTACTACTTGGTAACACTCGAAACACATTATAAAACGGTAGAAAGCTCCATTGAGAGACCTTCAAGACTCACAATCCGTGAATGACTTGCCCCCTTGCAAAATTTTTCAAAAACGTGTTCTTAACTTTTCCAAAATTCACTTAAATCGTTGTAGAAAAACCATTTCTAGATCTATGCGAGAATGAATCCACAACCTTAATTGAAACGTTTCTAAATCACTTTCACATGCTACACAAACAAATTGAATAATCTCACATAGTCTTTGGTAGGGTAACTTACTCGTTGACCAAACAGGCCAAGTCGAGCTACTAAGGTACCACGTAAAATGATATGCTCTATTCACATGAAACTAAAGGCGACTTTATACGAAACTCCTTTTAGACCATGTCTCAAAACTAACACACATCATAAACCGTTCACACACTATAGTTTCACGAAATAAAATTTCAAGTCATGCAAGGATACGTGAATCACATAAACTAACGACTCCATCAACAATAATAGTGGTATTACCCTTGCATACCGATGCTCAACATTCCAAGCATAGCAATCAAGAGTTAACTTAAAACTCACTTCTCAAGGTTCACAAAATAGATATGGTCCAGTATACTTCCTTAGTTTCTATTAAATTCATTAGTTTCAACTCAAACGACTAGTCATATACCTTCGACATGATAAACTTAACCCTTACTCACTTAAAACTTAATCAAATTAATCAATTACACACTTAGACCACTATAATGACTTAGTATCATTCGTCGGACAAGACTTAAGTAAATTGAATTTGAGCACATTTAACCATTCCTAATAGCATCTAGGTCATTAACGACGATTTGTTTAACTTTAAGTCGGCGTCTAACGCCCCAGAACGACACAAAGAAGAGCTTGTTATAAGTTATAACCAAGTTATCTTGGAGTGCTCAACTCATTAACATGGTACAACTATAACTCCACAACTACAGTCATTTCATTAAACAAGTGCAAGAAACTGTGGGACCTATAGCTTGTCATTCAAGATTAGTGACTACCAATCAAAAGAGTTAGATTACTTCAACTTGTACTCCTAACACTAAACTCAATGAGAAGAAAGTCTCTTCGTTAAACCAATCTATATTAGACTCGCTAACCATTTTAGTGTTATTAGACCTTGATCACTACCAAACAAATCACATAACGAGGAACTACGCGTCCCATCATCGACATGACTCGAGTTGACACTATGCCTTGCATATGTCACCACTCCATTGCCTTACTAGGTACATGATAGTTACTAGTTGTTCTATAATGATCTCAACCGACTCCTTGGACCGACAAATAAACAAGTAATACTTTACCAGGGGTCAAACCGTTGACCCTTATCACGTTATGAGCTGACTTTGTCTAATCACGGGTTTGCTACGAGAAACTGACCTACTTGGACTAATTCCTTTTTCCTTTAGCTATACACTATGAATACTCCATGAAAGTCAATAGAACACGATAACTTACAGTAGATAGTCATATCATGACTCACTAGACGACTTTAACCTCACGTAAACAAGGTCTACAGGCATGACCAAGAGAGCTAATAACTCGAGTTTCAACTCTTGTTATAGCCTCAACACACAATCATACACTAACAAGTCAATTTATAGCACTTAATCAACAAGACTAGCATATCCAAGACATAACCAAACTATTCCCCGTAAGGTTTTCAATTTACAATTCACATCAAACAATTTATATATGCCATCACGCAACTCAATCAGTTTGCAATTCAAGAATCAAGTAGTTAATCACTAAACATTCTCAAGGCCAAAAGATGGACAAAGTATGGGAGGTGGGTGGGTCTAACACAACAACACACACAAAAACAAAAAATAAAATAAAGTGCCACTTTAAATGAAATAAGGCTCACCCTTATCCACAATAATAATTCGTCCTAATGCGAAAAAAAAAAAAAAAAAACCAACAAGCTAGATACTTAAATGAAATAGGTGACGATAAAATTAACATCAAGACGGAATGTCACCCCAGAGTTCCCGTAAACAAATGGAACTAAATTTCGCATTATGCGACTCAAACTTGAACTTATAGCACACTCTCGGCTATGCATCAAATTAAAATCACAACCAAACAAAGATATACTCGATATGATTTGCCTTTACTAGCCAATCATACCAAACATGGAAGCAAGCACAACTAAACTTGAATCAAACATAGAACTCAACTAGTTCCACACTTACCCAACTCATTGACGTTATCAAGTCAAACATCCACATAAGAGGGATCTACAACAACTACCATACACAACAACCACATGTAATCCCTTACTTCCCATATCTCAATCTTACCTCGGCTTTTCAAATTTTAATACCTCATTTATTTAGTCTTACTTAAGGTTACAACCTCAAAGTTACAACTCTAGGCACAGCCTACTAAGTCACAAAGATCTACCTCAAGATAGGGATGGATCCAACTTCCAATCAAAACAATGATTAAAACTTTCGTACTTTATTCTTCATCATTAACACGCACCCCGGCCGCTGGTGGTCTTAATGGTGATGAACAATCCACGTAGGGAGAAGTACTTTCTCTTAAAAACATATTTTCAAAATTTTCAAAATAACAAAGGAATTTGGAGATCCCAACAGGTTCTAAACCGATTGTCACAACTCTAGGTCTCAATCCTAGGCCACAACTCAAGGACAACCTCCAGGGCAAACCTAAGACCCTACACCTTGGCTCTAAACTGGTGGCTCATCCTCTAGATCATTCTAAGCTCATGTCTAGGCTCTAGCCATAAACTCGAACCGTTGGCTCGATACCAATCAGTAACAACCCCGAATTTCCACATTCTTTAGAAAACATATCGAGTACAAAGCATGGAAAATTCAAGAGTACATTATGCCGCGGTTATTAAACATTTAATAACAAAGAAGGCAAAAGGTACTACTACTAGTACATAAATTAATTATTAACTATTACAACTAAAAGAAAATGTAATTAATTAATACACTCCTATAACAAACCATAATTCTAAACTATTGCAGCGGAAGTCTTAACTTTAATAAGTCTATATCTAGGTGAAGTCAACGCTCTCACCCAATATAAGCTAGTCACCATCAAGCCCTGCACATTGAAGACATGTAATATCAGCCAAAAGGCTGAGCAAGATTTCATACCAATAACAACTTTGAACTATCCAATGTGCAGGTGGAATACATACATAGTATTCCACAAAATCATTTCACCTGTACAACATTCAACTTGAATATAATAGACAACCTTCAATAATTCAAATCCACTTTACTTTATTTCTAAACCATTCTGTAAGACTTTCAAATATAACATTTCGTAATCTGTGAGTAGGAAGTAGTAAAAATCCAATGAGCTAGCTAGGCTCACTGGATAAGGTAAACACCAACGCCCCTAGTGTGCATACCCCTAACTCGATAACGAACCGAGATGGAAGACAATTGGCAAGAGTATTGATCAACATACTCCCAACTACTAAATAGATTGTTGAGACACCGTTAACTCAACCTACTGTCCATACTCGAGGAATACCGCTTACCGGCAACCCCACATTTTATACAATCTTAGTAAACTTAGTAACAATGAGGAACTTCCTCCTTTTAATAATCTCAAACTTATCTCACGAGGAACTTCCTCCTTTTAATAATCTCAAACTTGTCTCACGAGGAACTTCCTCCTTTTAATATAATTCTCTTAAATAATCTCATAAATTATTTTGATATAAATATCGTCAAAACAATTAAAGCTCCATAAATAACATCGTGAAAATGATTCCAAACTCAATATAAATCACAAATCAATATGAAACACTTTTGAAATAATCTGTACAAGCTTAGTATGAAATCTTACCTTATTAGCAAGCCACAATCAACCAATCTCAATCACAAGTCAAAAAGGTTCATTTACGAACCCGGAATCTACAATATAATAATATAGTATAAGTCACTAGACTATACTTCATACAGTTCATCTAAAAACAGCACAAGCTAGTTAATAGGCTTTCACTAAACTGGAAACAACTCAACTTGTCACAAACTAAGAAGTCACAAATTAAAGTTCATAGATTAAAGGTCAATGGAAGCAACCTGAGCAATAAACTTGGATAGTCAAATAATAAGGATGGAGTTGACTCTAATACAAAAAGTCCATTAATAAAACATTCATAAGAAAACATTGAAACTTAAAACATTCGAAACTAACTATACTTTTTATCAATTTCAGCAGAAACTTAAAATGGACATAACTTCCTCCTACGATATCCAAATCAAGCGTTTCTTGAGCCTATCCTGAGTAAAATTTCGATACGAACAACTTTTATGAAATAGTATGTTTGCTAAAAATGCCCAGAAACTCCTTAAAACCGCATTTTACGAACTGACGGGTAATTCATACGAGATACACTATAAATTACTTTGAACACAAGTTTACTTAACATTCCATTCATCTCAACTAACTACTAAACACCTAAATAAACATCCTATTCATTCAATTACACACCCAAACAATTAAAATAAAAACCCCCAATTTAATTTATCTCAAGAACCCTAAACTAACAAAACCCCAAATTCGAAAATTAAACCAAAAACTGAAATTAAAACATGACAAAAAATCTTACTTGATTAATAAAGTGATTGGAATGTAAATGAGTGTAAAAAGACCCGAAATCCGCAAGCCCGAAAAAAACCAATTCCCCTCTTCAAAACTAACAAAACAAAGATGAAGATGGAGATGATGATTGATGGCAACTTTGTAGTATAAATGATTTCCTTGGTTGAAGCAAGAAGTAGAGAGAAAGGAAGAAAAATGATGAGATGAGGTCTCGTGGGTTTAGAGAAGATGGAAGCAGTACAACTCCCCTGCTTTCTTTTTCTTTCGTTCTTCTTCTCTCTCTTTTTCGTTCCTCTTTCTTTTCTTTTTTTTTTTCTTTATAATACTAATATATTTGTAGTTAGGTACTTAACCTTGGGAATTTAGGAATTAACTTTTGACCCCTTTTAAGGTAAAGTCAATTAGTGAGAAGTAAAATATATTTAATAAAAGAATATTTTAGTTTATTTTTGGAAACTATAATAATATAAATAATTACTAAACAATATAAAAATACGGAGTGTTACAGAAATGAAATATGCAGTCGCGTATATCCCTTTCTTCAAAAACAAATTGCATCACAAGCAAGATCTTTCCGAGTAGATAGATTTTGACTACTCACACGTCCAATTCGGATAAGGAACGAAGTAGATATGATGCAAACAAAATAGGGGTGCAGAAATAGCCGAAAATGCGGAAGAAAGAAGAAGAGGAGTTGTTATGCACGAATTTCCTGACTTGTTTTCAGCATTATGGAGGGGGTTAAAGTGCAGTAAAAGAATGCGATTATTCACATCATTAAGCAAAGGTTTAAGGATGCAATAAGGTGGGTTAATGGGGAATTAAATGAGGGGATACAAGAGATCCAAAGATTAGCATAATGAGCACCAAAACTCTTCATCCTCCATACCATAATTTATGATTTTCGGCCAGCATGACACGCCACACGTGATGCAACATTTCATCACCCAAGTCGGTCCATCAACGTTACAAAAACGCAACGCGACAACACCGCATCCTAAACGCCTAAATAAATAACGAAACTAATATAACCTTTAAAATAATTAACTAACAGCTTAAAATAAATATATATAAATATACACAACATATAAAAATATATACATATTTTCACAACATGTTCCAAAATAATTTAAATAATACACGCCAAGAATAAAGGATGAAAATTACGGGGTGTTACATTTATTGTATTGTTACTAATATACATGGCTCTAATATTATAGGTGTTCAATAGGTTATAGTAATAATCGTTGCAATATCCCCACAAGAAAGAAAAAAAACGAATCTGTTGCACTAGCTTTAATAGTAGGCGTTGCATTATCCCATAATGTTTAAACCAACCACTAACAAAAAGTTGTCGCTTAAGATAGGTGATCTAAGGCAACGACACATTTAGTCGTTGCAATAGCTCTAATAGTCGTTGCCTTAGGCCTATTGCAATGCCAACAAATGCGACCAGACAAAACCGTTGCAGTAGGCCTATTGCAACGACTTTTAGCCCTATCGCAACGATTTTCGTGTGTTGCCTTTGCCACTTAATGTAGTAGTGTGGTGGTCCGTTGTTGCTGCTGTTGTTGACACGTCTAATAATTAGAGTATTAGACATTTAGACTATTAGTTCAATACTTGTATACATTTTCATTCATTTAATAATTTTATATACTTTAGAGTTTAGAGTTTAGACTTACTCATTTTGATATTTAAATTATTCATTTGTAAGTGTACTTGATCTTTTGTAAACCTTAAAGTATATGAATATAAGAGTTTTCTATTTTTCCTAATTTACTTGTCTTATTCTCTCCAAGACTACAATATCCGAATTTATTATCAAAATTGAAAGAAGCAAACTTAGTAAAAATGATTATCCAATCTGATTTATAGCTTGAGCCCAGCCTACATAATTACTTCATGTGGTGCATACTACAGCCAATTGCAAACTTTGCAAGCTTTTTAGCACACATCTATTAATGTTTTTACATACATCTATCAATGTTTAAAAAAGTGGAAAACCAATACTTTATTGATAATATCACTTCCTAGTTCATATGGAGTGTAAATGAAGGAAACTATGGACCATATGTGAGCGCCAAATTTTCCACATGAGGCTGCAAAATTTTGACTTCACGGTATTAACATGTTGCCAATTAATGTAACTTGATTTCCCACATTTATGGGTCCCTAATTAATTACTAATAATGGGAAATTTTGTTGGAAAATCATTCTTCTTTAACTCTTTTTTTCTTTAATTATTTATTTAATTAGTACTAGTATATTATTTGATAGGTACTCTATAGATAATCATATTAAATTCATAATTTTTTTTATCAGCATATTACTTTATGCGTGTTAGTAAAAATTAAAAAGAGAAGATATTGAAATATTAAAAACTTATCATTTATAATCAAGCTAATATCTGTTGAACTGCTCATTAGTGAAGTTGGGTCGGAATGGTTTTGGATCAGGTTGTATTGGGTCGGAAATCGGAATGGTTTGGGGTCGGGTTGTATTGGGTGGGGTTTAATTGGGTCGGGGTTAGTTGGGTCGGGTGGTAACTGGGTTGGGTGTTAACTGGGTCGGTGATAAACTGGGTTGGGTCACAACTGGGTGGGCTGCTAATTGGGTTGGGTGATAACTGGGTGGGTTTAACTGGGTCATTGGCGGGTGAAGTTGAGTGCGGATTAGTTTTGGGCCGGAAACAGGTTGGGTCTGGGTCGTTGTTCACGGGTGCAACTGGCCACGGGTTTACCTGGGTCGGCCCAGTTCAGTTTGGGTTACCAATTCCACGGGTTCAATTGGGCACGGGTGGACGCTGGGTCGGAATGGGTCGGTTTTCCAACCGACTAGTCTCGGCTCGGAACAGGTTGGGTCTGGGTCGCATGCGAGTTCACGCGTGGGTCGGCCCAATTGTTGACACCTCTAGCTAGTATCTTCAACATTATATAATAAAAAGGTAAGTGATTCTTCAATGCTAGCTGCCGACTGCCGTTGTCTACAAAAACATTCCTTCAGATAGAGCTACTCTTATCAACTTTAGCTCCTGGGAATTCTGAAGAGTAATTTTTCAACGCAAACGAGTTTGACTCCTACCTACAATATTATGAATTTTGGATAACCGACCATCCTCCTTAAAGCTTACTTTCTAACTTATTAAATGAGCAACAGTTAAGGTTTTTCAGATTTTTCGAAGATATAACGCTCAAAATTTGAATATTATAATATCAACAGAATATATTCCATCAACACTTCCTAAATATGTTTTGCTTAAAAGCACAGCATCATGATCCCTTTATATTTCAAAAAAAAAAAAATTGTGCAACATTGTAAGATGTTCTTTGTCACCCCTTTAGAGCATACCCAATTGTTGCCCAATAGTTTGTGGTTATTAATTATTTTATTATTTCCTCATTCTTCCACCTACCCCACCATGTTTTCTCTCTCCTCCAATTCTTTCTTTGCTCCTCTTTTTCTTGGTCTACCATGACGAGCTGGGCATTAATTTTTTGGCCAAAATTTATCTCTCTCCAAATAAACTAATATTACTTTTATACTCTCTGTAGACACATAATCGTGTCTCCCCATTTAAGGATCCGATGATGAAACATACTGCGTCATTAGTTGGCGCGACCCAACGGAAGAGCAATCTAAAGAACCAATCCAAAATGCATTTTGAAATGATATTCTAAAGCCCAATTAATTGTTCATGATGATTAATTGTATTTCAAGCCCATAAAATGTTTTAAATCCATTTTAAAAGCCCAATCAAATATTTATTATTTTAGTATATATTTTTCATAAATATTGTATTATCTTTGATAAATCAGATTTTTAATCCGTAAAATTCCATCTCCGGAATTTTAGGGATAAAAAAGGTATCTTCGAAAGACGCGCAATGGAATATGCTCGAATATTCCAGAATATGCGCCGGACGCGGGGACTGCGCTCAGCGCCAGGTGCGTCCAGCACATTGGCTATATCGCGTCAGGCGTGCCAATGAGCGCCTGACACGTAGATTTTGTGACTCACACAGAGTCTTGCGTCTGACGCAAGTCTTGTGTGAGACGCAACTTTCTTTTCTATCTTTTCAAAACGCGTGAACACGTGCCTAAACCTGATTGGGCTGGCTGCGTCAGGCACACCACTTGTGCGCCTGACGCGTGGAACTGCGCCTGGCGCAGGTCTTGCGTGGAGTGCACGTCTCCTTTTCCCTATAAATATCCGTGATTTCCCGAATTACGGACGATTTTTCATATTATTATTTCACGAATACAAAAACTTACGAATACCTCTACAATACACTTCGAATACTTCAAATACTCCAATACTTTCAATACTTTCAACCAATTCTTAATCACTGTGTTCTTGGTTCCACGATTGCTCCACCTAAAGATCGTTGCGCTCCTCAATCTAAGCCGCATAGGTATAATCCTGATGATTCTTGAATAAATTATTTTTACATTGAAGTTACTAACCATTTATCTCATGATGTAGATCTTTAACATAAAATCGCTCTACTGTATATTCTAAACTCTTCTCTTTCTTTTTATTTATTTTTCATACATTATTATATGCCTACCTGACCATTCTATGCATATAATATGATTGTCGTGCTTTATTGCTTTTATCACCCGCATGTTATTTTTGTTAATCAAAGACCTAAAGAACTCTTCTAATATTAATCAGATTAATTTGAACAACCTGCTAGGTTCCCTGTAATATTAATTGCCTAATAACATGTCACTAAAAATAGTCTTTTTATGTGTTTCCTGAACCTACTTAGACTAAATATTTTTAGGGTGTTTAAAACGTTATTTGATTATTCTTTGGCATAAAATGTATAATGAATCGATATTTAGTAGAGGCCAACGTTGGGCGAATGTGGTTCATTATGACTATATTCGTACCCTCACCCCCGAACTCAATCTTTGGTTCATTTAGACCATCTATGGAGTCAGGATGGGGAAATCTACATTAGATAATTTGTCCCTACGGTCTTTCCATATCCAATTAGGTTTATGATTCTTCCTAAAAAGAATTGTTGGCGACTTCTTTAAATACAAAAGAATTTTCAATAAAACCTTTACAGTGGGGTAGTCAAATCTAATACGCGCTCACACCGCGTAGGCGAAATAAAAACACGCCTACAATTTGGCGACTCCGCTGGGGACGAATTTAAAAATTAATTTTTTTAAATGAGTGGGTGAAAGTCGAAAAATATGATTCATTCTTATTTTTATGCCTTTGAATAATATACAGTTTTGCATATGCATGGCTATTGTTCCGCCACCATATGAACAATCTACCTTACCTCATTAGCACATGTTCTATGTGTGAGGTCACTCCCAGGGGGTTTGCGATTTGTCCTTCCAAAAAGCTTCCTGAGCGATAGTGTTGGATCTTAGTCATAAGCAAACCTACCCAACCATGGCATTGTTATCTTGTTCCTGACTTGAGACTGGAGTGCGTCTTACACGTGGCCACCTCTTTTAGCAGGGGTACGAAGCGTGGGATCAATCTCTTAGTCATGGTCCCTTTCAGCCTTAACCTAAACCTGACCAATAGTTGAATGTAGAACTGGACTTTAGGTTAAAAACTTTTGCATCCATGTTATATGACATTTGCCTGTGATTGCAATTTTTGCCTGTTATTATCCTGTCAAATTGTCATTATTATGTGTCGTTCCTAAAATCGCGTCTAACAAACAATAGAAAATTCGCCAATTGCCCAATACGTCGCCTAAATCCCCGAAAAACGTGTCGGGGAGTAGTGCGCCAAGCGCATTAAGTTGCGCCTGGCGCACCACTTCCGCGCCAGACGCAAGGTTGTGTGCCGCGCGCAGCAATGCTGCGCGGCACACAATATGTGCATCGCACGCTTCTCGTCGATTTAGTCGTCGTAATGTTCGATCCTATATTTAGTCCTATGTTTGTTTGTCTGCATTCGCGTACTACATGGTCTAATCAAAGGTCTCACCTAATTCATAAAAAATCAGTCTTTTCAAGCAAGGTCAAGTCTGTCCTAAAAAGTGCATCTAAAAATGGTCATTGTAGAGTTAGAGTTGTCATGCATGTCGACTTCCTCCCACTTTCTTCCTGATGTTCAACTAATCTCCCCTGTCAATCCTACCTTACCATATTCAATCAATTTCACAAAACTTACATTTTTCAAAATCAACCATATACCCTCTTCTATTCTACTCTTTTTTCAAAAACATTTACTAATCACCATCATACCACGACATTTCAAAAAAAAATTATTTTCAAAGTCAATCCATCATCTTTTCCTAACAAAAGATAAAACAAGGGGTTTCTTTCAAAAACGAATTTTAAAAATTCTAAGCCCAATCCAAACACCTTCATCGAATCCAATCCAATCAATCCGATTCACTTGCATTCATTCTAGGCCCATGTGCATTAGAGTCCATTTTGCATTCATATAGGGTCCATCTAATTCAAGTCCATGCATTCATTAGAGTCCCTCCTAGGCCCATATAAGTCTAGCTCATGTCAAATCTAGGTCCATTTGCATCTTTACGTGAACTCTAGTTTATGTCAAGCCCTGTCCAAATCTAGTCTCAGTCCATTCCATTCTAAGTTCAATCCTAGTCTATTTCCACTGTCAAGCCCATATGCATCTCTAAGTCTATATCAAACCTATATGTTAATATAGTCCAAGCTTAAGTCCATTTAGGCCCAATTCATATCCTAGGTCTAGTTTGCATCTCTATGTAGGCCATAGTCAAGTCCAATTACTTCAGAAGTTCATAATAGCCCAAATTCCTCTAATGTCCAGCATGCTTGCTCCCCCGTAAGTTCAAGGTCTAAGCATTGCTTAAGTCTATAGGCATTGTTGTGTCTAGCCTGCTTGCTCACCCGTATGTTCAAGGTCTAGCATTCCTTAAGTCCATAGGCAATTTGTGTGTCTAGCCTGCTTGCTCACCCGTAAGTTCAAGGTCTAGCATTCCTTAAGTCCATAGACAATTTTTGAGTCTAGCCTGCTTAGTTTAATGTAAGTTTCGAAGTCTAGTTGTCTAGCCTGCTTGCTCACCCGTAAGTTCAAAGTCTAGTTGCCTAGCCTGCTTGCCTTAAGTTAAGAGTTTTGTCTCTGTTATTGTCCAGCCTTCCTTAATGTCTAGCCTGCTTGCTTACCTGTAAGTTCAAAGTCTAGCATTCCATAAGTCCACATAGGCAATTTTTGAGTCTAGCCTGCTTAGTTTAATGTAAGTTTCGAAGTCTAGTTGTCTAGCCTACTTGCTCACCCGTAAGTTCAAAGTCTAGTTGCCTAGTCTGCTTGCCTTAAGTTAAGAGTCTAGTCTCCCTTATTGTCCAGTCTTCCTTAAAGTCTAGCCTACTTGCTCAACCGTAAGTTCAAAGTCTAGTCTCTCCTAAACCCAATCGTGGAGTCCAGTCTGCTTGCATAATCTACTCCAGTACATGTCTGCATTTGCATATAGTTAGGCCCATGTCTCTGTCATGGTCAAGTGCATACTAGTCCAAAACCCATAACTATTTCCATTTCAAAATCATTTCCCATTTTCATTCCCCATTTCCATTTCCACTTCTCATTTCTCCTCTCCATTTCTCATTTCAAAAACATTATTTCTTAAAATTTACGAGGTCCATTCGATTTATGTTCAGGACGGATCGTGAGATCATAACTTGGGAACGTCCGAAAGAGAGGCAATAAGGTCAACCTACTCCCAGACTCGTCAAGCATCATCTGAAATGGGAGAAACTAATGAACAACTCAGTGCCATTATGGCTCAACTCACACTGATGAACTCTCGTCTTGGGGAACAAGACAAAGAGATTAAGGCACTGAGAGAGAGGCTAACTGAAGAAGACGAGCAAGGCGACACTCCACCATCATTCAAAACCAACAGAGAATTGAGATTCGAAAAAATCGAGCAATTGATCAAGTCAATTCCTGCGCTCGAGAGTCAGGCTCATGGCCATGACATCATTGATCCTGAACTAAGGGAAAAACTCCCTAAAAAGGTAACATTGGGTGACCTCCCAAAATTCATGGGGGTCGAAGACCCAGATGACCACTTGAGAGCATTTTCCATCTCTATGGCTCTCAAGGGCATGAGCAAGGACCTGTTTGCTTATGTTTTTCCTTTAACCTTGGATGCACATCCATCCAAGTGGTTCAGGTCACTGAATAAGGCCAAACTGAATGACTGGGACTACATCAGAGAAGTGTTCCACAAATAATATATATACAACACTCAGCTTCCCATTGGCCTTCGTGAGTTGGAGTTAACTAAACAAAACTCCAACGAAGACTTCGTCACCTTCCTTAACAGATGGAGGGATAAAGCTGCACAAATGATTAACAAGCCATCTCAGGAGGATCAAGTCCGACTGGTGATCCGTAACCTGCAACCTAAGTATGGGAATCATATTTAATTCCAACCCATAGAGTCTTTCACGGAGCTCTATAAGGCAAGCTTGCTGATTGAGGAAGAGGTACAAGCCAACAAGAATAAGGCTTCCAACAACAACAATAACTCTTTCAAGAAGAGTAACAATAACCTTTCCAGCTCCAAAAGCAACGACATCAATGCCATAGCTGCTGAAAGGAGATGTTATCAAAAGCCTCAAAGAACACTCTCACCTTTAGGCATGTCCTTAGTAGAAGCCTTCACCAGACTTCATGCAAAGGGAGCACTTCAGCCTATTGGTCCTGCTTCCGATCCTGCTCTCGAAAATAGATCAAAGAGGTGGGATCATAATGCCTACTGCAAGTACCACCAAGGGAATGGACACCCAACATCTGCGTGTTGGACCTTAAAGAATCACCTGCAGGATATGGTTAAAGACGGTAGATTGCCAATTCCGCCTGCAGCAAAAGTCAGCAATAACAGCAATCCCTAGGGCATCACCTAAATAAAGTCGGGGCTTAGTAATTTAATGCTAGTTTTCTAGGTTGAGTCGGAGAGTCCTTCCCCTAGGTTTTCCATTTCCTTTCTGGTCGAGTCTATGTCATTTAGGACTTTTTTTCTAATAAGCCTTGTTCTATTTATTTCTGATTAACAAAAGAATTTCATTTTCATTTTCATTGGCCTTCCATCATTTTATATATGCTTCTAACTCAATGATGAAACTCAAATCACCTAAACGAACTTGACTAATAATAATAAAAAAGATCTGAAACAAAAAATGGAGAAAAAAAAGAAGACATACTTTGGATCAGGAGTTATTCCTCTCTGCCTTCCATTACCTTTCATAAGCCATCCTCATATAACTAAGGAAAACCAAAAATCCTTTAAACCATCATCTCCATAAACCAAACAATCCCTTCAACATCAAAGCTCCACATATATCCTTCAAGCCTTCCAATACCCTCAACCAAACTTGTGTGCAAGCCTTACTATATAAAATTTATCAATGCCAGGCAAAATAAAAAAAAAAGTGAATGAAAATCAAAGTGCGAAAAAAAGAGCAAAAGCAAAAGAAAACGCAAAAGATGCAAAAATAAAAAAAAAAGAGCCAAAGGCAAAAAGAATAAAAAAAAGTCAAGCTAGGGGGCTTACACACAAGTTCTACCCCTCATTCAATCCCTTCAATCCATGATCCTTACCTTTACTTAGCCAATTCAACCTTCATCTAAGCCTTAAACCTTTCAACCTTTCATCAACCCTAACTCCTTTTTCAAGATATGTCCAAGCCCGCTGAGTTGAAAACCCAAAAGGGCGGCCTAGGTAAAAGTTAGGGCACCAAAAAAATAATAACAATAATGAAAAATCAGATCCAGAACTACGAATGGTCTTATTCTGCAAGGATACGTAGGAATCCTCATCTCGAGGTCCGATCGCTTCAATAAAAATAAATTAGTTAAGGTCTAATGATTTGATTTTCTAGAATTTAGGAATCCTCATCTAGACATAGACTCAAGTCTGAACCTGGCCTCGTTAAAGCCTTTTCCCACTTACATTTATTTAAGTCACCAAATTTAAACCTTTTTATTTTTCAATCCAAGCTCTCCTTGTCCCCGAAGGACTCTCCGACAATTCCATGGTTTCCGGCGATACTTGACTTTGCCTATACCAAAGAAGAATCCCCAGTACAATCCCCAGTGAAAACTTTCAATGTTCAAGACATAGCAACTACGTTTTAATATCAAATCAAGTACATTTCATTTAAGGCTCAAGGCCTAATTCAAGGCAAGCTCACCCAAAGTGGGGGCTTCCTATGTGTGGTAGTTCCTCCAATTCAAATCAAACTCCCGAAGAGTTGTAATCTGCGGACCTCGTTTACGGACCACAATCATTTACTAAAAACGATTTTCAAAAATCATTCTATCTATTTCTACTCATGCTATCATTCTACACATCTTCTAGCCTTGCAAAATCCTGACCTTGCATTGCATCACATCTTCTAGCCGTGCAAAATCCTGACCTTGCACTGCAGCCTTGCAAAACCCTAACCTTACATTGCATTTCATACATTCTAGTCTTGCATAACCCTGACCTTGCATGACGTGTCTTCCTTAGCTTTGCATAACCTAAATCCTTGCATAGCGTCTCATGCATCCTTAGAGAGTCTAAGTTTGCATTTTTGCATCATTACGTGCTTTATCTCAGTTGTTTGCACCTATCTGCTAACATCTTCTTCTGCAAGTAATCAGATTGCTTGTAGTTATTGTCCTGCATACTAACTTTATTTTGCAGAGACCGGCGGTTATAGATCAGTTCTAAACTACAGAGCGTTTGGAATTGTTCTCCGTCCCGACACCGTATACTTTGACTTTCGGTTTCCTGAATGTTAGGGTTTTATTTTAATACCGCAAGTGTACGGTGTCGTAGCACATACGGGTCGAACTCAGGGAGGTGCAAGATTAAACACTAGTTCACTCTAGACTATGAAATAGCTACACATTCCAAATATCCATAAGAATCTATAAACTATTAACAAAATATGACAATTAAAACACTAAGATTAAGTATCACCACTAATATGAATTGATCAAAATATAACTTACATCCCAGTTATTCAATCATAGCTTAGGCGAGATTGACATTCCCTTATGACTCAGTAATAAAGCACAGCTGCGAACCGAAACTAAATACTCGGTCATTCCTCAATACCTAGAGCTCACTTTCGTGATAGCAAAAGGCCTAACTAACATGTATGTCTCCTATTTTCATGGCTTACACACATAATTAGAAGCATTAAGAACCAATGTCAAATAATTCCCAATTCTAGTTCTCACCTATTTTCATGGGAGAATTCAAATCAATAACAAGATTATCTAAATTAAGACCCAACTTTCGTTGATGAACTCAATTAATAAAATAACAATTTAACATCAAACAAATATTCCTAATCTCAACTCCAACTTTCGTTGATAATATAAATTAGGGCTAAATCAAGATGCACAATTGACAATAACAACAATCTTATCAAACCCTAAACATATAATTCAATAACATGGGAATTGGAGAATAATTTACATGATCAATCCATACTAGGGCTCAACTTAATCCTAGATAAAAAGACTACTCACTAATCATGGCAATAAAAGCAATAAACATAATGGAAAACATAATTGAAATAATAATAAAGAGAAGAGAAAAGAGAATAAGACTTATTGAATTGAAGATGAATATGAAAGCTTGAATCTTGAATCTCCAAAGTAGCAATAGAAACAAACTAGAGCACAAAACTAGAGAGAAAACTAGAGAAACAAAAATAACGTGATATTGAAAAGTGAGTAATAGATAATAGATATTCTAACCTAATTAGAAATCCTCTAATATATATTTATAAGTCCTAATACTAGTAGGAAACCAAATTACAAGATAAGGAAGCCAAATAAATCATTCAATGGCCGAAATTGTCAAAACCGCGTGCGCGTAAGAAGTTCCGGGCAGACTAGGCCAACTTGCGAAGCCCATATCTCTCAGAATACAATTCGGCTTGGGCCGTGCAACCTATCGTTGGAAAGCTCTTCAAACCTACTTTCCAATGCCGCTGGAATCAACCCGATATCAGCATCGAGTCAAAAGTTATGGACAAAAGGGTAAACATGACTCGACTTTCATAATTCTTTCAATGAATTCCAACTCCAATTAAGCTCCAATTTGCACTCAAACACTTCTAAAGTGATCCTTATCAATGTACCTTGCTCCCAATTGCTCCTAAGTACTCAAGCTTGTCCAATAATACTCCAATTATGTTCTCAATACCTGAAATTCATCAAATAATACCAAAAACGCATAAGAGGAGTAATATTTCGCAGATTAGGTAATAGTATGCAATTATGAACTACGATGCATCTAAATGCTCCTAGAATGCAACCTAAATGCACCTAAAATCAATATAAAAATATGACACATCAAACTCCTCAAGCTAAACCATTGCTTGTCCTCAAGCAGTTAGACATAGACATTGGAAAAGAAAGACAACCTACAATATGGGACTACGATAGGGCAAAGCACACAATTGAGAACACGAGAGATGTAATTACTACACGAACCAAGCATCGAAACATTCTCAGGCAAAGCCGCATAGGACGTCATGTAATGCAATCAACTCTCCTAGCATACCACATACCATCTCCCCCAAGCTAGACTTAACTAAACCTGAGAGACCTCACTTTAGTCATGTGCACTCATACTCTCATGTGTTTATGGCATAATCAATGTCACTCAACCTTATCCATGTCGACTCAAATGAAACATTTACTCTTTAACTTTGACTATCGACTCACTTTCCACTCGAAATTACAATGTAAAAAGATCACGAGGACTTTCAAGGATTGTAATGGGGCTGAGGTTATGGGTAGGAAATGTATTTGGAAATGTGGTGCTAAAAGCCAACTAGTAGAGAAAACAACACTTAACATCTATGGCCATTAGATGCAAACGTCACAAAAACTTCTACTAGAAGTTCAACAACACATTACCATTAAATCAAGAGAGTACCCATCTTTATCAACTCCAATAAATTTCATTCAACTTTTATTCAATCTTTTTTTTCATTTTTTTTCGAAATTATTTTTCACAACTTTTTCACCATTCTTATCATTTTGCACTTTCACACTATTTCAAGTAACTTTCTTTCAACATATTTCCTTCCAATAATGACCACAAAACCACAAACACAAGCTCAAAACATAAACTTCAACGCTACTCCACTTAGCAAGGCTTGGGTAGAGAAATCATTAAAGGCTAGAGGCTTGTAGTGTAGGTATTAATTCAGAACAAAGTCAGGATAGGCTCAGCGGGGCTAGAGAAAGGATAATATATATGAAAAGAAAATATATCCGAAAGCTCGAACAATGAAAAGAACGCCTCAATCATATCCAAATGCTTATAAAGTCAAGTGTCAAAGAGTACCAAGTCAAAGTCAAGATCCATGCAACAAATGAGGAACTAATCACACATGAAAGAACATAACTGACACAGATATGTCAGTTTATAGGCACAAAAGCTCACTGGGGTTAAGATGTCTAAACAGTAAGGTTAAATCAAGCCAGAGAGAGATCAACCAATCTTACCACAAGCAATCAATCACTATACAATTATGCTATGAAGAATCATGAATGAGATGGATTACGCTTAAGACCGTAGTAAGAATATCAAGAAGGTTCTCAAATAGTGCTAGCAATAGTCCCATAGATGCAACTAAGATGAGATGGAATCTAATATGCTGATGCAACTAAGAAAGCAGTACAATTTTTTTGGTTACACGTAAACTCCCACTCCTAATGAGCAGTACAAACCGTGCAACAACCTAAGAAAGCAATAAAAACTACACTAGAAAGCAGTAAATGATAGAATATTCCTCCCCCAAGCTAAAATTTACAGTGTCCTCACTGCAATAAACAAGATTAGAGAAGGAACATGATAAAACCTCATCGATCACCGAATCGCCAAATCACCAAATCAGCGAGCACTCCTGCAAACACCACAATCCACCACTATCGCCGCACACAAATCCCAACAATGACGGTAGGAAATCAATGTTGTCGTAAATACGCAACAAGTATAGCAATACAAACAAGATCCAAGCAAAAAAAAAAACTAAACGGAAAATCAAGAATATCAACAAGATAGAATAAAGAGGCTTACTACCCAATTTAATGGGAAAAGGGTCGAATAAGCTCAAAATTTATGTCGCGATGCTTCTTGAAAACCAACTTGAACCAATTTGTAGCCGACTCAAAAGAAAAATCAATAGTCGTTTTACATGACTCAAAAGGAGGAATAAAAACTAAATGTACATCAGTAACAAGATCACAAGAGTCATCCAAATTGGGAGAAATAGGGAACGATGGAGGAAATAATATAGGGGAAGAAGGAATAAGGTCAAGTTTTCGAGAGAAATGAACATGAGACTCAAAAACAGTAGGTGGAACCGACAAAGACTCATGAATAACTTCACTCTCATCTATAGACTTCTCCAATGAAGGATTTTCAACCAAGGGTTGTTCCTCACTCAAAACGTCCTTCACATCAATCTTCCCCGTGATTTGATAATCATCCCCATAATTTTCAAGTTCTTTCCAACCCTCATCATCATCATCATAAATATATGGGTGGAACCTATAACTCCGAGTAGATTGACAATCATATCGGGGAGAGGGGTCAAAATCATTTACTAATGTCACATCACATAAAGGAATATCATGAAAAGTAGAGTGACAATTAGAACTATATGGAGGTGCTGTAATGTAGCTTTGAGGGGAAGGAGTGGAGGAATTTTCCTGGACTGGTCTAGCAGATAATGACATATCCCACTCATAATTATTCTTAGCCAACCACTCGATTAGATCCCAACAATAACCAGGTGATTGGGATAGAAATTGTCCATTAGACATAGACTCAAACACCGCTCTACTTTCTTCATTTAAACCCTCATAAACCACTTGACACATATCCCATTGTTCATATCCGTGATTAGGACCAATAAAGTCTCCAAGTCTACGATAGTATTTACAAAACAATTCATTCTCATATTGAGGAAAATAGAAAACTGCTCTAGAATTACTAGCATGTATATGGGGATCACAACACATATCAGGTAATTGATTAGAACTCATGCAAAAATTGGAAGTATATTGACACGATGTATCAAAATAAGAAACATGAGAATCCAAAGAATTATAACCATTGGCCCTATCAATAGAATTGTCCCTATTATAGTGATAATATGACTCCATGAACAGTGAAAGGAAAGAAATTTACAAAAGTAAAAAAAAAAAAAAAAAAAAAGAGTTATTTACACAAGAAAATAAAAATATATACAATGTAGTCTATTAAATCTATAATCAAACTAATTGTAATCCGTTACCTCCCCGGCAACGGCGCCAAAAACTTGTTAGGGTTTTATTTTAATACCGCAAGTGTACGGTGTCGTAGCACATACGGGTCGAACTCAGGGAGGTGCAAGATTAAACACTAGTTGACTCTAGACTATGAAATAGCTACACATTCCAAATATCCATAAGAATCTATAAACTATTAACAAAATATGACAATTAAAACACTAAGATTAAGTATCACCACTAATATGAATTGATCAAAATATAACTTACATCCCAGTTATTCAATCATAGCTTAGGCGAGATTGACATTCCCTTATGACTCGCAATAAAAGCACACTGCGAACCGAAACTAAATACTCGGTCATTCCTCAATACCTAGAGCTCACTTTCGTGATAGCAAAAGGCCTAACTAACATGTATGTCTCCTATTTTCATGGCTTACACACATAATTAGAAGCATTAAGAACCAATGTCAAATAATTCCCAATTCTAGTTCTCACCTATTTTCATGGGATAATTCAAATCAATAACAAGATTATCTAAATTAAGACCCAACTTTCGTTGATGAACTCAATTAATAAAATAACAATTTAACATCAAACAAATATTCCTAATCTCAACTCCAACTTTCGTTGATAATATAAATTAGGGCTAAATCAAGATGCACAATTGACAATAACAACAATCTTATCAAACCCTAAACATATAATTCAATAACATGGGAATTGGAGAATAATTTACATGATCAATCCATACTAGGGCTCAACTTAATCCTAGATAAAAAGACTACTCACTAATCATGGCAATAAAAGCAATAAACATAATGGAAAACATAATTAAAATAATAATAAAGAGAAGAGAAAAGAGAATAAGACTTATTGAATTGAAGATGAATATGAAAGCTTGAATCTTGAATCTCCAAAGTAGCAATAGAAACAAACTAGAGCACAAAACTAGAGAGAAAACTAGAGAAACAAAAATAACGTGATATTGAAAAGTGAGTAATAGATAATAGATGTTCTAACCTAATTAGAAATCCTCTAATATATAGTTATAAGTCCTAATACTAGTAGGAAACCAAATTACAAGATAAGGAAGCCAAATAAATCATTAAATGGCCGAAATTGTCAAAACCGCGTGCGCGTAAGAAGTTCCTGGCAGACTGGGCCAACTTGCGAAGCTCATATCTCTCAGAATACAATTCGGCTTGGGCCGTGCAACCTATCGTTGGAAAGCTCTTCAAGCCTACTTTCCAATGCCGCTGGAATCAACCCGATATCAGCATCGAGTCAAAAGTTATGGACAAAAGGGTAAACATGACTCGACTTTCATAATTCTTTCAATGAATTCCAACTCCAATTAAGCTCCAATTTGCACTCAAACACTTCTAAAGTGATCCTTATCAATGTACCTTGCTCCCAATTGCTCCTAAGTACTCAAGCTTGTCCAATAATACTCCAATTATGTTCTCAATACCTGAAATTCATCAAATAATACCAAAAACGCATAAGAGGAGTAATATTTCGCAGATTAGGTAATAGTATGCAATTATGAACTACGATGCATCTAAATGCTCCTAGAATGCAACCTAAATGCACCTAAAATCAATATAAAAATATGACACATCAAACTCCTCAAGCTAAACCATTGCTTGTCCTCAAGCAGTTAGACATAGACATTGGAAAAGAAAGACAACCTACAATATGGGACTACGATAGGGCAAAGCACACAATTGAGAACACGAGAGATGTAATTACTACACGAACCAAGCATCGAAACATTCTCAGGCAAAGCCGCATAGGACGTCATGTAATGCAATCAACTCTCCTAGCATACCACATACCATCTCCCCCAAGCTAGACTTAACTAAACCTGAGAGACCTCACTTTAGTCATGTGCACTCATACTCTCATGTGTTTATGGCATAATCAATGTCACTCAACCTTATCCATGTCGACTCAAATGAAACATTTACTCTTTAACTTTGACTATCGACTCACTTTCCACTCGAAATTACAATGTAAAAAGATCACGAGGACTTTCAAGGATTGTAATGGGGCTGAGGTTATGGGTAGGAAATGTATTTGGAAATGTGGTGCTAAAAGCCAACTAGTAGAGAAAACAACACTTAACATCTATGGCCATTAGATGCAAACGTCACAAAAACTTCTACTAGAAGTTCAACAACACATTACCATTAAATCAAGAGAGTACCCATCTTTATCAACTCCAACAAATTTCATTCAACTTTTATTCAATCTTTTTTTTCATTTTTTTTTCAGAATTATTTTTCACAACTTTTTCACCATTCTTATCATTTTGCACTTTCACACTATTTCAAGTAACTTTCTTTCAACATATTTCCTTCCAATAATGACCACAAAACCACAAACAGAAGCTCAAAACATAAACTTCAACGCTACTCCACTTAGCAAGGCTTGGGTAGAGAAATCATAAAAGGCTAGAGGCTTGTAGTGTAGGTATTAATTCAGAACAAAGTCAGGATAGGCTCAGCGGGGCTAGAGAAAGGATAATATATATGAAAAGAAAATATATCTGAAAGCTCAGAACAATGAAAAGAACGCCTCAATCATATCCAAATGCTTATAAAGTCAAGTGTCAAAGAGTACCAAGTCAAAGTCAAGATCCATGCAACAAATGCGGAACTAATCACACATGAAAGAACATAACTGACACAGATATGTCAGTTTATAGGCACAAAAGCTCACTGGGGTTAAGATGTCTAAACAGTAAGGTTAAATCAAGCCAGAGAGAGATCAACCAATCTTACCACAAGCAATCAATCACTATACAATTATGCTATGAAGAATCATGAATGAGATGGATTACGCTTAAGACCGTAGTAAGAATATCAAGAAGGTTCTCAAATAGTGCTAGCAATAGTCCCATAGATGCAACTAAGATGAGATGGAATCTAATATGCTGATGCAACTAAGAAAGCAGTACAATTTTTTTGGTTACACGTAAACTCCCACTCCTAATGAGCAGTACAAACCGTGCAACAACCTAAGAAAGCAATAAAAACTACACTAGAAAGCAGTAAATGATAGAATATTCCTCCCCCAAGCTAAAATTTACAGTGTCCTCACTGCAATAAACAAGATTAGAGAAGGAACATGATAAAACCTCATCGATCACCGAATCGCCAAATCACCAAATCAGCGAGCACTCCTGCAAACACCACAATCCACCACTATCGCCGCACACAAATCCCAACAATGACGGTAGGAAATCAATGTTGTCGTAAATACGCAACAAGTATAGCAATACAAACAAGATCCAAGCAAAAAAAAAAACTAAACGGAAAATCAAGAATATCAACAAGATAGAATAAAGAGGCTTACTACCCAATTTAATGGGAAAAGGGTCGAATAAGCTCAAAATTTATGTCGCGATGCTTCTTGAAAACCAACTTGAACCAATTTGTAGCCGACTCAAAAGAAAAATCAATAGTCGTTTTACATGACTCAAAAGGAGGAATAAAAACTAAATGTACATCAGTAACAAGATCACAAGAGTCATCCAAATTGGGAGAAATAGGGAACGATGGAGGAAATAATATAGGGGAAGAAGGAATAAGGTCAAGTTTTCGAGAGAAATGAACATGAGACTTAAAAACAGTAGGTGGAACCGACAAAGACTCATGAATAACTTCACTCTCATCTATAGACTTCTCCAATGAAGGATTTTCAACCAAGGGTTGTTCCTCACTCAAAACGTCCTTCACATCAATCTTCCCCGTGATTTGATAATCATCCCCATAATTTTCAAGTTCTTTCCAACCCTCATCATCATCATCATAAATATATGGGTGGAACCTATAACTCCGAGTAGATTGACAATCATATCGGGGAGAGGGGTCAAAACCATTTACTAATGTCACATCACATAAAGGAATATCATGAAAAGTAGAGTGACAATTAGAACTATATGGAGGTGCTGTAATGTAGCTTTGAGGGGAAGGAGTGGAGGAATTTTCCTAGACTGGTCTAGCAGATAATGACATATCCCACTCATAATTATTCTTAGCCAACCACTCGATTAGATCCCAACAATAACCAGGTGATTGGGATAGAAATTGTCCATTAGACATAGACTCAAACACCGCTCTACTTTCTTCATTTAAACCCTCATAAACCACTTGACACATATCCCATTGTTCATATCCGTGATTAGGACCAATAAAGTCTCCAAGTCTACGATAGTATTTCCAAAACAATTCATTCTCATATTGAGGAAAATAGAAAACTGCTCTAGAATTACTAGCATGTATATGGGGATCACAACACATATCAGGTAATTGATTAGAACTCATGCAAAAATTGGAAGTATATTGACACGATGTATCAAAATAAGAAACATGAGAATCCAAAGAATTATAACCATTGGCCCTATCAATAGAATTGTCCCTATTATAGTGATAATATGACTCCATGAACAGTGAAAGGAAAGAAATTTACAAAAGTAAAAAAATAAAAATAAAAAAAGAGTTATTTACAAAAGAAAATAAAAATATATACAATGTAGTCTATTAAATCTATAATCAAACTAATTCTAATCCGTTACCTCCCCGGCAACGGCGCCAAAAACTTGTTAGGGTTTTATTTTAATACCGCAAGTGTACGGTGTCGTAGCACATACGGGTCGAACTCAGGGAGGTGCAAGATTAAACACTAGTTGACTCTAGACTATGAAATAGCTACACATTCCAAATATCCATAAGAATCTATAAACTATTAACAAAATATGACAATTAAAACACTAAGATTAAGTATCACCACTAATATGAATTGATCAAAATATAACTTACATCCCAGTTATTCAATCATAGCTTAGGCGAGATTGACATTCCCTTATGACTCAGTAATAAAGCACGACTTGCGAACCGAAACTAAATACTCGGTCATTCCTCAATACCTAGAGCTCACTTTCGTGATAGCAAAAGGCCTAACTAACATGTATGTCTCCTATTTTCATGGCTTACACACATAATTAGAAGCATTAAGAACCAATGTCAAATAATTCTCAATTCTAGTTCTCACCTATTTTCATGGGAGAATTCAAATCAATAACAAGATTATCTAAATTAAGACCCAACTTTCGTTGATGAACTCAATTAATAAAATAACAATTTAACATCAAACAAATATTCCTAATCTCAACTCCAACTTTCGTTGATAATATAAATTAGGGCTAAATCAAGATGCACAATTGACAATAACAACAATCTTATCAAACCCTAAACATATAATTCAATAACATGGGAATTGGAGAATAATTTACATGATCAATCCATACTAGGGCTCAACTTAATCCTAGATAAAAAGACTACTCACTAATCATGGCAATAAAAGCAATAAACATAATGGAAAACATAATTAAAATAATAATAAAGAGAAGAGAAAAGAGAATAAGACTTATTGAATTGAAGATGAATATGAAAGCTTGAATCTTGAATCTCCAAAGTAGCAATAGAAACAAACTAGAGCACAAAACTAGAGAGAAAACTTGAGAAACAAAAATAACGTGATATTGAAAAGTGAGTAATAGATAATAGATGTTCTAACCTAATTAGAAATCCTCTAATATATAGTTATAAGTCCTAATACTAGTAGGAAACCAAATTACAAGATAAGGAAGCCAAATAAATCATTAAATGGCCGAAATTGTCAAAACCGCGTGCGCGTAAGAAGTTCCTGGCAGACTGGGCCAACTTGCGAAGCCCATATCTCTCAGAATACAATTCGGCTTGGGCCGTGCAACCTATCGTTGGAAAGCTCTTCAAGCCTACTTTCCAATGCCGCTGGAATCAACCCGATATCAGCATCGAGTCAAAAGTTATGGACAAAAGGGTAAACATGACTCGACTTTCATAATTCTTTCAATGAATTCCAACTCCAATTAAGCTCCAATTTGCACTCAAACACTTCTAAAGTGATCCTTATCAATGTAGCTTGCTCCCAATTGCTCCTAAGTACTCAAGCTTGTCCAATAATACTCCAATTATGTTCTCAATACCTGAAATTCTTCAAATAATACCAAAAACGCACAAGAGGAGTAATATTTCGCAGATTAGGTAATAGTATGCAATTATGAACTACGATGCATCTAAATGCTCCTAGAATGCAACCTAAATGCACCTAAAATCAATATAAAAATATGACACATCACTGAACCTCAGTCAAAGTGGGGGCTTCTGTAGACACATAATCGTGTCTCCCCATTTAAGGATCCGATGATGAAACATACCGCGACATTAGTTGGCGCGACCCAACGGAAGAGCAATCTAAATAACCAATCCAAAATGCGTTTTGAAATGATATTCTAAAGCCCAATTAATTGTTCATGATGTGATTAATTGTATTTCAAGCCCATGAAATGTTTTAAATCCATTTTAAAAGCCCAATCAAATATTTATTATTTTAATAGATATTTTTCATAAATATTTTATTATCTTTGATAAATAAATCAGATTTTTAATCCGTAAAATTCCATCTCCGGAATTTTAGGGATAAAAAAGGTATCTTCGAAAAACACGCAATGAAATATGCTCGAATATTCCAAAATATGCGCCGGACGCGGGGGCAGCGCTCAGCGCGCCATGTGCATCCATCACAATGGCCATATCGCGTCAGGCGTGCCAATGAGCACCTGACACGTAGAATTTGTGACCCACCAATGTGCGCCTGACGCGTGGAATTGCGCCTGCCACGTAGGACTGAGCCTGGCGCAGGTCTTGCGTGGAGCGCACGTCTCCTTTTCCCTATAAATATCCGTGATTTCCCGAATTACAGACGGCTTTTCATATTATTATTTCACGAATACAAAAACTTACGAATACCTCTACAATACACTTCGAATACTTCAAATACTCAAATACTCAAATACTTTCAATACTTTCAACCAATTCTTAATCACTGCGTTCTTAGTTCCAAGATTGCTCCGCCTAAAGATTATTGCGCTCTTCAATCTAAGCCGCATAGGTATAATCCTTAAGATCCTTGAATAAATGATTTTTATATTGAAGTTACTAACCATTTATTTCATGATGTAGATCTTTAATATAAAATCGCTCTATTGTATATTCTAAACTCTTCTCTTTCTTTTTATTTATTTTTCATACATTATTACATGCCTGCCTGATCATTTTATGCATATTATATGATTGTCCTGCTTTATTGCTTTTATCACCCGCATGTTATTTTTGTTAATCAAAGACCTAAAGAAATGTTCTAATATTAATCAGATTAATTTGAACAACCTGCTAGGTTCCCTGTAATATTGATTGCCTAATAACATGTCACTAAAAATAGTCTTTTTATGTGTTTCCTGAACCTACTTAGACTAAATATTTTTAGGGTGTTTAAAACGTTATTTGATTATTCTTTGGCATAAAATCTATAATGAATCGATATTTAGTAGAGGCCAACTTTGGGAGAATGTGGTTTATTATGACTATATTCATACCCTCACCCCCGAACTCAATCTTTGGTTCATTTAGACCATCTATGGAGTCAGGTCGGGGAAATCTACATTGGATAATTTGTCCCTATGGTTTTCCCATATCCAATTAGGTTTATGATTCTTCCTAAAAAGAATTGTTGGCGACTTCTTTTAATACAAAATAATTTTCTATAAAACCCTTATAATGGGATAGTCAAATCTAATACGCGCTCACACCGCATAGGCGAAATAAAAACACGCCTACACTCTCTCTCCTCTTAACCCACTAGAAAGGCAACGCCTGGGGTTGCTCTTATAGTTTATCTATCCAATTTTTGTAGGTGAATTGATAATATTAGAAGAAGTACCCAAAACATATTTCTTCTCTTTCAGACCATTATGTCGATCGAAAATGATTAATTAAATAGTCTTTAAGCTCGTACGTGTGAAATTTGATGATTGATTATTTTCAGCTTATGAATTTGTTATGCATGACCCAAAAAATATTTGCTATTCTTAATAAACTATATCTTGTAGTTGTATATATATATATATATGCGTAAAAACTATATTGTGTTTGAAAACATATGTTGACTAAAAAGGCCAGTTGTTGTTTCTTTATAGAAAAAAAGGTGTGCTCTTTTTTCCATCTTATCAAGTAAATTAGTTTGTCAAGTCTATACTTCTTCAGATCTAATTATTTTACATGCGGCTCCCTTGAGAGAAGGGTGTCCTAACTTTCCTTATGTACCAAAAAAAATAAAAATATTTTACATGCGATTCTTTACGTTATACCTTTGGATCTAGTGAGATGTCAAAAAAAAAACCTTTGATCTAGAAACAGAGTTACTCCCTCTGTATTTTTTTATCTTTCCTACTTTGACTTTGCACATTTGCCAATGCACTTATTCAACCTTAAATATCTTTCATTACATATTAGTAAAAATTATAATTATTAGATATTAATAAAATATTCATTGAGACGAATCAAACAAGACCCCACATGACTATATTTGTTCTTATATATTTAGAAGAATTTAAAAGATTCTCTCTAATTGTGAATAGTGTCAAGATTCCAAGTGAGAAAAATAAAAAAATACAGACGGAGTATTTTTCAATGCCAACATTATATTTTACTGGAGAATATCTTATAATAATTTCATTACAATAGTGTACCGTGTACGTTATTTTATAATAACCATACAATATCATAGAATGACTATATTATAAAATTTCACTTACTATATACACAAAAGAAAGATTGAAAGGTAGCAGACATCCAAAAATAGATAAGAAACCAAAAAGGAAAACAATAGGTCACAAGAAGGTGGGGAGATGATTTATATTTCCTTTCTCTTTTTAGAAGCCGGTGGAGTAGCATAAAATGGCTAGTGTCACTTCGAAGTTGTTTTTAGATAATTATGTGTAGATAGGAGAAGACATCAAATCTATTCCTTATGTTCCCTTTCCTTTTCCTGAGAAATATTAGATCAGAATTAATTGTTACATCAGCCCAATTATAAATACGAATAGATTTTATGTAATTTAATTAACGGATCCAAAAATGCATTCGTAATAGAATTATCATTTCTACGAGCTTATATTCTTCCCTAAATTCAAGTAATGGAATATTGTAAAGACTAAATATCAACCATGTACTACAAGATTAGAAAATTTGACAACTTTTTCCTTAAATTCTATTTATATATGACTATGAATTTTCGAGGGAACATATTAGTATTTCTTTATTAGAATCTATATAATCAAGGCAAAATTAGCCTCAACATTACAAATTACGGCGCGCGTGCACCCAGTGCCACCAACTTTGACTAGTAGTCAAAACACCACAAACTATTGGCCTAGGTGCACCGAGTGTCATAAATGACGCCGAAGCTAACTTTTCTCGACACATGTTCACGTGACTCAGACTTCTAATCAATGAAAAAATAAGATAAATGAAAGATCAAGGGAAAAATGGGAAAAAAATTAACACGGATTTCCGCTGTCGACAAGAAAAGTTAGTTTCGGCGTCATTTATAACACTCGATGCACCCAGGCCAATAAGTTTTGGGTCTTTTGGCTACTATTCAAAATTGGTGGTGTTGGGTGCACCCGCGCCATAATTTGTGGTGTTGAGACCAATTTTGCCTATAATCAATGACCATCTACATCTATACAAATATATTAAACGGCGTTCCTATCGAATGAACAGTGGCACGTGACACTCTTCTCAAACTTCTAATACACATGTTTATAATCTCAGTTAAAAATATTAACAATGTGTAGTTACTAGTATTCGAACACATGACCTTTGAAATGAAATGTGAGAGTTTAACCACTAATCCACTACAATTTCAATGCTTAATGTTTCAAAGTAAAACATAAGAAAGTCATATAATTATATGTAATTATTGAGACATAGACAAACTTTTTGATCTCTAGCACTTCTATTAGCTAATAACATTCTCTTACCCTAATTTCATTGAAATTGTTGTTTTTATCCTAAATTCCTTAGCAGTTTTTTTTAAAATAACTTATCATGCCATAATGTCCATTTTCCAATATCGCACTAGACAGAATACTACGAAAAGCTAATTAATAAAATCAATTATGAAATATATAAATAATAATATATTTGATAATTGTAACTAACCCGGGACATTGTCCAAGCCAAAATACTAGTTCTACAACATTAAAAGTAGTGAAAAGCAAATAATAATATAATTGTCTCATTTCTATCAGCATCTCTTCTTGCTTCACTTAATTCAAGTGATGGCATAATATGAAAGGGCCGGGAATCATAAACCATTACGATATTACAATTAGTTACAACTTTTCTAGAACATCCTAAAACAATATACGTGACAATATATAATTCCTCCATAAGGGATGATTATATATTGTTTTCGAGATGCTAATTCATCCATACGATCATCTTGTGCAACATCAAAATGCGTAAAAGGGTGATTATGAGCTAAATGTCTTCTTATCCATATCTAGAGATTCTCCGATCTGCAAGAATTTCTTTCTTTACATCTTTTCCAAATATACTAGTAGTATAATGCATTAATATACATCACATTTAATTCCCTCCTTTTTCTTTTTCCAGTTCAAAACATTGCAAGCCTTACATCATCCCTCCCTATAAATTAGCTCTCAATTCTTATATTTTTCATATCATCACCTCAGCAAGTAAATATTCCAAGAGTGTCCTACTCTAGTGCAAGTTTCCTTCTCTCCATTCTGAAAAGCAAACACTAAAACTTATATTTTTCCTAGAAAAAACAATGGACCGAGTTAATGAGTTGGCAAAGTCTAAGGCAGCTGTTATATTTGTGAAAAGCTCAGATTGTATGAGTCATAGCATCAAAACCCTCTTCTATGACCTTGGAGCAAGCCCTGCAGTCTATGAGATCGACCGCGATCCGAGAGGCCGAGAACTCGAGCTCGCCCTGCAGAAGTTAGGCTGTAAGCCTACCGTCCCTGCAATATTCATCGGCGGCATGTTCGTCGGATCTGCCAAGGACGTTCTTGCTGCTCACCTCACTGGCGCACTCAAAGACATGCTCATTGCTGCTAAAGCTATATGGTTCTAGCAATATTTACATCCAAAATCGGATGTATATATTTATATAACAACAATCGTATCTTTTATTTTCTTTTTTAACATGGTGGAAACTGGAGAATCTGGCCACCAGTTGAGTTTTGAAAGAAGTGTAGCAATTTTCAAGGGCTTTTCTTTTTGTTAGCTCTTGGTAATTGCATTTTGTGATGAACAATGTAATCTAAATTAAAGGAGACTTACAAAAGGCTTCATATATATTTATATATATATCGCTTGAATGATGTTTGATCACTTTCTTATGATTTCTGGGTATTCCTCTTTTTTCATATAATGACTGACCAAAAAAATAAACTATAACAAAACCATTTCGTTTCAGGTAGGATTTTTTATGCAAGATTAAAGATACAAAAAAGTTAAAAAATTAAGTGTCATACTTGGGTTGGATCATATATATATAGGAAAATTTGACAAAAAAAACCTTTTAAAAGTTAAATTTTGTGAAAAATAACCTTTTAAAACATTCTTTGCAAACAAAAACTACAAACTAAATTTTGTTTGCAAGATGAAATCTATTCACATTTTCCGGTGTTGACCATCTCAATTCCGGCATTAACCCTTCTAAATTTCCATGCGCACCCAGCCAAGACCAATTTTCCGTCCTTTTTTTCGTTGTGGCCAATTTTCCCTCTCTTCTCCTTTTTCCGCTTTCCTCCGGCCACCTTCCGATTCCGGTGACAGTTAGGTTTCCGGCGTTCGTCACTAGTACAAAATTGGTCTAAGGTAACATGTGTAGGGTAACACTTTTCAAAATTCAATTTTCTCAAATATATTTGTAACACTTGGTATCACTTTATTAATATGTAACACTTAATGTAACACTTTTTTTATAAGTAACACTTTGATGTAACACTTTTTCAATTAAGTAACATTTTAATGTACCACTTTAAGATAGGTAATAATTTTAAGTAACACTTTCATATTTGTAACACATTTTAAAGTAACACTTTAAAATATGTTTAATTTTTATAGTATAAGTAATTTTTTTATCGAAAATGATTAAAGTTTTTAATATAACACTTATTTTAAGCGGCAGTCTGGCGGAACCCAGAGGTCACGGCGTCACGCGGTGAGGACTTCGCCGCCTTCGAACTTCAAAGTTCGACTCACAGACCTGAGACCACAGTAAGTTGCGTTAGGGTTTTTATTTTTGTGTTTCAATCTTCGTTTTTTTTTGGCTTAATTTTTAGTTTTTCGTCAAAATTTGTTGATGAAATCTCCTTTATGCATGTAAAATTGTAAATGCTCTGCAACTCTCTCACATTTGTCTTGGTATTTTACTTAGTTCATGTTGACTTGTTTTTAGGGTAAATATATTGATTAATTGGGTTTGTGACTTTTTATGTATTTTCCCTTCTTTTCATTCTTGCCATAATTTTTCCCCCAATTTCTGGGTTTTTCTTCAAGTTGAATTTAAGTGTGATTTTGGTTAGTTATAGTAATTAATTTGGGTATATAATGAAATTTTTGTTTGTCACAATTATTGTAATCAATTTTCTTCTATCTCTTAGTTATGGCAGCAAACTTGAATTATTAGCTGGGTAGTCGGTCATTGGATCGATCCTTGGTGTGCTCATGACAATTTTTATTTGAAATATATCAAAACTTTGGAATTTGTAATGATTTGAGAGGATGATGTGCTCAGTTAAGAGCTTAAGCCACCAGTCCTTAAAACTGGACGACTTTGTTTAATTTTTGAATATTTGAGTTAAAATCACCCTTTACCCTCCGCCAAACCGTTGTCTAAACTCAAATAGAAGTTCCTGGGTCGCAAACTTATTTCCCATGCTTTTTCGTTTATTGTTGTACGTTCGTATCCCCAAACTGAAATTTCTGGGTCCGCCACTACCACCTAGGGTCGAGGGAGGTATTCGTCCACGCACTGCACCTTTAATTCATTTACCACCGCTCCAAAATCCAACGGCTTCCATTGGCGTTCACTCTTCATCATTCTTCCAGGCGGTTAGTTTTGATTCGACATTTTATCAAGCCTTTAAATATAATTGTTCGAATCTTTTTTGTTTTATTTGACAAATGATGTTCAATGTATAATTTCGGTAATGGGGTTGCTCAATTTGTTTGTAATTGATAAGTTTATTTGTTATTGTATTAGGTTGTTCTTATTTGTAATAGAATTGAAGATTGTAATGTTGTTGTTGTATTGGGGTTTTTTGGTGGTTAATTGAATGGGTGGGGGCGTTTCAGAAGGAAGGAGGGTTGAAGGTTGATGCTGTGGTTCAAAAGCTTGATAGAGTGGGTGCTCAAGTTGTTAGTCGTGTTCCCGGATAAAAAGAATATTAGGGGTATGTTTTTTTCGTAAAGCTTTGTGTATTTTTGGATTAGTGATGATTAATCAGTTTTTTTATGAGGTGGGGAAGGGAAATAATATATACTTGATGTAGAAGATTACTTGTTGTAGAATCTGATAAGCATTGAGCTCTCTCTCATAACATTATAGCTGAACTGAGATTTTCCCTCCTGTATGTTGAAGATGTTTTATTGATGCGAAATTCTGATGAGACACTGTTGAATTTCTTTATTTTAGATGATTTAAAATTCTATTGGAGTTTTGATGTTTTTTATGGGGGGGCTGGGAGTATATAAGCGACATACATCAATATGCTGCCGCAGGGGCTGGGAGTATATTAGCGACATTGGGGCTAATATACTGGCTGACTTGATTGCTCTTGTGCTGGCAAATCTATTATTACTTCTAATATCGTATAGCTGAATTTAATTATTTATCCTCTATGTTGCAATTTCTCTTGCATTGTCATTTTAATTATCTCAATTCATCGTAAGTCATACTTTCACAACACTCAATTCTTTAGAAGGTGTTGTCATGAAGCTCAAATGGTATTTGCTATGTCACTTGGACTCGTCAATTTTTGTCAAACACGAATTTACGTCTAAGTGTCAATCTCGTTGAATATATGAAATTCTTAAAATGTTCGGTTTGAATTGAAAAGTTTATCTATATTCCATACCCGTGTTGAAGTGGCAATGATTTGACTCTATACTTGCACTAATACTTAGTCTAATATGCTGCTGCTAACTGCATTAGAATCTGGTGGTCATGTAATTCGTTTCGTCTATAGGTATGTTTGTTGAACTTAGTTTTAGTTGTAAGACAGTGATACATGTAAGCACAACACTGAACTCGAATATATGGAGTACATTTTTCTATATTACGTGCAAGACAGTGATTACATGCAGGGGGTTGCTGTGTGTGTGGGGGTGTGTCCGGGGGGCCGGGCCGAGGTTGTCAGAAGGTTATGTTAGGGAGTTGATAGGGGGTTGATGTGCAGGGGGGCTGGGAGGGGGGCTAGCTAACAGGCTGATAAGGTTTCGTCTTTTCCAATATCTCCTTCAGTTCAGCTTGGATTTGGTCTTTTATTACCATATGTTTCTCATTTTCATCCTGTTGCTTTATTACTATGATTTTGGGATCAGGCTTAGTGATCTCAACTATACATATATACCTTTGGAATTAGACTAATCTTACAGTAGCAACATGCATCACTTGTGTTGTTTCAAGCTTTTTACTCAAATTAGAGCATTCTTGAACTTGAGTTGCATATCGACCTTGCAATTCTTGATATGTTTTGCCTCTAGGAGTCTTATTTTTGTGTTATATACATATATCTTTGTTAATATAAGTATTTGAATTAAGACTTGGTCCTTTGATGAAAGACAAAAAAAAACTAAAAACTTAAGATCTATTCACATATCAATGTTATAATTTTAGGCCTACTGATATGATGGCCAAAGCCACATAAGGACAATAGAGTTTGCATTCTCATTAGTCATTAATGACACTATCTGATAAATAGAAGTATACCTTTTCTCCTGGTTCTATATCCTTTGATTGGCAACTTAACTAGCTCAATTATTGCATGGACACAACATAGCTGATTGAGAACAGACTGTGGATGGATCTCTAACTTGGAAACTAATCTAGCTTTCTTCTTTCTTGTAGGAAGTAAGATCAATATGGCCGGTTATGAATAGCACAAAGCAAAATCAAAATGAAGGAAATGGGAGTTACTACAATGGCTTATGAATTATTTCATTCAAGGAAAAGTAAAAAGCAATCTAAGAAGGTGGTTGAAGGTACTAACGAGTACACACCTGGTTGAAAGTATTTTTTATTATCATAGTCTATATTTTCATAATCAAAGTGAACAGAAGCATCACTCTTTGTGCTCTCAGACTTACATACAGATAATACACAGAATATGACATCAGTAAAGTGCATACATACTATGAAGAATTTGTAAGAATTATACTCTTGTTTACTTGCTTGGTACTTTTAATTTTTCCATTCCTTTTCCTCCATATGTATTGTTGGAGTCTTGGATATAGACTCTTGAGTCTTGAATGCTAAGTGTTCTCTTGCTCACTTCAGTAATTATAACTCTGTGGTTTGGTGCTCTTGATTATTGAATTTTTTTTTCAAACCAAAAGAACCTAACTTTTACCATATTACCAAGTATATCACTAGTTCAGTTATTATATAAGACTTTAAAGATTCTTTTTTTTGTTCTTACTGCAGGATGATGAAGATAATGGATTAGAGTAGCAAGTAGGCATGGTGCTTCGAGAAATATGCATGCATGGATAGGCGATAGAATTGAAGATGAATAAAAAAAGAAATGACCTTAAGATTAATTTAGGTTTATTTTAGGAGAATTATATATATTATGACTTGATTTTCATATTAACTATTTATATTTTGAACGCAATAGTATGTTTTTAATTAATGAAATACTACTCTTTGGCTCATTTTTGACAATGATCATTGCGTATTTATACTCATTTATATCTCTAATTTAATTCTATTTTCTCTTCGATTATTACGTTTATAAGTTTTATTATTGTTATCATTGTATATTTGTCGACAAATTAATAATGTTACTATAAGACATGTGAAATAGAATTGTTATTATAAAGCTAGCTAATAAGAAGTGTTGCCTAATGTCTAACAAAGTGTTACATATGCTGACTTAAAATGATACATAATATCTAATAAAGTGTTACTATAATTCAGAGATGACATAGAAAATGCTACTATAGATGAAAAAGTGTTACATATAAAATTATGAGTAACACTTTAAAAATGTTACATTAGTGTAAAAAAGTGTTACGTTAGAGAATTTTGAGTAACACTTGAGAAAGAGAAACATTAGCATTGGAAAGTGTTACCTTAGAGAATAGGTAGCACGGGCAGATGTTTTACTTACAAAAGTGTTACCTATTGCCTAAAGCAACACTTTTAGGCCTTTAAGTAACACTTTTGGGGTGATACTTTAGGTCAATTATGCACTAGTGTCATCTTTTGCAAAACCTTCTCTTTGCAATATGGGAGCCCTGTTGCTGGTTGCCGCCGCTGTGGGCTCGCCGACGCTCAGTCGAGTTCGCTGGTGGGTTGTCGTTGCAATTGGCGTGTGATTATTTGCCAGTGGTTAACTGAAAAATGTGTATTATGTTTTCTCCTCTCTTCTTGTCATGGTGGTGGACACTGGTGGTGGTGTGGGGGTTCGGTGGTTGTTGGTGTGGAATGTTAGTGGTAAAGGGTGGTGGAGGTGGTTATGGCAGTTATATAATGAATAGAAGAGAGGGAAAACTATTGGCCACAATAAAAAAAAAGGGAAAATTGGCCTTGGCTGGGTGCACATAAGAAAATTGAAGGGTCAATGCCGGAATTGAGATGGTCAACACTGGAAAATGGGATTAGGTTTCATCTTGCAAAAAAATTAAGTTTGTTGTTTTTTTTTTCTTGCAAAAAATGATTTAAAAGGTTTTTTTTTCGCAAAATTAAACTTTTATATTTATTATGTTCTATAGCTTGGTAGGTTGTAATAATTTTTGGCAAGCAATATAATACATACTTACATACCAAAAAATAAATAAAAATAATATTGGGCTGATTTGTCCAATATATATATAACAGTAAGTCTATAATATTTTTAGCTAAGTATAATGAAAACCATCGAAATACACGCTTTTACCCTTTTAAGGAAATTCCACCTCCTATCTCTGTTTTGTTTTTCTATAGGTTTTAAGAAAGATATTAGAGATATATACCATTAAATGTTAACTCGAAAACCACAATACCCACTCTCTCTTTTTCTCTCTCAAACCCTAGCCTCCCCTACTCCTTCTTCATCAGTTAGGGGCTGCCATGGATGATTTCATCCATGGTAAGCCCCTTTTTCCTTTTTATTTTCAGTTTTTAGTTTATTTTGTTGTTTTGTTTAATAAATTAGTCTCTCTTTATGAGATTTTTTTCAACCCTGTTATGGGGATTTTAGTCTCTGTTTTGGAGATCTCCTTCTCCCCTATGAGAGTTGTGAGTATGGTTTTTTTTATTTCTTGGTATGAGAAATTGTTCTCATTAGTTGAAGTTCAATACTCAACATGAAGGTATTGTAATCTCGGATGCAGTCAACATGGTTCAATACTCAATAGCTGCTTGATTCAGCGAATACAAGGAGGCTACGCTGTATTGCTCGATCTGGTTAATTGTAATTTCTTCGAAGACAAATTTGATTTAGCCTTGTTTAATTGTATCTTGTTTTTCTTTAATACCTATTGTTGATGCCGTTTGTCATTCAATTAATGAAATTTTTCTTTAAAAAAAAATTGAAGAGTTTAATTTGAAAGAATTTCACCAAATCTATAATTTTACAAATTAAATAAGATAAATCAACAGTGTTTTTAGTAGATGTACGGCAGTATAAAGCTGTTACGCTTTTTAAAAATGAATACAACTCTAGTTCTTTATGATGCATGGCCAAGTGGACATGCAGGATAAGTCAGGCACGGTCAACTTAAATGGATAAGTGTCAACTTGGATCTCCAACAATCCAATATAGCCAGTTTTATGCCAGTAGCGGTTATTATTCTAAACAAAAAAATATATGTAACTCTGCAAATATAATATTAAGCAATAAATAAAAATTTAATAATATCAATAAATAAGTGATTTTGTCATTGTCTCAAAATAAAATCGAATCATGTGAATGAACATAGTAATAAAGCTTCTCTTAACTCCTATGATATGTTATCTTTATTTATATATTTTTGTGAAGATATTTTTTCTATGAATGTGGACAATTGGCATGGAACCTTGCCTTGATAATTACATATCTCAGTTCATAATCATTACCAACATAATATACCTTAAGGTGTATCTTTGATTATTTCATGCAATTTGAGAATAATATTGCCACTTATGGTCGCTTACAGTTAACAAATGGATGACTTTCTAAAAAAAGACGACGTCACTTTCTTTTATTAGGATGTTTCAGTCACAAACATGAGGTGGCTATTAGTTTGGCTCATGCAATAATCACAACAATCTTGCTCTAAGTTATTTGATATCAAACATAAATTATGGATTTCATCTTTTATTTGATTCATTAGTGCAGTGGCGGAGCCAACAAGGGGGACATGGGGACAGATGTCCCCCCACTTTAAAATATTAGTTTCACGGTTTTTTAAAAAAAAAAACAAAAAAAAGGAAGGAAAGCGCTGAAGCAGGAGAGACACGTGAAACAAAAAGTTTGAAAGGAAGAGAGAGAATTTGAGGAACCAAGGAACTAAGGAAGGAGAGAAAGTTTGAAACCCTAACTCCCAGCCAAGAGCCGCTACCCGCCGGAGCCGACGAGCCATCCAGACAAACCACGAAGGTTGTGATATGTGAGGACTGAGGAACGACGAAGGCTGTGAAAGTTCGAAGGCAGGTGAAGGAACTCAGTAGGACGATGAATTTCCAGCAAAACTACAACAAATTGGGTGATTTCGAAACCTCTTTACTCCATTTTCATGGTTTTCCCCTACTCTTCCTAATTTCTCCATGTTTCTCCATTTTCGTGCGGATGAATTTTGCGGGTTTGTTCTGAAATTTCTATGAAAGGTAATTGCGCCCAATTCCGAGTTACATTTTTGAAGGAAATTGCTAAATCAACAGTAGATCGAGTTAAATTGTGGAAAGAAATTGTGAAATTTATTGAAGGTTCGTTCTTTGATTTAATTTTCAAATGTTCTTCATTTTTTGTTCTGAAATTGTTTGTTCTTTGTTTTTATTTCCAAAGGGTTCGTTTTTTGTTTTTATTTCTTGATTATGGCATTTTTTGATCTGAAATTGTTAGATTGGCATATGGAATTGCGGGGTTATTTTTTTGCATTTTCGTTCAAGTTTTTTTTGGTGGGTCTAAACCCAGCCAAACGAAGGAAGGAGAGAAAGTGAAGACTGAGGAATGACAGTCGATGAAGCCGCCAAGCCGGAGCCGGGAGCCACTAGTCGCCGACGCCCTGATCCGTCGGGCGATCACCACTCACCCGGTGGCGGTGAGTCGATGAGTTTTTTTTCTTCTAAACCCTAATTTTGAATTTCATTTTTTTAGGTAATATTTATCATTGTTTGGTTGTGATACTTGTGAATTTGTGATTATGGATTTATGGTTGAATACTTGAATTAGTTGAATTGATTTGTTGTTGGTTTGGTCATGATTTATTGAGTTGATTTGTTGATTTATGTTTTAGGTTCATGTAGTTTGTAATTTCTAATTTCTAATTTTGATGTTGTAAATATGAGTTGTTTTCTAATTGACTACTTTCATGTGATATGTAATTGATTAATGTTTATCAATTTAATTAGGAAACGTCCGGTGATTCACATTCACCTAATTCAAACAAGTCCAATGCTAAGGGAAAACAACCCCTTTTTTTTTCGAAATGTAAAGTAATTCACATTCACCTATAAGCATTTTGGAATTTTGAATGTAAAACATTAAGTATTAAACAATTTGTGTTGTAGTGTTTTTTTTCTAAGTTTTTTCCCCGAATGCTTGACGTCCGGATTTTGTCCCCCCACTTTGAGAATCCTGGCTCCGCCACTGCATTAGTGCTCCATCAATTTAAGAATGGAATCACTATATGTCATTTTAAGGTTACATTCGAAAACCCAATATCTTGCTTGCTTGTGTTTCACTGTTCATCACACTCAAAACCCTACTTTTCCTTTTTGATTTCGGGTTACTATCATTCCTTGTTTGGTAATGGTAAGGCCCTATAATTTTTTGTATAAATAGCATTTTTAATATTAATATTAATTCATCATACGAATCAATAATAGCAATTAAAACTAACAAATAAATATCAAATTGGATCAAAATAAATTTCTATTATGCCAAAACCATGATCATTGATACGATATAACCCTTCTGTAATCCCTTTTCATATTGTTGTTTAATACAACCTCGTATGAGGGTGTATATTGATCAGTTGTAATTTTGACGTAGAAAATAATTATTGATCGTTGTTGTAATTTTCTATAAATAACTTTAATCTCAATTTCTTGTATATAATAAAAGCTCCATCCACTGTAGTGTGGCGAGTTTCACTACTCATATGATGGGCTATATCTACCCACATATTGGGTTTTTTCTCTACTCGTGAGAAATGGAAACTAAGTTTTTGGGTTACCGTAGCCAATTACAATTGATTAGTTGATATGAATTTGTGTGGCCTCGCGGTGACATTGTAAATGCTAATCCCCGTCTGCTGTTAATTGAATTATATTAATATATACTTGAAAACTATAATAGACCGATCGATATCCCCCCTCGTGCAAGGTTGTATAAAACAATGATGTGAAAGAGGTTTGTAACAATGCTAGCTCTCTTTAGTGCTCGTGGTTTTACTATAGTAGAATCATATTTGGTCCAATTTGACATGTTTATGTTAGTTTTGAATTTTATTGTAAATTTCCAATGACCTCAGAATTGATTTTAATTTTAAATTTAAAGGTTAACCTTCAAAAAAAAAAAATTGACAGTAAGTTTTCACTAACATTTTTAAAATTTTTTTATTATACAATTGTTTTTCCAATTGACAGTAAATTTTCAATTTGTATTTTCAATCTATCAATCACTCACGGTAATTGACGATAATTAGTAGTTGACGATAATTAGTAGTTGACGATATTTCTTCAAAATCATTCAGATATTATTGGTACTTCGTACTTGTTTATGTAGATTTTTGCCTTTGTGATACAAATCAATATAGGGACTTCAACAACCAGATTAGAACGACTTAATGAGTGAAAATGCAAGGGGAATCAAAGGGGAATGACACAAGGAAATGGTGACGCGGCAAAACCCAAATGAAGGTGCGTAAAAAACAGCGAGTGGATATGAGTCCACCAATCCACTATATGCACCTGACGCTCAGGATGAACGACAGTCGATACATGCTAGAGTGACAAATCTAAGTACAAGAATCAAGTGTAAATGAATTACAGTCTAGAATTGAATTGCTAAGTATTGTAAACTCTGATTGAATAAGGATGCTTTTGTGCGTAGGAATATTGTATGTAGCTTTTAACCCCTTTCCTCTTGGCCTTGTGCGTTTTATATAAGCCCTAGAATCCTCTGCCCAATTCCTCAAATATCGAAAGTAGCTCGCCAAGATCTCATCGTTATTCTCCTATTTCTTTGCCACGTTCCTTAACTACGCCCTCAAACATTTGGATTGACCGAAGAAACCATGACTAAGTCTTCCTTATCCTTCGTTGGTCTGTTAGCCTTTGACTGAGTCTTGGCGCCATGACACGACCGCTTGCGTACGTCAACGTCAACCTGTGAAAAGCAGCCATAACAGTTAGCCCCCAATTGTTGCAATGAGGATATCACAAGAGTGATAAAACAATTGATACGTCAGTTCTTAGAACTGCCCCTTGTTTAGGACATCCAATTGAAAAGATAACATTTGTTAATAACAAGATTATTTTTGCAAGAAGTAGCCCAAGAGTCATACAAAAAAGATAAGCAATTAAAGATAATAAATTATCTTCGGCAATTAAAATCTATCCGTTGCACGCTAAAGATCACACCAATAGTATAAAAAGCCGTGCCAGCTGAGCCAATATCACACGCAACATTATCTCTCTTCAAAAAACTCTTGAACATTCGACTCTCTCTCGAAATCTCCGGGGAACTTCAACTGAATCGCCTCAATTTGCCAGGTAAATTCCGCTACTCTTAGCTCCAATTTTCGCAAATTTCACTATTTTTTCTTCAAATACATGGCTCCAAGTAGGCGTAGCATTAGAAACATTGCTAAGAATCATGAGAAAGCTAAGACGAAAGAAAAAATAGTAGAAGAGAAATGAAATTGATGATGAACAATCAACTATGTCGGAAGATGACCTAATGAAATTCTTAGACCTAGAAAATTTACCCACCGACACGATTTTGAGGAACGCTGAACCAGACGAGCGTCCGGAGGATTGTCCCGACGATTGGGTGGTCCTCTATGAATACCCTTTTAAGATAGGTCTTAGGTTACCCTTTACACCCATAGTCAGAGATCTGTTACGAGTCTATTAAATTAGCTCAGGGCAACTAACGCCTCAAGTTTGGAGAGTCCTTAGTGTCATCGACAGAGTGAATGCGTCATGGGACAAACCTTTCACCCTTCAAGACCTTATGTATTGCTATGAGGTCAGGCTTAAGGGGAAAAACAGGTTAGCCCTACACGTTAGAGCGAAGACGAACGCGCTGGTCGAAGGGGTACAGTCAAACGACAGAGGTTGGAAGAATCGGTACATCTTTGTCAAAAAATCATCTCTTGGAGATTTAGGGAGTTTTTTTAACCGGAGGCTGGAACATAGAAGGTTCGTGAATTTGCTTACAATTTCTCTTAACGTCGTGTTGTTAACGCTATTTTTACATCGCTTTTTTCGCAGATTTGGACCTAAAACTGCCGGGACATCGCGAGAAATCGGAAAATAAGAGTAGAGAGTTCCTAGAAATTGGTGAAGAAGAACGATCGTTCCATAAAGTTGTCGTTGCTGATCGACCACGGCAGTTGTTCGTCAATGGCATCAGGTAAATATTCCTCTCCACAAGTCATTGATCGCAATCTTTGTAACTCAATTTTGATGTGTCAACTTTCCATGCGACAGATTCTTCGCAATCACGACAAAGGGGGTCTATGGACAACCGAGCAATAGCTGAAGCCCTTAGAAAAAGGAAGAGGGAAAAAGAACGCTCTGATGTGTCCTCTCCCGCAACGTCTGACAAGCAAACGCAACACGACGTCGTTCACGTCGAAGACAATGACGCAGACGTTCATCGCCAAAAAGTTCGCAAGCCTGAATTCTCTGCCCCTCCCGACAAGGAGGGACCATCATACACCGTGACGGTACCTAGCGACTTTATGTCGTTATACAAGCCAATTTGGCCCGAGGCGGAGAAATTTCTTTTCCCTTGCGATGAAGATCGTCTGCGGGATCGTCCTATGCCAGGGCTAATGTCAGATGGTGTGGAGCTGATATTCCAGGTATGCTAATTACGCATACTTCTGTTTTTTACTTCCTCTTATGACAATTTCTAACTGTGCTCGCTATGTATCAGGCGTCGTAGCAGTTCTTAATGGCTAAGAAGGAGATGTCGTCACTTTACCGAAGCCATCAGGTGATGAAAACGAAGATGGAAAAAAGTAAAGCGGCTCTGAAAGGGAAGGACGCAGAGCTGAAGAGGGTTCATCATGAAACGACAAAAATGGAAGAAGCTTTGAAGAAGAATGGGGAGGAACTGGAAAACTTAAGGGAGAAGGCTACATATATTGAAGAGGCGTCACGAGCTGAAATCGACGTGTTGCAAGCACCAGTTGCCGCGTTGAAGAACAAGTTAGATGGGATGGAGGCTGAGGTGACCACAAGGGTCAAGGCCAAACTCATGTATCAATTCATGATGGGGAACCCAACGTCGTGGGAACCTGAGAAGGAAATTGATCTGTATCTCGAATGGGTAGGCTCGATAAAGGATTTAATGGAACAAGACGATCTGGTTAAAGCGACTGCAGAATCTTCTCTAAGCGTCAGTCAACATGAGGTTGATGTCTTTGCTTCCGGTGCAGCATTTATAACGTCTGACGTTCCGCAGGACGACAATTCGGAGAAGGGGATTGTGTCGGAGGTGCAAGCGTCTGCGAAATATGCCGATGAGAAGTTTGCTGACGTTCCTAGCGTTTAGTCATTTAAGCTTTATGTTTTAAACTTTTTCTGTTAGAAAACAATTAACTTTTGGATTACTCATGGGAGTGACCATAACTTTTGCTTTTGGCCATTCACGGGAATAGCGTGACATTTAAGTTTATGTTATGCATATGTTAGTTTGGAACCTTTGTCGTGCCAATTTTCAGGCGTCTAAGCAAAGTTATCAGGTGCTTTGAAAACCTTTCTCTGTCGTATTACTTAGGCGTTGTTAGAATAAAATAACACAATCATAAAAAATGTTTACTTGCTTACTTGGTTTTTGTAGACCTTGTGCTAATGACGTTGTCACTTATTTATGAATGACGTTGAAGTCCCATCACGTTTAATACAGCATGCGATGTCTAAGCGATCCGACGTTATTGAAGTCGTGTTCAGAACTTTGTTAATCCAGCTGACTTATTGATTGCTTATTGATTGTTATTGATTGTTCCGAAGTTCATCGCCACGTCTGGACGTTTTGAACTTATTGATTGCTTAAAATACGAAAACCCTGAAAAAGAAACACACAATAATGTTCCGTAGTTTACATTTCAACGACTTTGCGACGACATGCAAATCACTTATTGAAAACATAAGAAAAGTAAAATGTCACATAGTACTTATCTAGAAATAATATTTTTTTAAGGTGAACAGCGGTCCTACTGCGTGGGATCATAGTTCCGTCCCGTCGGTTCAACTGGTATGCACCATTGCCAACGACCTTGCTGATTTGGTAGGGACCTACCCATTTTGGACCTAACTTACCTGCGTTTGGCTCTTGTGTGTTTTGGAAGACTTTCCTCAACACCCAATCTCCTTCAATGAATGCTTTAGCATGGACATTCTTATTGAAACTCCTTGCGATAATCTCTTGTTGTGCTGCCATACGTACCAACGTTGCGTCTCGCAGCTCTTCTACGGTGTCTAGGTCGCTGATCAATTCGTCGCGATTCTGCTGCTCCATCATCAAACCGTACCAGGCAGTTGGAATGCTTACCTCGGATGGTAGGACCGCTTCACAGCCGTGCACCAGTGAGAAGGGTGTTTGCCCAGTCGCAGTGCGTGGCGTCGTGCGATTTGCCCGTAGGATAGCAGGTAACACTTCAGCCCACTTACCATTCTTTGCTGTTAGACATTTCTTCAATGTGTTGATGACAGTTTTGTTACCGGACTCAGCTTGTCCGTTGTCCTAAGGACATCTGGGCGTTGACGTTAGCAATGTGATGTTCCACTCGTTACAGAATCGTTTGGTTTTATCACTTATGAATTGCGACCCATTGTCGCATATAATTTCTAACGGTACTCCAAATTTGCAAATAATGTTAGTGTGTATAAAAGAGATTACTTCCTTATCACGTACCTGTTGGAACGATTCTGCCTCTATCCATTTAGAAATGTAATCTGTTAGTGCCAATATAAAGACCTTTTGTCCTAGGGCTGGAGGTAGCTTACCAACTATGTCCATTCCCCATTTCATCAAAGGCCATGGGGTTAAAGTTGGATGTAAAACTTCACAGGGTTTTTGCGTCATACCTGCGTGTCGCTGACAACTGTCACACTTTGTGACGTACCTGATTGCGTCTTGCTTCATCATTGGCCAATAGTAGCCCATTCTCAATGCTCTGTTGGATAAGCTACGTCCACCGGAATGGTTTCCACATGTCCCTTCATGGAGATCTTGTAGGACTTGGCCCCACTGATGCTTCTCCAATCATCGCAAATATGGCCGTGCGACATATTTTTTAAACAGCAATCCTTGGATGATAACATACCTGGACGCTTTGAAGCGTATTCTCCTTGCTTCTGCTCTGTCGTCTGGGAGTACATCGTTAAGTCAATAGTTCAAAATAGGTTGCGTCTAATTATTACTTACCTCAGTGTCGTTCATCTAATCGATATTGTCGCTGGTAGTGTGTTCGTCGTCGTCATCGTCAACTGTGACGTCTGCAATTCCTTCACACTTACTTATTGCTGGCGTCATGAGGTGAATGATAGGGACGGAAGTGAACGCCGCGTCTCTTAGGGATGTTCCTAAGTTTGCTAGTGCGGCTGCTTGAGTGTTTTGGTCTCTTTGTACCTGCATTATGTCAAAAGAGTTGAATGTCTTACCCTTATTTCGTGCGACCTCTAAATATAACGTCATATTTAAATCTTTGGCGGCGAATTCTCCATTGAGCTGGCTGACTATTAGCAACGAGTCACTGTAAACCTTCAGTGCTTTTGCCCCCAAGTCCTTGGCTATGGTCATTCCTGCAATTAACGCTTCGTATTCAGCTATGTTGTTGGTCGCTTTGAAGTCGCAACATATGGCTTGTACTATCTTGTCCCCTTGTGGTGACTTCAGTACAACACCTAGACCTGCACCACGAAAATTAGAAGATCCGTCAACGAATAATATCCAAGCGTCATTACTGACGATAATGATGCGAGCGACTTCGTCATCTGCTATCTTCTCGAGCTCTGGACTGAAGTCTGCCACAAAGTCTGCTAGGGCTTGCGACTTGATTGTTGTCCAGGGCACATACTTGATGTCGTAGCCACTGAGCGCAATAGCCCACTTTCCCATATGACCTGTCAATTCAGGTCGACGCAAAACTCTTTTAATGGGATAGTTAGTCATGACAACGACAATATGAGTTTCAAAATAATGTCTTAATTTCTTAACAACAGTAACTAAAGCCAATAGAAGTTTTTCAAGGGAAGAATATCTGGTCTCTGCTCTAATAGAGTCTTTCAGACATAGTAGATAGGGAGTTGTTGATTTTCGGCTTCTCTTGTCAAGACGGCGCTGACTGACGCGTTGCTGACAGCGAGATAAAGTTGGAGCGTCTCTCCGTCGCTTGGTTTGGGTAGCAGAGGTGGAGTAGCTAAGTATTTCCTGAGTGCTTGCAAAGCATCTTCGTGCTCTTGCGACCAATCGAAGCCTTTATTTTTTCTCAGGACGTCATAAAATAGCTGGCATTTGTCGCACAATCTTGATATAAAACGATTGAGTGCAACGACGCGTCCTGTTAACTTTTGCACTTCCTTGACGTTCCTTGGCGATTGGATATTTATCAGCTCCTTGATTTGGTCAGGACTCGCTTTGATCCCTCTTTGCATCACGACATACCCTAAAAACTTTCCTGCGGCAACTCCAAATGTGCACTTACTTGGGTTTAGTTTCATACCATATTTTCGGAGGATGTCGAATGCTTCCGACATATGTTGCATATGGTTGTTCGCCCTTTTCGACTTCACCAGCATGTCATCGATGTAAACTTCCATCGTGTCACCAAGTTGGTCTTTGCACATCTGTTTGACCAAGCGCTGATACGTCGCACCTGCATTTTTTAGTCCAAAGGGCATAACCTTGTAACAATAAATACCTTTGTCGGTGACAAATGGAGTTTTTTCCTGGTCTTCAGGATGCATGAGGATCTGATTGTAACTGGAATACGCGTCCATGAACGTTAAGAGCTCGTGCCCTGCTGTTGCGTCAACCATGGCATCTATGTGTGGGAGTGGGAACGAATCCTTAGGACAGGCTTTGTTGAGATCCGTCAAGTCGATGCAAACTCTCCATTTGCCATTTTTCTTGCGGACAACAACAACGTTAGCTAACCAATCAGGATATTGAACTTCTCATACTTTACTTGTGTCGATCAATTTATGAACCTCGTCGTTTATGATTTGGTTACGTTCATGAGCGAACTTGCGTCGTTTCTGCTTGAAGGGTTTATGATCCGGATCGATGTTCAGCTTATGAGTGATGACGTCTGGAGTTATACCTGTCATATCTTCATGTGACCATGCAAATCAATCTTGGTCACCTTTGAAGAAATCGATTATCTAGTTTCAAAGTTCTGGCAACAATGTCGCTCCAATGCGAATGACGCGATCTGGGAAGGCTGGATCATGCACCACTTCATCTATTTGTTGCTCATCGAGCTCATCTGGCACTGATCCGCGTGCTAATTTCTAGATTGACGCTTTGGAAGGCTTGAGCGACGAACTGTAACATTCTCGAGCGGCCTATTGTTCTCCTTTGATCTCTTGGACGCCCCAATTGGTTGGGAGTTTGAGCGTCTGATGGTACGTCAACGACACTGCATTCATCTTATGAATCCAAGGCGTGCCGAGGATGACGTTGTATGCGGATGGACAGTCGACGACGTTGAATCTTGTTTGCAAATTGATTCCTTTGGCGAATGTAGGTAAGGTGATCTCACCGACAGTTTGTTGCGCTTCTCTGCTGAATCCGACTAGGACTGTTGATTTCTTCGTTATGTCCTTGTCATCAAGACCCATACCTTCTAAGGCGCTTTTGAACAAGATGTTGGCTGAGCTTCCGCCATAGACCAACACGCGTCGCAGTAGGCAATTGCTGGCGGTCAGAGAAATGCCAAATCCGTCATGATGCTCCTCGTCGCATATGTCATCGTCATCAAAGGTGATGGACATTGCCTCTAACTTTCTTTCGTCATCTGACCTGCAAGCCTTAGGAACTTTCGACGAGGGAGAGCCCTATCTTACTAGCCGTTTGGCTGCTGAGTATGTTAGCCCGCAAACGTCAGATCCACCAGAAATAACATTAATTATCTTAACATGCGTGGGGGACGCAGGTGGATTTGACTTGGAGGGATTTTTTGTCGAAAGACGCTTTCCCTTTGTCGCTGAGGAGATCTTGCAGGTGCCCTTTGTTCAACATAAAGCGACCTCTCTTCTGAGCGCTATGCAAGCTTCGGTCTTGTGACCATGGTCGTGATGGAATTGACACCATTTGGTTTGGTCTTTTTGAGCGTCTGGTCGGTCGCTCTTCCTTGGCCACCGGACGGGAGCACCGATCTTAGTTACAGTGTTGATGACGCCTCCAAGGTAAATCGAGAAGCCATACGATTCGATCTCCAGATAGGCGTTGGGATCAGCCTTAGCTTCAGTACCTACACATTCCGACGCATCGTTAACATTATGTACCTGGTTTAGTATGATGTATGGGTGAGGCCTCCAGTTGTGTTTCTTTGGGGTGAACGTCTTGCGATCACCAGAGCCTTCTGATACATGAGGCGTCGATATGGTGTTGAGGATCGCGTCGTCTTCTTCTAACCGCATTTGAGCCAAAGCTTTGGATTTGACTTCTTCAAACGTCGCGCAAGGATATTTGGTGAGACGGTTGTACAGCTTGGATCTGAGAATGAGTCCTTTCCTGAAACATTCAATAGCAGTTTTAGTATCTAAATCCTTAATTCCTATCATTTCTTTATTAAATCGGTTATGATAATCACGAATAGGTTCTCCTGGCTTCTGAACTATGCCATATAGATCACTATTCTGTTTTTCAAGATTGCGACTTCCTTCAAATTTGCTGTAGAACTTGTTCACCAAAGTTGAGAAGTTGCCAATGCTTCCTGGCTTGAGGGATCCAAGCCATTTGAGGGCAGGGATCCAATACTTAGCATTTCAATTCTAGACTATAATTATTTACATTTACATTTGATTCTTGTACTTAGATTTGTCACTCTAGGGTGTATCGACTGTCGTTCATCCTAAGCGTCCGTTGCATATAGTGGATTGGTGGACTCATATCCACCCGCGGTTTTTTACCCACCTTCATTGGGTTTTTTCTGCGTCACCATTTCCTTGTGTCATTCCCCTTTGATTCCCCTTGCATTTTCACTCATTAAGTCATTCCAATCTGGTTGCTGACGTCCCTATATTGATTTGTGTCGCAAAGGCAAAAATCTGCATAAAAGATTTGGTTTTTTCACCAGGTACCCCTGAGGTTTCACAATATTCACCTGGTACCCTCGCGTTTTCAATAATTCACCTGGTGCCCCTGAGGTTTTGAAAAATCACCAGAATACCCTTAATGACTAACGGACGTCAACTCCGTTAGTCATTAGGGCTAATTCAACGAAATTAACCCCTAACTAACCTAGTTAATACTAATTAATCCTAATTAACAATAATTAAAGCTAATTAATACTTTTACACCCTAATTAACCCATCTCTCTCCCCACCACCCACTCCCCACCCTCCTACCACCCCACCACCCACTCCCCACCCTCCCACCACCCCCGGCCCCTTCCCCACCCCCCCCACCCCCCACCCAAAGACCCCCACCACTCGCGGCCCCTCCCCACCCCACCCCGCGCATCCCCTCCCCCCCTACCCCCGGCTTCCGCACCATTCCCCAACCCCTTCCCCCCCACCCCCGCCGACTTCGACAGCCGGTAAATCAACAAAGATTGAGAAATAGATCCGGTGAAGGGGGTAAATCAACACCAATAGAGAAATAGATCCGGTGAAGGGGTGGGAGGGAGGGAGGGAAATCGACTGGGGGTTGTGCGGGGTTGCGCGGGGTTGGGAAGAAGAGCTGCGACTGCGAGGGTGGTGGGAGGGGCTGCGCGGGTTGGGGGTGGGGGGGAGGGCCGCGGGGGTGGGGGAAGGGGGCCGAGGGTGGTGGGGTGGTGGGAGGGTGGGGGGGAGGGGCTACGGGGGGTGGAAGAGGGGGGGGCGGGGTGGGGGAGGGCGGGGTGGTTGGAGGGTGGGGGGTGGGGGTGGTGGGAGGGTTAGGGTTTAGGGTTAGGGGGTTAAGGTTAGGGGTAGGGTTTGAAGTTAGGGTTAAATTAGGTTAATTAAGTTTTTTTAGGGTCATAGTTAACGAAAAGTTGATGGTTGGATCACGTCAGGAATTTTTCTAAACCTCAGGGGCACCAGGTGAATTATTGAAAACGTGGGGGTACCAGGCGAATATTGTGAAACCTCAGGGGTACCTGGTGAAAAAACCGAATCTTTTATGCAGATTTTTGCCTTTGCAACACAAATCAATATAGGGACGTCAGCAACCAGATTGGAATGACTTAATGAGTGAAAATGCAAGGGGAATCAAAAGGGGAATGACACAAGGAAATGGTGACGCGGAAAAAACCCAATGAAGGTGGGTAAAAAACCGCGGGTGGATATGAGTCCACCAATCCACTATATGCAACGGACGCTCAGGATGAACGACAGTCGATACACCCTAGAGTGACAAATCTAAGTACAAGAATCAAATGTAAATGTAAATAATTATAGTCTAGAATTGAAATGCTAAGTATTGTAAACACTGATTGAATAAGGATGCTTTTGTGCGTAGGAATATTGTATGTAGCTTGTAACCCCTTTCCTCTTGGCCTTGTGCGCTTTATATAAGCGTAGAATCCTTTGCCCAATCCCTCAAATATCGGAAGCAGCTAACCAAGATCTCAACGTTATTCTTTTATTTCTTTGCCACGTTCCTTGACTGCTCCCTCAAACATTTGGACTGACCGAAGAAACCATGACTAAGTCTTCCTTATCCTTCGCTGGTCTGTTAGCCTTTGACTGAGTCTTAGCGTCATGAAACGATCGCTTGCGTCAACGTCAACCTGTGAAAATCAGCCATAATAGTACTTCGGAATTCTTCAAAGTCTTGTATCTTGAACTTTTCTTAAAGGGCTTAAAATATTTTGATGCCATATACGTCGTTTAGTTTATGAGTCCTATAACAAGTTTTTCTCTGTATTAAAACATGTGCTTGGCCGACAATAACCCCGTGTTTAATTATTTCTCAAATCAGGCTGAGACATCATAACTGACTTGCAAATTAAGAAAATACGATATATATGATTCTTGATTTGCACTTTGGCACATAAGATGTTCAATTCTTTGGTTAAGACGGTGCATCGCATGACTCTGATTAATATGCTCCACTTTGTTCGCTATAGAGGAACCTTTTTTTTTTGAGGGGTCGCTAGTAGATCATAGATTAATAGGTGTGTAATTTACTTGCTTTATACATTTTTCAATGTGCGATATTATCCAATCTAATATTTTGAGCATTAATGTAAGTAATATCACATTACAAAAGATTAAAGAAAAACAAATGTCAAGAATAGTCAGTGGTATACTTTAAAATTAAATGTACTTTCGTGGTTTATAATAGTATAATTTGTACTATTTCCAATGAATATGTTTGACCATTAATATTTTTAACGAATTATTAATAAGATATATATAAATTCGATATCTTGAATATATACACTGACACACAAATCCTATAATCTTTGACCTAGTTAAATTTGATTTTATATATTAGCAAAAAGATAAAGTGAAAGTAAGAAATATAAATAGCGCAGAAGTCATCGTTAGAACTCCGTTCAAGCGGGACTTTTGTTAGTACTGCTCTAAAGAGCACCTAGGGAAAAAGGCACACTACAGACTGAACTTTTAACAAAAAAAAATCAGCTCTACAGGCAGCATTATTATGGTCGATGCAAGTAAGCTGATTTTTCTCTTGAATAAGCTAATAAGAGGAGAAGTGATTCAGAATTAAACCAGTAAAATGCTGACATTCGCAAAGGAGAATGTATCTACTGGTGAAAGTTCTGGACCATTATTATATGCACTAACACTTATCCAAAGTTTGCTAGTCATAGATGTGGGAGATGCTCGTATGCCGACGTTGCCCGCTATGCTACAGGGAAAGTTGAATCTCAATTATTAATGGAATTCTACTTGTCTCCTTGATGATGGGTGATGAATTGGACAGGCAAAAATTTATGAGATTCTCTACCTTCAGAAAGCATTTTGACTTTTTGTGTGTGTGGGGGTTCGTTTAACGAGTGTTTTAAGGAATATGGATGGATAAGGCAGTGTGTTTGGCTTGGAAAAGTGTCCGATCCGAAGATATTTTCCTTTGTTCAGTTTGTCAAGGAGGGGAAATTATCGTTTTCTTTGATTGAAATAGTTTTGTGGTCGAACTTAAAGTTCGACTGGTGGAGTAATAAGATTCTTGTTACATGAAAAGAAAAATTATCACATGGCTCACTTCGGGATATATCTTAAGTGATTTTATTATATATATCACATACATGCATAGATGTACCATATACATATACACTCATCTTTCCCCATACGTATTTTTAAAATATATCCTTAATATTATATGTTATAATATCATATGAATGAAAGTCAATATTGCTTGGGACTTGAAAAAAAGCCTATACCCGACCATAATTCCATGTAGCAAGACATACCTAGCTCCACCTAATCCGAGCCTACCCCCTGCTAATCTTTATTTGAATGTGGATGCTTCGTATATGGATGAAGACACACCCATGGGAATCGGTGGAGTAATGCGAAAACATAATGGAGAGTGGGTACATGGATTCGTCAAAAGCACTTATGCACGCAGTTCACTTATGGCAGAAATCCTGGGTATTATAGAAGGGCTCCGCTTTTGCAAGAATAGGAATATAAACTCTTGTACCATTCTTACGGATTGTAAAGTGGCAGCTCAAATCATTTCTTATCCTCCTAATTTGTGGTGTGATATTACTCCTTTGCTCATTGAATGCAGGGTGATATGTGAGGAACTCCATAATGCAAAGCTGATTTATGTTGGAAGGGAGCTTAACAAACTCGCGGATTGTCTTGCAAAAAAAGCGAGAAGATTAGATGATTGTATGAACAATATTAGGGTCTTACCCCAACCCCCTAATTTTTGCGTAACTACATACATCTCGGATTGTAATAACTCTTTATTTAGTGCTATTTAAGTGTTCCTATCTTCACCAAAAAAAAAAAAAAAAAAGTCAATATGCTTATGGAAGTTAGTAGATACTACTTTTCCTTACTCGCCACGTCCCATTACATCCTCATGGCACTACATCTATGTTCTCCATTACCTTTGTCACTTTTCCAATAAGAAAAGCAAAGAAAAAGAGATTGAAATTTGTGATAGTAGTCGTTTTGCTTCGAGATAGTAGCCTTTTCTTGTTCATTCTTTGAATGCAATTAGTTTTGCCTAACCTATGCCAATTCTGACTGCTCCTTGTGTAAACTTATATACTCTAGAAAATAAATTTATCATTCTCATAGAAACTTAAATATCATACAAAATCTTTTCTTTCAAACTAAACCTAGCAAAATTTTATAATAAATTATATATCTGCTAGCTTTCGAATTCGGTTGTCAATCCCATATGAAATATGTTCAATACTCGCTTCCGTTTTCCCTTTTTTAGCTTTACTTTAAGAACACAGAATCCATTCATGTGCATAAATCCTTACTCTTTTCCAAGTGACCTGTAATGGGAAAAAAAGTGAATGAAACTTCTTCCTTACAAGTTGGAATTTCGAATTTTTCCATCTCTCTCAAACGTCAAATGGGCACTTTGGCATCTCATTGCCATCTATCTCACACAGTGGGTTGACATTCCCTGATATTCTGATGCTACAAGGCACAAGCTCATGCGGCGCGACCTCTCAGCCTCTCATCCATACCATAACTGTGGACTCCAATCAGTTAAACTTATTCCCTTGCTGATATTTTATGCTAACATTATCCTAATTCATCCGTTTACTCAATGAAAAATTAAAAAGATCAAATACATTTCCTACGTTTGGCAAGATAGGGCAGCAATTAAAGCTGAGGACATGCATCTATAAGAACAACAAGTATCTTTTGATGTGTGTAGTGGCGAAGAATAACAGCCATGCATACTATTGTTGATACTAAAGTTTATTGCCTTATCCAAATTTAGCAACATGCGTGCGTAAGCAATTTCATTGATCGCTCTTGCTCTCAAAGGGTCGAGGAGATCCTCTCTTAGCTTCCACAGGTCAGTTTCAAAAATTATTAGAGCATTGGTTCTGATAATTCAGATTCTTATAAGTTCCGTTTCGAACCCAAATCTTCTATTGCACAATCGGCTTAGCACTTGTGTGCCGTTTTTCAAACTCAAATCTTATGTCCCATATTTTGTGTATAGTATTTGTATGCAACTCATTCTTATGACTTATCAGTTAAATATAGTATGTTTTGGAATTATAAATTAGAAAGTGGTGGGCGTATAGTAAAATGAAATGTCATAGAAGTTGGCAAGGGCAAAGGCATTCTCATAAAAGGATAGCAAAAATCCAAAAATGTATAGAGGTTTTAGTTCGAATTTTGTGTTGTCTTTCTCATTAATTTAGCAAAGTATGTATATTACATAGAGAAATAGTCAATATTAAGGACTCTGACTTAGGAAACACTCCTAACATGCATATATCAAACTAATATGTATTTGCCTAAAGTATCTCAATACCCTCCCTCAAGTAAGAGAATGGTTCTCAAATTCTTTTTTGGCTGCATAACTGGAGCCTAGAGGAAAACTTAATGACCATCTTAAAGTTAAAAGAAAACCAGGTTGATGTTAACCTGCTTTTAAAAGATTTCATTTTACCAGATAAATCTTGGGATCTTCTCAAATTAAAAACTCTTCTCCCTGACCATATCACCAAATGCATTAAAGGCATTCCGTTACCATCTGCCTCCCTCTCTGATGAACCTATTTGGGTCCCTAGTCCTTCGGGACTTTTCACAGTTAAGTCCGCTACTTGGCTGACTCATAACCTCCCACCGAGCAAGGAAAAATGGCCCCACCGTTGGATTTGGAATCTCGATATCCGGCCAAAGCTACAGATTTTTCTATGGCAGATCTGCCATAATAGTCTTGGGGTTCGTGCAACCCTTGGAAAAAGAAATATCATCCCGTTTAGTCATTGTGTCCTTTGTGCCACCCAGGAGGAATCCATAGATCATATCTTTGGACATTTTTCCAAACTCCTCCCCCTTTGGTAGCTTAAAGAACTTAATGATTGGTTGCCCCATTCCTTAACTAGTGCCACTTTTTTAGATACTTTTTCTAATATTAAAAAGAATAAAAGCTACACTTGTAAATTTGTCTTCCTAATTTGGAGTATTTGGAAAGAAAGAAACAATATCATCTTTCATAACGACTCGCTTAACATTCATAGGATTCTTCATAAAGCAAAATTTCTTTTCTCAGAATGGAGTCTTAGGAATGCAGTTGATTACTGCAATTTCTCTGGCTCCCCGTTTTTCCACTCTTCTCTCCCTCCCTCCACTCCCAAGTACCCTTCTTCAATCTTGATGGCTTGGGAGCCTCCATCTTCTCCATTTTTCAAACTCAACTTCGACGGTTCTGTTCGTGATTCTTCAGCAGCAGCAGGTTTTCTCATCAGAGATTCCGACGCCAACCTAGCCAAAGCCGCAGCCTTAAACCTTGGTACAACTTCAGTCTCGGTGGCAGAAGCTACAACTCTTCATCATGGAGTCAGGCTAGCTATTCAAAATGCTATTATTACTCATCTCCACATCGAAGGAGATAACCTCATGGTTATCAACTCCATCAAAGGCATCTGGTCCCCCCCTTGGCAGATCGCCCACATCATTCAGGATATCTAGACTTCTCTCCGCTCATTTTCTTCTTGGACTATTCGACATGTCTACCGGGAAGCAAACAAAGCAGCAGATTGGATTGCCAATGTTGGCCACCTCATAGATTCTAGTTTTTGTATTGAAAATTGTACTCATTCAGCTCTTCATTCAATCCTTGTAAACGATAAGGTGGGAGCTCCCCTCGTGCGGAAGGTCTCTTAACCTTCTTTTTTCTTACCTTTGTAAAAAAAAAGTAAGAGGATGGGAATAAAAAATGTCCAACTTGCTAACAAGAGAGTCGAATTGTTGCTTCCCAAGAGCTTCAACTAGTGAAGATGTCGGCAAGTTGCTCCGTAGTTGGGACATCGTCAGGATGAATAAGACCGTCGGTAATGGCAGAATAAAGTGGTAGTCCACCTCAATATGTTTGGTATGTTCATGAAATACCTGATTTTTGGCAATGTGAAGAGTTGATTGACGGTCACAAAACAACTTGATAGCCTTAGGGTGATGCACACCCAAACTCAACATTAAAACTTTTAACCACTTCAACTCACCAGTGATAACAACCATAGAACGATATTTGACCTTCGCCAAAGATATAGAAACCGTAGCTTGCTTTTTCATCTTCCTAGGAATAGGAGATGCCCTCAGAAAAACGAGTTATCCCGTAAGAGAGCGACATGTGATGGGGCAAGCGGCCCAATCCGAGTCGCACCAACCCTACAGGGTTGAATCACTATTTGCACACAAAAGAATTCCATGTTGTGGAATACCTTTCATATAGCGAATAACATGCAAACCAGCTTCACAATGATCCATATGGGGAGTGTACGTGCATGAACTGAGATAAGATGTGAGCAGAATATGCAAGATCAGGCCGAGTGATGGCCAAGTAAATGAGATGCCCAACAAGACATGCGATACACAACTTGGGAACTTGCAACACCTCACTAGTAGCAATAACAAGTTTGTGATTTCGCTCATTTAGAAAGCCAGCCGGCTTGGCACCTAGGAAACCAACCTCAGAGATAATATCCAAAGTATATTTCCATTGACACATAAACAATCCGGAGGTGGTAATTAAGCGCTACCTCGATGAAAATAAAATATTTCAAAGGACCAAGATCCTTTATTTTAAAACAGTCACAGATATAAGCTTTTGAAGCCTGTAAAGTAGCTAATCATTCCCTGCAACGATAAGATTGTCAACATACACTAACACATATAGGCCCTTTGGTTCATTATGCTTTGTGCACAATCAATGGGAGTGAAGAAATATCTCAATAGAAAAATATTGAGCATTCTCATCCTGTGTGAAAAAAATAGGCGTATCAAATTTGTATTAATAGTGTCATTTAAGATTGATATTGTACAACATATAGTGATCGAAAAACTGGTGGGACATAGTTAAAAATAAAAGACGATATAGATATAAAGTGGTACAAAAAATGTAACAATAGATTATTTTGATTCATCTTCTTGGGAGATAGGGAGGGGGGCGTTTGGTTCAACACATTTGCAAATCAAATATTAGTTGCAGGAAAGGGGAAAACGCGTAGAAAAAGTAATCTAGGTTCCATTATTATAGGTTTGCAAACAGCTCTTTTTTTTTGTCAAGCCCAGAATATGTACTCTGCTATATAAGCTCATTTTTCCCTTGGACCATTCTTATCTATGATAGATTCCAAAAAATGGTGCGTCTTACATGTTGCTACATCAATTATTATTCAAACAACTTATAATCTCCAAGAAAGTTTTATGGATTTGTATTAAATGTAATTTAATCACGATAACCAGCAATATGAAGATCCATTATGATATTCCTATGACCGCTTTGATATGACTAGTCAATAAAAGAAGAATATATCCTTGCTAACCCACTTTATAATACTTATGAAGCATAATTAATAAACTTGATCAACTTTAGTATTTTGTATATCCTCTACAAAGTGTGGTTAATATCTTTGATGATATATCGAACCTGAAAATTTAAAATAATATTGGCTTTAGATACTAAATGCAAAGTAGCATTTCTCATATCATCGAAAAAAAGTCATTATCAAGCCAAAATCATATAAGAAATAAAGCATTTTTCTACCTTATCCTTTTCTCTAGTATGCTTTATTACCTCAACAATTGGCTTTGTTGTACTTGTACGCCTTATAAATAGCGGTACCTAAGCGCTCAATAGACAGCCACAACACATTCGAAACAAACACATACAACTTCATTTCCTTCATCTTAAAACTCGACATAAGATAGCTTGTAATATTATGGATAGAGTAAGTGAATTGGCAAGGGCAAAGGCAGCCGTAATATTCACCAAGAGCTCATGTTGTATGTGTCACAGTATAAACACACTCTTCCATGATCTTGGAGCAAGCCCCGCGGTTTATGAGCTAGACCTCGAGACGAGTGGCCGAGAAATGGAGTGGGCGCTACAGCGACTAGGCTGCAGTCCTACTGTTCCGGCTGTGTTTATAGGTGGCAAGTTTGTTGGGTCTGCTAAGGACGTACTTGGAGCTCACCTTAATGGCTCCCTAAGAGATATGCTTATTGAAGCAAAAGCTATCTGGTTCTAGTACATATATAGTGATGAACCGAGGATATAATTTTTATAAAGCTAGATTTTCTAATCAAAAGCTCAATATTTTTTAGTGAGCTTTTGGCGACCACATTAATTGTATAACAGTACATTTGGGTGGTCTGTATGCCAAGTGACTTTGCTTCGTTCCACCACTTTTTAGTATGGGGTTTTATACCTTCATGAATCATGAGCATGTATATCATTCGGAAAACACATGGATCTCTCTTTCCTTCCATATGACAGCTGATTTGAGTTACCTTAAATTTAAATATCAACAAGCTACCTAAGAACTGATTGATAGTCATGTATTCTTCCCTTCCTTAAATGTCATTTTTAAGTGAGATAACAATAATGTTGTTTTCCTCAAGTTATATTACTTCATATGTTTGGCTTGTCTACACCATAATATAATACACACGGGGCATCACATCATTAATTACATGATAACAATTTTAGCCCATAAACACAAGCCTATATGACGTAGGAAGGTTAGCGGAAAAGTTCGACGAAGAAGTTCGTCGAAAAAGCCTGAAATGATTTCCACTAGTCAGGCCTCCGGAGTCAGCATTTTTATTATTTTCGAATTTGATCATTTCCTATCGTATCAGGGTTCTTTTTGGAGTCTTTAAACATTATTTGCCGTTATTAGAAGATAGATTTTCTTCTAATAATAATTTGTAATAGTTTTAACTCTTTTCTGGTGGATTCCGGAGTTTTTACAGATTTATCGCTTGTAAATCTATCAGTTTGTTCTAGGAATTGCGCTTGCTTTTCCTTTGATAATTACGGCTGCGTCGGAGTTGGTATCGAGCGAGCTTTCTCCTGTTTCTTTTCGTATCTTGAACAGCCATGGCAGAACCAGTGACCAGAGCAGATCTTGAAGGAGTTACCGCGGCTTTTACCACGGCCCTTACTACTTTGACTGATAATATTAATCAAGGAGACAGGAGAGGGGAACAGAATAAAGTTCCACGGGGAAGAAGCAAATGAACTGTTGTTGCGGATAGTTCGAAGAAGAACCTTTCGAAGAAGAAAAAAGTGAAGAAGGTAATCATTACCATAAAAATGACTATCGAGTGAAGGCTGATATTCCTTTGTTTTATGGAACCATGGGAGTGGAGGAATTTCTGGATTGGCAGATTGATATCGATAGGTTTTTCGAAGTGATGGAGGTTCCCGAAAATAAACAAGTTAAGATGGTAAAGATTAGGTTGAAGAGCACTGCTGCTGTTTGGTGGGATAAGTTGGTTATACAGAGGCAAAGACAAAGGAAGGGGCCAGTTAAGACTTGACGGAGAATGAAACAGTTGATGTTGGAGCGGTTTTTGCCAGAAGATTATAAGCAGATTCTGTATAAGATGTATATAGAATGTTTTCAAGGGAAGAGGATTGTGACAGAATATACGGCGGAGTTTTTGCGATTTTCTGAGCGCAACGATTTAGGAGAATCCGAAAGCCAGTTAGTGGCTCGATATATTAGTGGTTTGAAGAATTCCCTGCAAGAGAAGATGGGCTTGCAAACTGTGTGGACTGTTTCGGAGGCATCTAGTTTGGCTTTAAAGGCAGAGCAAATAGAGAAATCCCCTCCAAATTTCTCGTCTTTAATATGATATTAACCCAGAGCAACTTTGATTCTGTAGGTGAGAAGGAGAAGAGTGCAGTAACTAAGGATTCTAGTACTGCAAATAAAGGAGGTCCTAGTAGTGTGCAGCAAGGAAAGCCAACTGTCCAGAATCAAAACAATCCCTATGCCAAACCAAGTGGGGACACTTGCTATCGTTGTAATGGCAAAGGTCACTGATCCAATGTTTGTCCAACTCGGAGAGTCACTGCTGTCTTAGAAGGGGATGTAGAGGAGTTTGAAGGAGAGAACGATGAGTATGCAGATGTGGAGTTTGCAGAGTAGGAGTCGGATGAGAGAGTTAACTTTGTGCTGCAAAGGGTCCTGTTAACCTCTAAAAACGAGGGCCAGCGCAAGAACCTGTTTAAGACTCATTGTTTAATTCAGAACAAGGCATGTAACTTGATCGTGGATAATGGAAGCACGGAGAATCTGGTGTCACAAAAGTTGGTAGACCATTTGAAGTTGCCCACAGAACCTCATGAGTAGCCATACACCTTGGACTAGGTCAACAAGGGGTCACAAGTTCGGGTCACAATGACTTGCAGAGTTCCCATCTCCATAGGGAAACACTACAATGAAGAGGTAATTTGTGATGTTCTTGAAATGGATGTTTGTCATATTTTACTTGGTAGACCTTGGCAGTTTGATAATTATGTGACTTATCGGGGAAGGGATAATGTGATAATGTTTACTTGGGGGACCCATAAAATTGCCATGGCTCCTGTTTTGAATTTTGACCATAAGTCAGGGGGAAGAAAACCAGTTTCTTAGTAATGACTTACAATGACAAAGAACTTGATGAGGTTGTAAAAGAAACTGATTATTTCTGTCCAATGGTGGTTAAGGGGTTGTTAGGTGCTGAAAAGGAAGAGACCTTGATTCCTGTAGAAGTGTTGGAAATCTTAGAGGATTTCAAAGAATTAATTGCTGATGAGTTACCGAATGATTTACCTCCCATGCATGACATACAACATCAGATTGATTTGATTCCTAGTTGTAGCCTACCAAACCTTCCCCACTATCGTATGAGCCCTAAGGAGAATAATATTTTTAGGGAGCAGATTGAGGACTTGTTGAAGAAAGGGTTCATATGGGAGAGTATGAGTCCATGTGTAGTTCCTGTTCTTTTAGTCCCTAAGAAAGGAAATCAGTGGAGGATGTGTGTTGACAGCAGGGCCATTAATAAAATAACTATCAAGTATCGCTTCCTAATTCCTCGATTGGAAGACATGCTTGATGAATTGTCGGGCTCTAAAGTATTTTAGAAGATAGATCTGCGTAGTGGGTACCATTAGATTAGAATTCGACCTGGAGATGAGTGGAAGACAGCTTTTAAGAGCAAGGATGGGTTGTATGAGTGGTTGGTGATGCCATTTGGTTTGTCAAACGCACCTAGCACTTTCACGCGGTTGATGAATCAGGTTCTTCGTCCTTTTACTTGTTCTTTTGTTGTGGTTTATTTTGATGTTATTCATATTTACAGTAAGAACAAGAGAGATCATCTGGAGCATGTGAAGCAGGTGCCGCAAGGTTTACATGATTAATCTGAAAAAGTGTACATTATGTACCAACAAATTACTGTTCTTAGGCTTTGTTGTTGGTGAAGAAGGCATTCAGGTGGACGAAGAGAAGGTGAGTGCAATCAGAGATTGGTCCACACCCACATCAGTGACTGAAGATCGTAGTTTCCATGGCTTGGCAACTTTTTACAGGAGATTCATCAGGGATTTCAGAACCATTACCGCACCGATAACTGAATGTTTGAAGAAAGGGAAGTTCAAGTGAGGAGATGAGCAGGAACAGAGTTTTTCCTTGATTAAAAAGAAGCTATGTAGTGCCCCGGTACTAGCCCTTCCTGATTTTGATAAAGTGTTTCAAGTTGAATGTCATGCTAGTGGAGTGGGTATTGGAGCTGTTTTGTCATAAGAGAAGAGACTAGTGGCTTATTTCAGTGAAAAATTGGGTGATGCTAGGCAGAAATGGAGTACTTATGATCAGGAGTTTTATGCGGTATTTAGAGCACTGCGTCAGTGGGAACATTATATGGTTCAGCGGGAGTTCATTTTGTTCACTGACCATCAGGCGTTGAAGTTCCTTCACAGCCATAAAGTGATAATTAAGATGCATTCTCGGTGGGTGAGTTTTCTGCAGAAATTTCCTTTCATTATACAACATAAATCAGGGGCTCTGAACAAGGTGGCAGAGGCGTTGAGCAGAAGAGCTTCTTTACTCATTACTTTAGCTCAAGAGATCGTGGGTTTTGAGTGTTTGAAGGAGTTGTATGAGGAGGATGCTGAATACAAGGAGTTATGGGCCAAGTGCAGTAAAGGGCAGCCTAGTGCAGATTTCCATATTCGAGATGGCTACATTTTCAGAGGTGATCAATTGTGTATTCCTTGAGAGAAAAGTTGATCGAGGATCTTCACGATGGTGGGCTTGGAGGTCATTTGGGGAGGGACAAGACAATTACAGGTTTAGAAGAGAGATTTTATTGGCCTCACTTGAGGAGAGATGCTGGCACCATAGTCCGAACATGTCATGTTTGTCAAGTGTCCAAAGGTCAGTCTCAAAATATTGATCTTTATATGCCTTTGCCTTTTCCTGATCACATTTGGCAAGATTTGGCGATGGATTTTATGTTGGGTTTGCCTCATACTCAACGAGGCGTGGATTCAGTTTTTGTGGTTGTTGATCGTTTTTCCAAGATGACACATTTCTTTGCTTGTATGAAGACTGTTGATGCTTCAAATGTAGCTAAGCTATTTTTCAAGGATGTGGTGAGACTTCATGGTGTTCCTTCCTCAATCACTTCAGATAGGGACACCAAGTTCCTTAGCCCTTTTTGGATTACTCTTTGGAGGATGTTTGGGATGGCACTGAACAGGAGTTCTACAGCTCATCCACAAACAAATGGGCAGATTAAAGTGACTAACAGGACGCTGGGGAATATGATTCGTAGTGTTTGTGGCGAAAAACCAAAACAGTGGGATTTGGCTTTACCCCAGGTGCAGTTTGCGTACAACAGTGTTGTACATTCGGCTACAGGGAATTCACCATTTTCTTTGGTTTACACTTCTGTTCCTCGGCCTGTGGTTGATCTGATTAAGCTTCCTAAGGATCCGGGAGTTAGTGTGACTGCTGGAAATATGGCAGAGGATATTGTTGCTGTCAAGGAAGCTGTGAAGGCTAAGTTACAGACTACTGGGTAGAAAAACAAAGTTGCTGCTGATAAACGCAGGAGAGTCAAGGTTTTCAGTGTGGGAAATGATGTGATGGTGTTTCTGCGTATGGAGAGGTTCCCAATTGGTACCTAAAGCAAGCTGAAGCCACGCAAGTATGGCCCGTTCAAGGTGACTCGTAAGATCAATGACAATGCCTATGTGGTAGCTCTCCCGGATGACATGAACATATCCAACACTTTCAATCACTAGTAGAAAATGAGCCTACTAAAGTGCTTTGCTAGAGGCGCTATAACATATTAGTGCTGAAAAGTTCATGTTCCGTGTAAAATTGAAGCGCAAATAATTAGCGCATCAAAATAGCGCTGCTAGAAGACAAAAATTAAGGCGCCACTTTAATTTTTTATTCTGCCAAATGTTTCAAAACTCCCACTACTGAATTCCTCCAAAAAAACCTCCCACTAATTATTTCCTCTCGCCGTCAGTTCACCTTCAACATCTCGACTGCTCACTTCAAGCCCTAAATTCAAACAACATTGAAGAGGTGAGATTTTTCTATCTTCTGATTAATCTTGTTCAAGCCCTACTCATTGTCAGGTACAATTCTCTCGGTGAAGTTTTGCTTCAATTTGGTATATTTTATCTCAAAATCAATTCTATATGCGAATCATCTATCTTCTAAAATTGCGGATTATTTCGGATTAAATCCACTAAATCTCTTCCTAATTACATATGCTGACTTTTTTGGTCCCTATTCTATATAATTGAAGCTATAAATTTAATTTCTTTTTCAATTTTTTTCGATTTTCAGTTGACATTGAAGAGGTGAAGTTTTTTTTCAAATAACACGAGATCTTTAATCAGGTAATTCTCATGCCTTTTTATTGCAACTTGCATCTGGTTGTTGTGTGCATCACAAAAGAATGAAAATATTCCATGTTTTGGTGCTCAAATTTTGATTCCCATTGCCTAATCAAGTACTTATCGGCCATGGCTTGTTTTGAACTTGGGGTATTCCCATGTAGTGCAATTTAAGATAGGGAACTATTACTCTCCTTTTATGTTTTGAGTTATTTTTCAAGCTGTTTTTTTTTCTTAATGGTGGTAGGGAAGGCATAAGATTTAAGTTTTTGTTTATCTCTGTGCACTTTTTTCCTATATCAAGAGTGAGGTAGCTAATTGGACTACTGTAAATATTAATATCCAGGGGGTGGGGGAGGGCGACGGGGGGGGGGGAGGGTTGGGGAGGCCGGACGGGGGTGGGGGAGGGCTGGAAATGGGTGGGGGGAGGGCCGGCAATGGGTGGGGAGGGCTGGCAAGGGGTGGGGGGAAGGCTGGGGATGTTTGGGCGGGGGTGGGGAGGGTGTGGATGCCGGCCGGGGGTGGGGGAAGGGCTAGCGGGGGTGGGGGGGGTTGGGGAGGCTGGACAAGGGGTGGGGGAGGGTCGGCAATGGGTGGGGGAGGGCTTAGGTATAATGTAACTATTGTGTAGATTTTTTGGCTTCCATCTGTTGTTGGTTGAATTTCGGAAACGAAAATTAAAGGTCATTTTACGCCTACATGGCAATGAGGGAGTGCAGTGGGGGGCAGTAGTGGCGGTGGTGGTGAAGCTGTTGTAAATGTGGAGAGTTAGGTCACATGGCAATCGAAAGCCCATCTAGTGCTCTCGACATTTATAACAGTTTCAACTCCGCCGCTTCAAAATCGTACTTATCGAGTCATTTAACCCCAAATTCTTTTTTAACATGATTATATGAGGTATAATGTACCTATTGTGTAGAGTTTTAGGCTTGCATTTGTTGTTGGTTGCATTTCGGGAACGAAAAGGTCATTTTAGGCCTAGTTTTGCCTTTTCGCTTCCAAATCGTACTTATCGAGTCATTTAACCCCAAATTCTTTTTGAACATGATTATATGAGGTATAATGTACCTATTGTGTAGAGTTTTAGGCTTGCATTTGTTGTTGGTTGCATTTCGGGAACGAAAAGGTCATTTTAGACCCAGTTTTGCCTTTTCGCTTCCAAATCGTACTTATCGAGTAATTTATTTTTAATTTTTGTTGATCTAACTCCTAACTTATTAGTATGTAACGTGTGTAAGGGGGGCGGGGGTGCCAGTGTGGGAGGGGGGAAGGGGGAGGGTTACGTGCGGGGGGTGGGCATGCGGGGCGTGCGGGGGGTGGTCCGGAGGTGGGCGGGGGTGGCAGCGGTGGGGGGTGGGCGGGGGTGGCGGCGGTGGGGGGGCGTGGGCGGGGGTGGGGAGGAGCAGCCGGTGGGGGGGGGGGCGTGTGCGGGGCGGGGAGGGCGCGGCGGTGGGATCTCTCCCATTCTTGCCGCCCTCCCCGCCCCCGCACACGACTAGCCTCCTCCCAACTCCTACACAGCCCCCTCCCCCCCCCTCCCACCGCACACGCCCCCTCCCACTACTGCGCCCCCCCCCACCCCACTGCACACCCCTCCCCCGCACACCCCCGCAGACGCGACCCCCTCCTCTCCCCCCCCCACACCCCCTCCCTTCCCCGCACACCCCTCCCCCACCGCCGGCCCTCCCCTCCCACACCCCTCCCCCCCGCACACCCCCTCCCGCCCGCACACCCCTCCCACACCCACACCCCTCCCCCACCGCCCCCCCACTGCCCACCCCCGCACACAACCCCCCACTCGGCCCTCCCCTCCCCACACGCTTCCCCCCACCGCACACAGCCCCCTCCCTCCCCCCCACCGCACACAGCCCCCTCCCCCCCACCTGCCGCCCTCCCCCCCACCGCACACAGCCCCTCCCCTCCCCCACCGCTGCCCCTCCCCCCCCGACGCACACCCCTCCCCCGTACACCCCCTCGCACACGAGACCCCCCCTCCCCCCCCTCCCCCCCCACCCCTCCCACACCCACACCACTTAGTGGCAATGTGAATTTTAATTTTTTTTTGATATTAATGCATATATTTGTACAATTTCAGGGAGATGGCGGAGGTGCATACGGATAATAGCACGAGTGCTGCTGAACACACTACCGAGGATGAGTCTTTCGATGCGAGGAAGGAACGGGGTAAATTGGCTCGATCTTGCCGTGAAGAAACAAATGCACAAATGCCTAGGAAGTCATTGGCGACGAAAAAAAGAAAAGGAAGGGGACCTACAAAGTCACTAGGGAAACACACAAATATGACTTTGGAGTACGATAATATGGGTCAACCTTGTGGAAAGTGGCGTCAAAAGTATGGCATGCAAGTTGGCATTTGCATGCATAAACTCTCCATTCTACACTCATGGAAAGAGGTGCCCGAGGGGTTGAAGTGGTGTCTATGGGAAGATACTATGGTAAGATTCACGTACAATAACGTTTAGTTTCTTAATTATATAGTTAAATATATGTGTAATATTACTGATAGCATATAAATTACAACATTTGCGAAAACTAATTTCTGAACTGCGTTTTTTGTAGAATCAATTCAATATCGAAGATGATGAAGCCAAGAAGAATGTATTTCTATCCGCGGTTGCCCAGAGATTCAGAGATTTCAAGGCTAAGTTAGTGTCTCGGTGGATCACTAAGCGGAGGAAAGTAGTAGGTACAAAGAAGAAGAACATCTATGGCGGAGAAACACAAGCCGGTCGTGAGGCTTCACCGAAAACATCATCTGGACCATCCAAATTACCATTTCAGATATGGAAAACGATCAAACCTGAAGAGTGGGAAGCATTTGTTGCCAAAAAAACAACCCCACAAGCTATTGTAAGAATATTTTATTAAGATTTAATACAGTTAGATCCAGTATTATTGTATAACACCGTACCCAACCTTTGTTTATAATTAATTGTGTATTTTAGGCAAGTCGTGAGAAAAGTAGCGCGAGTGCAAAAGCTAGAAAGTATTATCATCATTTGGGTGCTCATTTGTACAATGAGGCGAGAGAGAAGTGGATGTTCAGCCATTACCCCACACTAGGGTCGACAACGGCAACAGGGACTAGCTCAACGACAGTTGCACAGCCTCGGCAACCAGATAGAGTCCTTGATTGGTGGTGTTCGATGCATGGGGTTGATGCAAAGGGAAAAAGAGTCTTGCCTGATCCCGGAACACAACAGATAGCCAACGCCATTGTAAGTACAGATTATATGGTTATATAAGGTATACATAATATAACTTGTGCGCTCACGAGAATTTCTCTCTTATTCTTATGTAGATTGGCTTGAAGGAAAAAGAGGCAACTGGTGAGTTCACTCCAAAAGGACACATTGATGCATTGCACGAAACTTTAGGAAAGGACCACCCTGGACACGTGAGGGGCGTAGGAGGTGTCCGCCTCGGTTTGAGAAAGGTATATGGTGATCAATACACTACAACGAAAAAATCGAGTGCAAGTAGTGTGAATTCGGCAGCGTCAGTAGATGTGGAGGCTATGAAAGCTGCAATTCGGGAGGAGCTCAGAGAGGAGATGACACATAATTTCAACGCCATTTTGGAGCAAATGGGTTTACCGACTTTTGCTGCATTAAAGAAGGGTAGTGATATTAAACCTAGCCAGCCTGATCCACCTGTAGTACCCGAGTTGAAGGTAATCACTTACTCCCTTTGCTTTGTTAAAAAACTATTATTCTTAAATGCATGAAATTCTTACTATATATATGTTGTTTCATAGACTAACTATAAATAGAGTTTTTTTTTACAGGAAGAGACACCATGTGAACTATTAGTTGGAGGAGATGGTTATGATAGTTTCATTCTCGTAGCTTATGGCCATGCACAACCCCCTAGTGACCGAGTACGATTGCATAACCAGTTAGTGGATGATAATCACTATGTGGTCACCGTCAATGAAATTGTGTCGGGTTTTCGAAGAATTACCTCTTCCTTGCCGGGCCGAAGTTGGTCTACGATTCTTGAATGATGCCCTTGGCGATTATGTTACGTGGCCGCGTGCATTGGTGCGGTTTTCAGATGAGGTACAATGATTAACATTCATATATATATATATATATATATATATATATATATATATATATATATATATGCGTGTTTTCTTTTATAGTTCCTATGATAGTCAGTAATATCTTTACTTTTAACTAATTACTAGGTTTGGGGGAAGGCCGACTCACATGACAGGAAGGGAAAGAAGGCATGTTCACCTTATAAGAAAGCAAGTTTGCGTGATGAAGGTGAACGAAATGTGGTGAAGGAAAATATTTCTATGACAAAGAATCCACTTATTATCGATCCAGAGGTGGTGCGGAGCCTTAGTATTCCATGCTTTTGGTTACATGAGTGCGCTAGCGATTTACCCGATGAAAGTGCAATTGAGGTTCCTTTGGGGGAGCAACAATTCCACTATTTTGAGGAGTCATCGACATTCATTTCTAAGGTTGATATTAAATAATTCTTATGTGGGGTAGAGTTGAATGTTTCCATGATACAAACATTCATGAGGTAATACATAAGTATATAAATTAAATATACATATACATATGCCTTAAGTAGTTTTCAATTCAACTTCCATAATAAGTAAGTTTACTTTTAATCAATATAATTTCTCAGGTTATTATACAATGAATTGATTGCAACATCGAGTGATGAGTCAATGTTTGGTTGGTTATGTCCAAACATAATACGAGATGACAATTGCTTACAAAACAAAGCCGAAGTGAAAGAGTATCTCGATATGAGTTTCAAAGCATCATCTCGTTTTGGATATCATCAGATCATTCTTGTTCCTTATATTGAAAAGTATGCTTGTTAAACTCGCTTTACTTTTATTATTCGATAATTAAATTGACCTAGTAATTGTTCTACGATTAATATTAATAACTATATTTTCTTGTTGTAGGGCTCATTGGACACTGCTTGTGATATGTTTGTCACGTAACGAAGTCTACCACTTTGATTCTTTGCGTCGACAACCACCACAGACCTTACTAATCAAATCATTGTTAAATAGGTAGCCTAATCGAAACTCAATATATGCGCACTTATTAATATTACACATTATTCATCATCTTTATATATATAAACAGTTAGTACATCTAATCTTATAATAATGTATTGATGTAGTGTGATGAAGCATATTAGTGGAACAGGACTTCGAGCACCAAAAGCTCCTGTTTGGATATCAGTCGAGGTAACATGACTAATTTATTTGTCCTTATATAGAAACACTTTTAGCCACATACTACACATCTAACATGAATGTCATTGGATGCATCCTTTGGTGAACATTTAGTGTCCGCAACAAGATGATGGACTTGCATGTGGCTATTACGTGCTGAGGTACATGTTCGATATCGTCAACCATTGCACTAACGCCGATGATCTTCAAAAGGTATGTAACTTATTAGTATACGTTAGTTTAGATTCTTAGGCCTATTTGGGAACGAAAATGTCATTTTTAGGCCTATAGTTGCCTTTTACTCTTCCAAATCGTATTTATCGAGTCATTTAACCCCAATTTCATTTTAAACATGATAATATGAGGTATAATGTAACTATTGTGTAGATTTTTAGGTTTGTAATTGTTGTAGGTTGAATTTTGGGAACGAAAAGGGCATTGTAGGCCTATTTTTGCCTTTTCGCGTCCAATTCGTACTTATCGCGTCATTTAACCCCAATTTCATTTTGAACATGATAATATGAGGTATAATGTAACTATTATGTAGATTCTTAGGCTTGCATTTGTTGTAGGTTGTATATCGGGAACATAAATGTGATTTTAGGCCGATTTTTGCCTTTTCGCGTCCAATTCTTGTTTCTCGAGTCATTTAACTCCATTTTCTTTTTCAATATGATAATATAAGGTATAATATAACTAGTGTGTAGAGTTTTTGGCTTGCATTTGTTTTTGATTGAATTTCGGGAAGGCATATGTCATTTTTAGAACTACTAACTACGGTAAATGATTGAATTCTTATATTTTTTGTTTATTCCTTGGTTGCTTTGCAAGGTTTATATGAATAACACACCACGTTTGAGGGCCTTCACCACAGACGAATTACATGAAGTTCGGGATAAGTTGGCGTCCCACATTTGTGATGATTGCTTATGATACATTTTGGTGGAATTCGTGATATAATTAGCTACATCTACTAGTTTGTATCAATTCTACACTTTTTACATTATTAAATATACATATTTAAAGTTAATTATTACGTTCAAAAACTTGTCATATATTATTGCACATTGATTCGGTTTTTTTTTTGTCGAAGGGAGGTTTTGGGTGGGGGGCTGCCATGGTGGGGTCTTGGGTGGGCGGGCTATGGGGCGTTGGGTCTTTGGGGTGGTGGCGGCAATGGGTGGAGGGGGCGCGAGAGGGTGGGGTGGGGTTGGGGTGTAGGGGAGTGAAGGGGGTGGATTGGGGTGGGCGGGACTTGGGGGGAGTGCGGGGGTGAGGGGGCGGGTGGGCGGGGGGGTGGGGCTGGGGATGGGAGGGGAGTGGGGGGCGGGGTTGGTGGGAGTGTAGGGGCGGGGGCGGGGGTGGGCTAGGGGTGGGGGGCTGGGGCGGTGGGAGTGCGGGGGTGGGCGGGGGCTTGGGGGAGTGCGGGGGCGGGGCCGGGGTGGGAGTGCGGGGGGTGGGCGGGTGGGCGGGGGGTGGGGCGGGGGTGGGGGGGCGGGAGCGGGTGGGAGTGCGGGGGGTGGGTAAGGGTGGAGGGGCCGGGGCGGGTGTGGGGTGGGGTGGGGGGGCCGGGGTGGGCGGGGGTGCGGGGAGGCGGCATGGGGTGAGGGTGCGGGGGCTGGCAGGGGGTGGGGGTGCTGGGGCAAATTTAATTTATTTTTTAAAAAAAAAAAAATTTGAATGTGAAGGGTTGTGGTTTTAAGCCTAAACCGCAACCCTTTTTAGGTGAAGTGCTGCGGTTTAGGCTTAAAACCGTAGCCCTTCATTTACAGAAGGGCTGCGGTTTAAGCCAAAAACGCAGCCCTTCAAGCTTAGAAGGGCTGCGTTTTTGGCTTGAACCGCAACCCTCCGTTGTGAAGGGTTGCGGTTAAAAACCGCAACCCTTCTTATCTATTGAAGGGCTGCTATGGAAAGGGCTGGTGGCCAAAAACGCAGCCGTTAGGGCTGTTTTGACCGCAGCCCTTCCTTATTTTTCCACTAGTGTATGTTATTCTACTCCTATTCGGTATATTTTCTTGTTTTTGATGAATTTCAGGTAATGAAAACGTATTTGGAGTATATTTAGCTAAGCCTAAGGATTATGAGCACTTGTAAAGAAGCTACGATGCATAAGGATCGTATGGATATGTCATAGTACGAGTTTGAGCGAAAACGAAGCGGAAAATCATTATATGAAATGTGAAAAAAGAGTCATGTCTACTTTTTTGATCATAACTTTTGATTTGCTTGTTAGAATCAAGAAATTCCAGTTGGTTTAAAAACTAGACTTGAAGGGCTTTCCAACGATAGATCACACGTCCCAACCTGACTTCTGGTTTCAGAGATACACCCTTCGCAAGTTGACGCAAAATAGCAGTTTTCCCGCCCGGTCGACCAGGCGGTTTCGCCCGACCGGGCGAGAAGAAATCTTCATCAGAGCACAAGACTTTTTCACCCGGTCAACCGGGCGAAAGAGGCGCCAAAACTGCTTACGCGCCCGACCGGGCGGGATCTCCCCTTTTGTCGTAATTTCATATCACCGTCGCGCAACCGGGCGGTTTGGCCCGATAGACCGGGCGGTTTTTCGGGAAGGTTAATTTTTGCCTTTTTTAGCCGGTTTTGTAAAAACTATAAATAGGCTTTTAGTATTTTCGATTACATATTATTTTTCTGCGTTTTTAAGTTTAGTTTTCTTCTTTTCTCTCTCTTTAGTTTAAACCCTAGTTTTTCATGTTCTTCTTTAATTCATTAGTTTTATTATTTCATTCTCTCTCTTTCATTGATTTCTTTTAATTATGTTTTCCTTTATCTTTCTAGATGTAGTTTTTATTCTTTATTTCATGATTGAGTAATTTTTATTTTTAGGGTTTGGGAATCCATGTTTATATCCTCTAATTCTTGATGGATGTTTATTGATGGTTTCATTAGTCATTGTTATTTCTAATTGATTAGTGTTTATATTATTAATTTTGCAATCTGATCAATTGTCTGATTAAATATTGCTAATATCGAGTCATAGATCGAGAGATAGTACTCTTTAGAGGCTTACCTACAATTAGCAAATCTGATTATGTTGAGCGACCGTACTAGCATATGTTGATTGGAGAGCGTTAAGGCCCGACCGTAAGATTAACATGTGCTCTAGATATCTGATTCATTGAACCATTGATGATATTTTGATAGATTATAGTTATAAACATGGTAAACCATTACCTTATATCCTTTTTAGTTTGATTTTCATAGTTTGATTAGTTTTGAACTTTAATTCAATATTCCTGATTTTGTTTTGTTTCTCTATACCTTAGAAGCTAGATTAAAACGACCATCTCTCTGTGGATTCGACCCTACTTACCCTACTACATTGTAAGAAGGTTTGCTGAATCACACAATCCACACGAATGCATATGACAATTAGCACATGAAAGTATACCTTGACCAGTAAAACTCTAGAGGTATTAGCATACCACATGCAACACCGGTCCAATGATCCCAATGCTCCTCATGTAAAAATTGTGATAAATATGAAAACCATATGCCAAATCAGAACGAGTAAAAACAAGGTAAATAAGTCGCAAATTGTAGCTTGTAAAAATCATGTTTTAGACTACACAAGTTATAAATTTATTTTGGTTCGAAGAGAGAGTCAATAATTAATTCTCGAATCTTCTTCTTTTTCGCCTATAACTAACGCTTTTGTGATTATTTCCTCTTGAATTGTCTGAATTCCTATTTGATTTCGATTTTATAATTCAAAGCTTGACCTAATTTCGGACCTTTTTCTTGTTCTTCTCAATTTGAAAAGTTTGTGTCTGAATCGCAACTTGTTGCGAAATTCCTTGGCGAAACAAAAGTGAATTTTGAAATCGGAAATTCCAATGAAGGCTTGTGGATTCAGATTTGTTTACGAATCTGGAGAAACGAGTGACGCAATTGAAGGGAAGATTTCAACAAAACTTCATTCATCACATATTTTGTTTTCAGAGGTATTTTTGATCGATTTTTAACATTCCTCATTCAAATTTCATCATATTTTCCGCTGCTATTTCTTCATTTCATTGAAATTCCTCTTTCAGTTCATAAATTTCTGATCATATTTCTTGCGCAATTTCTTGGCAAGATTTCTTGTGAATTCTGATTAAAATTTCTTGCAAAGTTTGAGTTTGACTCTCAAAATTATGCGCAATTTCTTGACCTAATTTCGTCATATTGAAGGAGATTCTTCTTGCTCACAGATTCTTTGCTGAAATTATATTCTTCTATGCTAATGTTCTTTTGCTGAAACTTTCATTGCATTCCTGTTGTTGATTGAAGTTTATGGAGGCGTGTTTGAAGTTTTGAGGTGAATTTGTGTCTCCGATCTGGTGTTTCATCGCATGAGAGAATCAGTTCAGTTGGTGCGTGGATGTTTGAGGTGATAATTGGGTTGAATTGAGTGTTAAAATAATGCTGTTTATTGATGTTTTGATTTGCATTTTGGTGCATTGTTGATGATCAATACGTTGCTGGAATTTTTTTTTTGGAATATGCGAATTCCAAGTAGCATCATTGGTTGTTGTTACTTGTTTCTCCAAGGAATGCTACTACAAGATTATATTCATTCTCCTGCTGCTTGTTTTCCGCTATCAATCTAATTGACAAGGTTAAATTTCCAGAGAGGTTGATTGGTATTCCATTGATTTTTCATCTTCTTCACCATCATATTTGGTGAGTTCCACATACTAACTTTTACACAATTTTTTTTTTCGGTTGTGCAAAATTATTCATTTCCTATGATCCACAATGATCATTATGTGACCATTAAGGTCAGTTCATTGTGCCCATTGAGGCTCTTTTCCATGATATTTAAAGATCGATTTCATGAGATCCATAGTATGTCCATTTGTTGTGACCTAGGTAGCACCGATACCGATACGGATACGGATACGGATACGGATACGGGGACGGGGACGGGGACGGGGACGGGTACGGGGACGGAAAACGGCAAAATCAAAATTTCCGAAAACGGTTACGGCTCGAATTCGGCAAAAAAAAAAATACAATACATTTTAATGAAAAATAATACGTAATTTTTCCTACATAAAATCTCCATTAAATTTTTGTATAAAAATATTAAAAGACATAAATATAAAAATATAAAGAATAAGCTTTCCTCTTATAATATAAAAGTAAGTTATAAATAGTTGTAATTTGATTTAGTTAAAAAAGAAGAAGAAAAGTAGCAGTAAGAAAGAAAGTGCAAAGTCTACAGCTTGAAAAGGAGTTGGACAGCTGTATTACAACTTTATTATTTTTTAAAAATTGTTGGATAGCTATACTAGTATTACACGTCATATGCTACAGCAGTACAGCACTACCTCTTCTCACTTCAGTTTCACGTGCCTTCTTTAGGGAGTAGTACTAGTACAGTAGAACCCTTCCCCTTCCCCACATTCAAATTTAAAAAAACTAAACCAGACAAAGAATCAGCGAAAATCCGAGCCCTGAGAGGCTTGCTTCGAACTCAGAGAAGAAGTCGAGACACGAGAGACTTGCTTCGAAGGAGTTAAGAGGACGACCGGCGAAGCCACCGGTGACCGGCGAGGCGGCGAGAAGAAGTTCAGTGAGATGAGAGAGAATTGTGATTTTCGAACCCTAAAACCCCAGATCTGAATTTCGGGGCTTTTGAATTTCATTAAAACAAGTTGGGTACGTGACTTTCCCCTCAAAAACGTACCCAACTCGTACCCAAAGCCGGCCCATCCGTCCCCATAAGAACCCCACGTACCCGACCCACTGGAGTCGTCCTGGGTACGAATCCCAGGCGAATCCGTACCGAACCCAGGACGTACCTGTCCCCGGTACGGGAATTGGCCCCTGGGAGGCGTACCCATGCTTCATAGGTTGTGACCCATTGGGGTATTTTTTCTGCCCATTAGAGGCTTTGTTGTGACTCATTAGATGGTCATTTTTACACCCATACTGGTTGTCATTAAAGACCCAATAGATGGTCTTTTCCTTTGATCATCGTCATAAATTTTGTTGAGACCCATAGTGGTCCTTTCTTCAAGACTCATTATAGTCATATTCAGACCCAAAGTGACCGTCTTTCATTGACCCATAGTGATCGATTTCTTCAGATTAGGTTTCTGCTAGCCATTGTGCTTTGAGAGTTTGATCGGTTATATTGTTTGGTGTAATGCTCCTGGTCTACTGCTGCCTTTAAAGGACACTAGTTTTATATGCACGCGATGCGTGCGAAAACATGTAAAAAAATTAAATTAATTGTTAATTACAACTAATAAATTAGAGATTTTAAATTTTTAATAAGGATATTTAAAAATAAAAAAAAATAATTGAAAGAGAATTAGTTGACTGTGTTGTAAATATTCAACATTTTCTTTTTGTAGTGCCTTTTTTTTATCTTTTTATTTCTTTTAATTTTTTTTTTTTTGAAAGAGAAATTTCATTAATTGAAGGCCAAACGGCATCTACAATAAGTATTAAAGAAAAACAAGATATAATCAGACAAGATCAAATCAAATTCGTCTTCGAAAAAACTACTGATGAACCGGATCGAGCAATACAAAGGCAACCCCATTGTATTTGCTGAATCATGCAGCTATTGATGGGGAAGTCTATCATTTTGACATAGTTTGGGGAAGAAAATTCTTGATTTAACCAGTTTGACCGCATCCAAATTTCCAATACTTCGATGTTGATGGTCTTGAACTTCAAACAATAAGAACAATTTCTCATACCAATTTTTAAACTTCCACGTGGGAAGAGAATAAAACTAAACTCCAAACTCCCATGAAAGGAGAGAAAGAACCCAAAAATTGGGTAGAAAACTCTCAGAAAGAGAGAGAATGGAAGATTATTAATAACAAAAACAATGAAAACTAGAAGAAAAAAGAAGAATTGGGGGCTTACCATCATCGAAATGATGATGGCAGCCCCAAACTAGAAGAGAAGGATTAGGGTTTTTTGAGAAAGAAGAGGAGAGAGAGGAGAGGAGGAGGCTTGGGTTTTTTTTTTTATTTCTTTTAATTAATTAGGTAGTTTCCTATTCTATTTTTTTTTCTTCATTAAAGTAAGTAGTTACCTCTTTATTTTTTATTTTTTTTTCTTTTTTCAATTTTTTTGGTGTTCTATCCCTCTTGACATATAAAATAGAGATAAAGACAATCAAAGTATAAATAACATTTGGGATCATGCAAGAATAATATTGCAAAAAAATCATGCCTATCATTTCTATTAAAGTGGAAATCAAAGTATAAAAGGAAAGGGTCTTATATGAATAAATCTGACCATTTTTTTTTTTACCATGAAGATTAAGCTTAATCTGCTTCTGCACATATATGAATACTCTCTAGTCTTAAAGTTCTTTCTTTATCTCAATTCTCACCCCATCACTTCCCTGTTCTCCCATTGCTTCTCTCTCATCCTCCTCCTCCCATCTTCTCTCTCTGAACCTCCCCATCACGACTTCTCGCCATCGTTTGCCTCCCTTACCCATGGTATTCGCGGGAATGCAAATAGAGTGCTAAGAAATTAAATGGACATTGAAGAATTTAAATGCTCCTTATTAGGCAACACTTGGACTACACAATTGAAGAAGGGAGAGGAAGAAATTCTAGAACTTCGATTGTAAACTTATAGGTGAGTTTGATGTTGATGTGGGTTTTCATCTAATTTGTCTTGTTAGTTGGCTTGATTTCTTGTGAAAAATTTAGATTTTTTTATTAATCATTCCATTAAATCGGGCCGAAAGTTCAGCGAGTTACAACAAAATTAAGTGCCCGGATGCACATACAAAAATCAAAGCAAAACAAGAAACTCAAGCAACAGGAGCATCGAAATTACATCAAACAACAAATCATCAAAGGAGCATACAACCAAGCACTAAAACCAAGCTATAAAAATTTAGATTAGTCATGATATTTTTTGAACTTTTAGGATTGATCTTTGAATCTAATTGCAATTATTTGAGGGCACTTCGTACGAAAAGTTGAAGATAATCAAACAACTTTGTTTTCATTTTATACGAAAATATGATTTTTTGATATTTGCCAAGCAAAAATGAGTTTTTTTTCCTAATATGTGACAATGGTGAGTTCCAATTTTTTTGTTCTCTTAAAAATTTGTTTTTGTCATGAACTTTCTCTTCGATTTGGTTCCATTTAGTCGAAGATTTCGGTAGATAACTATTGTTTCACTTTGATTGAAAGTATGGGAGGCAGAAATTTAGAGTCTTATTGTGTAAAATTTGGTTTCTTCCTTGTTGTTCATAGAAACAGTTTGTAATTGAAGTTTAGTGAGAAATACCTTTTTTTTATTTTCCTCATTGAACTTGCAACTGTTTTGCTTGTTGCTCTTGATTGTCTATGGTGCTTCAATTTCTTTGCTTCCAAAATTAAAATAACAAAAAAAATGAATGTTAGACTTTAATTTTGTAGAGGGTTTATGTAGAAATCAATCATATTTCTGCTTTGTAATTACCTGTTGTTGATTTTCAGTTTATGATTGTGTAGGGGCTTCAAAGAGGAAGAACGGAGAAATATCCGCTTTTAATTGGAAAGAGGAAGAAGATGAAGAAGAGTGTCCGTGTTTCCGTGTGTTGGGTTTTTTTGTTGTTGTTAATTTAGTACTTGAATCGCTACGGGATCGATTATTCGGGTCCCCTCTCTTTTTTTGTTATTTCAGTTTTCCCTTTAAAATTAAATTGAGGTAGTTTATGTAATTTTTTTTATTATTAGGGTTATTTTGGGAAAAGAGGGTGGACACCAAAGGGTGATGAGTTGACATATAGAATAGAGATAATGCTGAACACTTCTTTGATGGTGTTATGGTTGCTCAAGTGACAGCAAGTTGTTGGTGGTTTTCTTCTCCAATTAGTCTTGACAACAAGTTTTTTTCTTCTTCTCTATGTAATAAGTTGAAACTGGAAATGCTTGCAACCATTTCTAGTTTGAGGGGGAGGGGGTATTGGAGTTATGGATTATTAGGTAGTTAGTTGATTAGTTGGTAAGGATTATTTAGTTATAATTGTTGTTAGTTAGAGTATTAGCCTTGTAATAGTTTCATTTTGAGTAATCACAATGATACACAATGTAGACATTTTCATTTCTCTTTCTCTCTAGCTCTTGCAGCTTTGGCCATGCCATCAATGGCTTCCTTTGAATTGTTCTCTTTCCTTCCTCCCTAAACCTCCAATTTCAACAAAAATAAGAGATTTGAGTTCGAGGTGAATTCAGTGAAATATTTTAATTGCATGCACATAATTCAATTAACTGCATTTAAAAATAAATATGTTCAAAGGTTTGTTCTTTTAACACATAAGATCTAATTATTAATGATTACTTTATTAAATCATCACAAAATTAATAGGTACCTAGATTGCTTGTCTAAATTATCTTATTAGGCGTGATTTGACTAATTTAAAAGTATGATTTAGCAAACAATATAATAAAGGAAAAATTAGCGTGAATAGCACCAACTATTGGTTTGATGCACAAAACAGCACATATTAAACAAGGTGTGATGTACAACACGAACTTTATAGCATGAGTGCATGAATCAACATAAACAATGATTTTGGTATGGTTCCACAACACAAACTTTAAGGCTTGGGTAAACGAATCTCAGGCTAATATCGTCATGTATGTTGATTCTCGCAACTATGTCATAAAGTTTTTGTTGTGCATCACACCTCGTTTAGTTCGTGCTGTTTTGTGCACCAAACCAATAGTTGGTGCTCTTCACGCTAATTTTTCCTATAATAAATATTAGGTGATCATGCAGTTGTGATATTAAAAGGCATAAAATAGGCAAAAGTATCTATACAACCATGCAAAGAGAATTAAAAAGATTATACAACTATATATATTTATTTATGAATTTAATTGCTACATCATGAAAATGAAATTGTTAGAGAAAAAAAAATTTGGAATTGACCCTCTGGAATTATACCTTTGGCGCCTAAGTCTGACTCTACAGACATTGGAGGAATCAATCTTTAGCCTTCAAAAAGTATAGAACTTGAGTGAAGATTCACATAAAGAAGAATGAAAATTGTTTAGGTTCAATGTATTTGAATATAGTTGAATGTAATTGAATATAGTTTGGATGTGGTTTAGATGTGTGTTGAGTGATTAGATTTGTACTGAAGTATATGTAAAGTCCGTGTGAAGATACGAATGAAATTGGTCCTATTGATAGGATAAATAAGATTAGGGTTTCGAAAATGATCGCCAAGTAAAAAGAAGAAAATTCCGCGCCATGCAAACCTGCGCTCCATGCAGGCACCCTACACTTGACGCAACAGTCCTGCACCTGACACATGGATCGTGCGCTCAATGCACCATGCCTGCGTGACGTGCATGATGCTTGCGCTCCGAGCAGGCTTTTGCATTCAGCTGAAATTATATTTTATCTTAAACAATTGTTTTATCGTATCTTTTATCGATAGTTATCGTTAAATAACGGATTTAAAACATAAAAAATTAATTTATGGAAATAATTTAATGATAGATGAATTTAAAAATTGAATTAATTATAATAATTAATTAGGCTTTTGAATTTGGTTTTCTTTTAAATGTACATTAAAATATATTTTTGGATGCAAAATAGTTTTGGGTAAGGATTTTAATTGCTCCTCTTCAGTTTGAACCAATTAGGACGACGGTATGTTTCATCATTGGTTGTTAAAAAGGAGGGACAAATATATGTGTCTACACTATGCTAAGCGACGATAATATTGCTCCGCATTATATGAAATCACTTCAAGTCACACTCGAGCAATTTTTCTCTCTCTCTCTCTCTCTTTCTCTCTCTTTCTTTCTCTCTCTCTCTCTAAAGTGGTTTCTCCAAGGTTCTTTGTTTTTCTCTAATGGGGAAGAAACTTTAGTTACCACAAGGAAGAACGGTGGAAAATCAAAAAGCTCTATTGAAATGTCTCCATCTCCAAAGAAAACCCCCTCTGTCACTCAACCCAAACCTTTAACCACCTCCTCAACCGAAACCCCAGCCACCTCTGCTGTTTCCCATAACCTAATTTACACTGAGAAGGGTGAAGTTGTTCCTGAGGGGGAACATCATAAAGATTCTGTCACTGGTACTGTTGAAAAGGTTTAAGATTAGTTGTCTACTTAAGTTCCTATTTTAAAGGAACAAAAGGAGGAAGAAGATCTGGTGGTTACCGGCCACAAGGAAGGGTCTCTATCTGCCTCTACAAGGGCTAGAGGAAGGAGAGTGACCAGATCTGCCATGAAGAAGGAAATAAAAGAAGTTTATGAGGATCAATCTGCTGGAACTGCTAGGGGAACCAAGAGGAAAGGGGTAACAGCTAGACTCCCTCTCGCTGCAAAAGGTAAATCTGTTAAAACTCCTGTTTCTACTAGTTCTACTCCTATTGTTGAGAGAAGTGTGTTATGTGGTTGTTCTATAGAAGATGGTTATTTTGATATGCCTGCTTTAGTTAAGGTTTGTGATTTATTGGAATTTCAAGGCTGGATGCCTCTATTTAAGGATGTTAAGAATGCATTAGTGGATGCTGTTAAAGAGTTTTATGTGAATTTGAATCAATTACCTGATATGTCATTAGGTTCTATTGTTTTTGGAAGTGAAGTATCCATGTTTGTTTCTTCTGTGGCTACTCTGCTTAGTGTTCCAAGAGATGGGTTTGATAAGTATGCTGGGCATGGTTGGCCTATTATTGTTGAGGTAACAGATGAGGAGATTTATAAGTTTTTGTTTGTTGTTCCCTATTCCAAGAAGGCTAGTTACCAATTTGCTAATTTGCGTGAACCTATTATGATGGTCCTCCACTCTATTTGCAATAAAGTGTTAATTCCCAGGGCTCGGGGCAAGGGAACATTTCGTATAATGGAGATGGTCTTGATATACTTAATGATGAAAAACATCGAGATCAATCTCCCTTCCATAATCATTGATCATATCATGAACTGTTGTTCCTCTTCTCACCATGCCCTAGCCTATGGTTCAATCATCACCCTCTTGCTCAAGACGCAAAAGATTCCTCTAAATAGGGAAACAGTTCCCATTCAGGTGTTTACCAGGAAGATATTGGGGGAGAAAAGGTTGGATGTTTCCTCATATATGCTGATGTTCAAGGAGTTAGGAGTACTAGCTGAGAAGAAAAAGACGGAAAAGAAGAATAGAAAGATAGGGGGAACCAGCACAGATGTTGCTTTGATTGAAAGGTTGGACAACCAGGAGAAGACTTTGGACAAGATGTATAAGCTGATTGAGGGTATGTCCAAGTCCTATAAGTCTAAGGTCACTAAGCTTGAGAAGAAGCTGGCCGAGACTGAGTTGCTGGTTCTCTTTCTTCCAAAAGTAAAGGCTCAACATCCTGCTGTTAAGGATGGTATTAGTTCTGCTGATCCTCGTCTCCCTGCTGATCCCTGTCTTCCTGCTGATCCTATGGCAGAGGATCAAAATGATGATGAGGAAGATGAAGAAGGTGTTGGATCCTCACACTCTTCCTCCAACCAAGAAGATGATGATGCCTCTGATGGAGAGGAAGAATGAGAGGAAGAAGAGGACGACGAGTAGTGATTGCCCTTTCAAACTATTTCCCCCACCATTCTGATAAATTGTTTTTGCATTACTGTTTTCCCCTTTTATTACAAAACATTATCATATGTAATTTGGGTTTTGGTTTAACTTTGCTGGTTTATATTTGGATAATTTGTGTTTGGTTATGGATTGTGAGTTGGGTGACTAACTTGATTTTTTGCAGCATGATGACTTGATTGGTAGTTAATGCTACTATTTTTGAATTACGCGATAACTTATGCACAATGAATCTATCGTTGAGTACTTCTTAATGATGCCAAAAGGGGGAATAATAGTTGAAGTTGAAGCGCCTAAGTCTAGTATTGATTGAGTCAGTTCTAGTATAGTTTCAGTTGTAGTTGTAGTTTCATAAAAGAAAACAAAAAGAGTCTTAGGAAACAATTGAAATAGTTAACTGTTTCACCGTGAGTCTTGTGTCAAATAAGCTCTCGTAATGAGTTATTTGAGCTTTGATTGAATTTATCTGTGTTTACTAACTTGTTAGTTGCAGGAAACTTCAAAGAGTTTGTCATCATAAAAAAGGGGAATTTCTTGAGTCCCCTAGGTTTTGAATGATGACAAACAGCTGCAGGGAACAGTTGATATTAACAGGTGGTTCTAAGCTGTTAGGAAACAAATTGAGAAACTAACCCCTTCCCGACTTTATACTGAAATAGTCAAAAGAATATTTGCTATGCTATGATATGTTCATGTGTAGAAGCAGGTGATTCCAATACTTAAAGCTAGGAGGCCCTCTCAAAGATGTTCGAGGAAAAGACAAAGTTCTACATTGTTAATTCAAGGGAAGCTTCAAGGATTGAAGTGCATGAAGATACTTTAGGATTCCTTAATTGATTCATCTTAGGTCTTCGGGTAATCTTTGCGTATAATATTCCTAGTGGAATTGTTTGTGTTGTTCTCGAAATGTAATACAGTAGGGTTATGAATATGGGACGTGGGAACCAGCTGGTTACATATTCAGAACACTACTAAGTAGGGTAACAGGTCTGGGTACCAGTTATTTTACTAGGTGATTGAGTTGGCTGTTTCAGAAAAGATTTTTAGAAAAATATTTTCTCAAATACTTTTCATATGAAATGTTTGCCAACCTTTAGAATCATAATTCAGTATTTACTTGCCTTAAAGTGTGTGTATATCTTGAATAATAAATCTCCTCCGAGGAAGATATTATTCAAGATATATACTTTGCATAACTTAGGATTATCATATCTTTGATATCTTGAGTTAGGGCATGCTCAAAGGTTACACTTAGGTATATAAATAATGAAGTATGATTCTCCTTCACCCTTTTTGCTCTCCCGTATAGAGTACGCATCTCATAGTTGTTTGCTTCGTAAGAAAGCGTGAGTCAAGAGAAACTCATAGACATTGGGTAGCGTTTGTGAGTTCATTCGCGAGTGCTTGTGAGTTCAAGTGCGAAGTAGCACACTAGAGTTAGTGTGGGTGTGTTGTTTCCCTGGAGTAAGGGAAACAGGAGAGCGCTACAGTATTCTTGTTTTTCAGAGTTGATTAATAAGAAAACTATCGTAGGGGAACGTAGTGTAACAACCCATAATTTTTGCTCCTAGTTTTTTCGCTAAAGTTTTCTCTAAAACTATTATTTTCTCTAAATTAATTATTTTTATTTTATAATTTTGGGAGCCGAATTATTATTTTTATTTTTATGGCGTGTTAATGTGTTTATTATATTTATATTTATAATATAATTTATTAGAATTATTTTCATTATTAAGTATTTTCAAAGTTTTGGCGCGATTTAGGAATTAATCGATTTATCGCGTAGCGGGCTTTTGAAGCATGGATCCTTGTTGAATTGGGCTGAAATTTTTGGTTGGTTTGTGGGCTTGGACAGCCGGCCAAATGAAGGAAAAGGAAAAGGAGAACTCCCATAACCCCCTAATCATTCTTCCTAATTAAACCTCTTTAAACCACCTTTTATCACTTCAAATTCTGATTAGAAAATCAGAACTCCTTGCTGCCATACTCTAAGATTTTCGGCCATCCTCATCTTCCCCGAATCTCTCAAAATTTTTCATTTTATACTCCTTGTTAATTGTTCGTGAATTGTTCTTGTTGCCTTTTTCTTATACTTGGTGCTTGGGAATTGAAGAAGGAGAGGAGTACACGCCTATATTGGGATTTTCCAGAAATATTCAGTTCGCCTCCGACGATCCAGGTAACTAGTAGTTGTCTTAGAACCATAGTGATTAGGGTATTTTTCGGTATTAGATTATTGCGCTAGGAATTATTTAAAATACTTTTGAGCGAAATTATTGACGAAATTTGACATGGATATACTTGATGCATGATATGTGAATACTGTGTAGAGGAAAATAATTTTCGTATTGTTTTGGTATTTATTTGATTTAATTGGTGTTTTGTGCGTTTTTGGCTAAATTGCATAATAATTAATAAACAAATGTTAAAATTGCTGAAATTATTTTTCATAGATCATGTTATATGCGTAGTATGTATTCCATGCCTTAGAATAATTTTTTCCTACTGTGTTCTGGTTTATTGAATTGATATGTATGTTTTTGCAATTTCGTTTCTGTCAATATATAAATTATAAAAATTGTTTCTAGAGGCAGAAAAACTAATTTCTTTGTATATTATGTATTTCCGTGTGTTTATATGCATGTCATGTAAATTTTTGGTAATTTTTGGGCGTTAATTTATATTTTTTAGTTATTATTTTGACTTTATTGAGTAATCTGTATATTAACTGTTAAAAATACTTTTGGAGTCCGAAAATTATAAATAAAAATTGTACCATGTCAGTAGAGCCATTAGGGTTGTATGATAATTTTTGTGTGATTTTACTGCTCGAACTCATTAGTTTAATAATTATCATTGTGTTTTTGTTGTGAAATTGAGGATACACTTTTAAATTATTTGAGGGCTTGTTAATCAGAAATAATTCATAATTTATTATATTCTGGGTTGCTGATTTTCAGTAGTATGCAGTATGTATCATTGGATAACCATATGTTTATGTTTGATTTATGAAAGAAAATGATTAGTTGTTACTACTCTTTTAATGAATAAGTTTTAGAGTTATTTGGTGATATATTTTTTTTTGATCGAAATGTTGGTGTGGTAAAAATTAGTTTTATATCATTGATGATGTTTTGAGATGTTCAAGTGTTTATTGTGAGAGACATTTGTTGAAAATTCGAAAGTTATTTATTTTGAGGAATTATGAAGAACTGTTTGATGAAATGTGAGTATAAGGCCGGGTGGCATCCCTTTTGATGAATATTTTAGATGAATGATACTTGAATTATATGCATGATTGTATTTTGAGATAAGAATGGTGGGATAGATGTAGTCCCCGGTGAAGAACATGACAACCACCTGGTTTGCGAACTAGGGGTACACCTGGGTTAATTGTTGTCGTCCGAGAGGTCAGGGAGTTCTGCGTGTTCTACCCTTTATCGGGAGTTTGGCCATTCTTAGACACAGGCAGTGGGGAACGTAAGCCCATAGACTGACCTGGAGATTGCGATCTGACAAACCTTAGGAACTGATTTGCGAATCACTAGCGTTCGGTTTCTGACTCAATAACTTGTTGTAGTTTGATTTATTATTATTTATATATTCTAGAATTGTTCCACTCACTATATCTTGTTTACTTATTTTTTATGTTCACTTGTTTTACCTATGGGCTTTATGATTTTTATGTGCATGCTATTGATGTAATGATTGCATGATTTTCCTTTCTTAATAATCTACTTCTGAATTGTGCTTTGATGGCTATTGTTCTGGGAGAACTGCTAGTTACTCCCCACTGACTGTGGAATTATTTAAAATATATCCTTGCAGATGGAAATGATTGCTAGACTTGTGACTGCTTGGGCTAGCAGAGTGAGGGTTAGTAGTGAGAAGAAGCTCCTGGTTTTGTTTTTGGTGGATGAATTCTACGTAGACCATAGGGAGACTTACTTTTGGATAGCTTTCAAGGACATTTAGTTTTTATCTCAGTTTTATCGGGAGACTTGCATGTCTCATAGTTTTTTTGGATTGATGTTATGAAGTAATTGGGATATTTCTTTTACTTTAGAACTATTATCCTTTCTTGGATATTAATTCTCTTTTGAAGCTATGAAACTTGGTTTGAAGAATTATCTTTAATTATTGTTTTAGAGTAGCATAATCGTCCCGATGTTATTTCCGCTAACGTCTTTTTAGTATTTCTTGATTTGATATTGTGAATACCTTAGTAGTAGAAGGACGGGGTGTTACAGTTGGTATCCGAGCAAAGTTACCCGAGACCCTTACTTAGTCATTAAGAAACTCCCGGGAAATGTGTAGTTGAAGTAACTAGGATCATTAGAATCTTAGGCTTCAAGAAAAGTAGTGGTGAGAGGGTCACTTGGGTAGGAAACCACGGGAAAATATTTTTCTTACTTTGATGTGATAAGTTGTTATTTACAACTAATAATGTGTTAAATAATGAATGTTTGATTTGTGTTTGTAGAATGCCGCCTCGAGGTATGACTAGTGCTAGAAAGGAGGCTGCCCGAAAGAGGCGCCAAGCTCTTGAGAACGCTATCATAGCCATGGCTAATCGGTCTTCTGCTCCTCCTAGTGGGCAATCTGTCTTTGATCGGTTTGACCGTCACCGTCCGCCTACTTTTGACGGGACTTCTGATCCTGTTGTGCTAGAAGGGTGGATAAGGGAGATGGAGAAGCTGTTTGCTGCTACTGGTTGCCCTGCTGCTGAAATGGTGCCTATTGGTACCTACTATCTGAAGATGGAAGCTGATAACTGGTGGAGTACTGTTCGTGCAAGCTGCATGGCTACACCGGGATTTGGATGGGATGAGTTTCGTGTTAAGCTGAAGGAGAGGTTTTATCCTGATGAGCTCCGTTGGCAGAAGCAGGAAGAGTTCTTAACTCTGTCTCAGGGTACTCTGAGTGTGCAGGAGTACACTGATAAGTTCACCGAGCTGTCCCGGTTTGCTACCACAGTTGTACCAACTAAAGCTGAGCGGGTAAAAAGGCACATTAAGAAAATGGATCCTAGGGTGAGGACCCATGTTCTGAGTTCGGGTGCTTCGACTTTCCAGGGAGCTTATGAGATAGCTCTGAGTATTCATGCCTCTTTGAAAGAGGAGGATTCTGCTAAGGCTGCTGCTGCTAAGAAGCCTGCTGCTACCTATGTTCAGTTCCCGGCCAAGAAGCCGAGGTATGAGCCGTCTGGTCGAGGGGGTTATCAACAGGGTTCTGGATCTGGTTATCGTCCGAGTTTTGATCCGAGCAAGTGTCGAATCTGTGGTAAGGCTGCTCATCCGGGGAAGAATTGTGATGGATCGGCTGTTGTTTGTTTCTATTGCAAGGAGGTGGGGCACAAGTCTTTCCAGTGTTCTAAGAATCCTAGAGCTCCGTCTTTTTCTGCTGGTCCTGCTAAGCCAGTTGATTAGAACAGGATTTATGTGATGACGCAAGCTGAAGCCGATGTCCATCCTGATGTCATCACTAGTACTTTTCTTGTAAATAATACCCCTGCTTTTGTTCTGTTCGATACTGGTGCTACAGTGTCTTTTGTTGCTTGTTCCTTCGTTCGAAAAGCTAATCAATCCTCTAGATCTCCTATCAAGTCCCTAATATCTCTTCCGTCTGGTGAGAATTATCCCTATCATTCTGAGTTTAAGGGCGTGCCTGTCAGCATTCTGGGTTCTGAGTTGCCAGCTGATCTTAAGGAGTTTCCTATGTCAGAGTTTGATGTGATCCTTGGAATAGACTGGTTATCGAAGTATCATGCCTGCATTCAGTGTCGTGATCAGAAGGTGGTGCTCAGAGATTCTAAGGGAAAAAGGATTTCTTATTCTCGTGTTGTGGTGAAGAAGAATGTTAAGTGGGTTTCCGCTCTGAGAATGCGGAAGATGCGTCAAAAAGGTGATGTGGTATACCTTTGCATGGTGAAGGATTTGTCATTTGAAGATCAGCTCGAGAGTATTCCGGTAGTTCGGGATTATCCTGATGTGTTTCCTGAAGAGTTGCCAGGTATTCCTCCTGAAAGAGATGTGGAGTTCTGCATTGATTTGGTACCGAGTGCTGCTCCTATATCCAAGGCTCCGTATAGAATGACGCCGTCTGAATTGCAAGAGTTGAAGACTCAATTGCAAGAGCTGATAGATAAGGGCTTCATAAGGCCTAGTGTGTCTCCATGGGGTGCTCCTGTTCTGTTTGTCAAGAAGAAAGATGGGAGTATGCGTCTGTGCATCGATTACCGTGAGCTGAATAAGGTAACGATCAAGAATAAATATCCGTTGCCTCGCATTGAAGATCTCTTTGATCAGTTAAAAGGTGCTGGTGTATTTTCCAAGATCGATCTGAGATCCGGATATCATCAAATTCCCGTGAAGAAGGAGGATATTCCGAAGACTGCTTTTCGCACCAGGGATGGGCACTATGAATTTGAAGTGATGCCTTTTGGTCTCACAAATGCTCCTGCGATTTTCATGGATCAAATGAATCGCTCTTTCCACGAGTACTTGGATACTTGTGTGGTCGTGTTTATCGATGATATTCTCGTTTACTCTAAGGATGAGAAGGAGCATGAGAAGCATTTGAGACTGGTGTTGGATGTTCTGCGCAAGCAAAAGTGGTTCGCAAAGCTGTCTAAGTGTGAGTTCTGGCTGAAGGAAGTTGCTTTTCTAGGGCATGTAATCAGCAAGGAAGGAGTTAAGGTGGATCCCGCTAAGATCAAGGCTGTTGTCGAGTGGGAAAGTCCTAAGAATGTGTCAGAGATTCAGAGTTTTCTGGGTCTGGCTGGCTATTATAGGAGGTTCGTTCAAAATTTCTCCAAGATAGCTCAACCTGCGCAAGGACTGCAAGTTCGTCTGGTCTGAGGATTGTGAAGGGGCATTTCTGAAGCTGAAAGAGAGTTTGACCTCTGCTCCTGTTCTTACCTTGCCATCTGAGGGCGTTGGGTATGAAGTGTTCAGTGATGCATCGAAGAATGGTCAGGGTTGTGTTTTGATGCAGCAAGGGAAAGTAATAGCCTATGGTTCGAGGCAGATGAAGGTGCATGAGAGGAATTACCCGACCCATGATATGGAGTTAGCGGCTGTGGTGTTTGCACTAAAGATATGGCGACACTATCTGTATGGTGTTCCGTGTAAGGTGTATACTGACCACAAGAGCCTGAAGTACATCTTCACTCAGCGTGATCTTAATATGAGGCAGAGAAGGTGGCTTGAATTGATCAAGGATTATGATCTGACCCTGGATTACCAAGAGGGTAAGGCGAATAAAGTAGCGGATGCTCTGAGTCGCAAGAGTAGGCATTCATTAAATGCTGCTATGGTGGTGCCTCGTGAGTTGTGTGAAGAGTTTCGCAAGCTTGATATCGAGGTTGTTCCTCAGGGTTATGTGTCTGCGTTGTTGGGTTCCATGAGTGCTGAACCTGAGTTGTTCCAGGAGTTAAGAAGCAAGCAAAAAGGTGATCCGAAGCTAGAGAAGATCCGTGAAGCAAAGATGCAAGGTCGTGCAGAGAATTTTTGAGATCTCAGGCCGATGATAGCTTGAGGTTTATGGGGCGTTGGTGTGTGCCCAATGATGGTGAGCTTATGAGAAAGATTCTCGAAGAAGCTCAGAGTACTCCTTATTCCGTTCATCCTGGGGGTGACAAGCTTTATAAGGAGTTGAAGGCTAATTTTTGGTGGCCTGGTATGAAGAGAGAGATCGCCGAGTTCGTAGCTAGGTGTTTGGTCTGTCAGAAGGTGAAAATTGAGCATCAGAGGCCTGGTGGTTTGTTGCAACCTTTGCCTATTCCTGCTTGGAAGTTCGACTCGATCTCGATGGATTTCGTGATGGGTTTGCCTAGAGCTGCTGGTGGATTGAATGATGTGTGGGTAATTGTGGATCGGTTGACCAAAGTGGCTCGTTTTATTGCGATGAAGAACACTTGGTCTATGGAAGAGTTAGCTGAAGCTTATGCTAATGAGATCATTCGTCTTCATGGGGTTCCCAAAGACATTGTCTCCAACCGTGATCCGCGATTCCAATCCCATTTCTGGATTGCTTTGCAAGAGGCTTTTGGTTCGAAGTTGAAGCTTAGTACTGCATTTCATGCAGCTACCGATGGTCAGACTGAGAGAACTATTCAGACCTTGGAAGATATGCTTCGTGCTTGTGCCTTGGAATTTCAGCAGTCTTGGGTCAAGTCTCTTAGCCTGGTGGAGTTCTCTTATAACAACAGTTATCAAGCTAGTATTCAAATGGCTCCGTATGAGGCTCTCTATGGAAGGAAGTGTCGTAATCCTACTTGTTGGAGCGACATCGTTGACTCGTTGATTTTGGGCCCGGAGTTAATTCGTGATACAATTGACCGAGTGAAAGTAATTCAAGCGAAGATGAAGGTCAGTTCAAGATAGGCGTAAGTCGTATGCCGATTTGCGTCGGAAACCTATTTCCTTTGAGTTGGAAGATAAGGTGCTTTTGAAGGTTTCTCCTATGAAGGGAGTAATGCGGTTTGGTCAAAAGGGCAAGCTTGAGTCCGAAGGCACGTAGGTCCCTATGAGATTCTTGAAAGGATCGGGAGGTCGTGTATCGTTTGGCTTTGCCGCGCAGCCGTCGAAGGTTCATGATGTGTTTCATGTGTCGCAGTTGCGCAGGTATCGTAGTGATCCTTCGCATGTGATCCCTGTTGAGTCGGTATCACTTGAGCCGAATTTGACTTTTGAAGAGCGACATGTTCGTATATTGGACCGTCAGAACCGTGCTCTTAGAAGGAAGGTGATTCCCTTGGTTAAAGTACTTTGGAGAAGTCAAAAGTATGAAGAAGCTACTTGGGAAACCGAAGAGTCAATGCGACTGAAATACCCGGAACTATTCGTTTCAGGTACTATTTGTGTTCTTGTCTTGTTTGTGTGTTTTCGAAGTTTCGAGGACGAAACTTTATTTAAGGAGGGGAGATTGTAACAACCCATAATTTTTGCTCCTAGTTTTTTCGCTAAAGTTTTCTCTAAAACTATTATTTTCTCTAAATTAATTATTTTTATTTTATAATTTTGGGAGCCGAATTATTATTTTTATTTTTATGGCGTGTTAATGTGTTTATTATATTTATATTTACAATATAATTTATTAGAATTATTTTCATTATTAAGTATTTTCAAAGTTTTGGCGCGATTTAGGAATTAATCGATTTATCGCGTAGCGGGCTTTTGAAGCATGGATCCTTGTTGAATTGGGCTGAAATTTTTGGTTGGTTTGTGGGCTTGGACAGCCGGCCAAGTGAAGGAAAAGGAGAGCCTCCTCTTCTTTCTTTTTTATTTTTTTATTTTTTTCCTTGTGACTCTTTGATGCTTTGTAACTCCCATAACCCCCTAATCATTCTTCCTAATTAAACCTCTTTAAACCACCCTTTATCACTTCAAATTCTGATTAGAAAATCAGAACTCCTTGCTGCCATACTCTATGATTTTCGGCCATCCTCATCTTCTTTAATCTCTCAAAATTTTTCATTTTATACTCCTTGTTAATTGTTCGTGAATTGTTCTTGTTGCCTTTTTCTTATACTTGGTGCTTGGGAATTGAAGAAGGAGAGGAGTACACGCCTATATTGGGATTTTCCAGAAATATTCAGCTCGCCTCCGACGATCCAGGTAACTAGTAGTTGTCTTAGAACCATAGTAATTAAGGTATTTTTCGGTATTAGATTATTGCGCTAGGAATTATTTAAAATACTTTTTGAGTGAAATTATTGACGAAATTTGACATGGATATACTTGATGCATGATATGTGAAAACAGTGTAGAGGAAAATAATTTTCGTATTGTTTTTGGTATTTATTTGATTTAATTGGTGTTTTGCGCGTTTTTGGCTAAATTGCACAATAATTAATAAAAAAATGTTAAAATTGCTGAAATTATTTTTCTTAGATCATGTTATATGCGTAGCATGCCTTAGAATAATTTTTTCCTACTGTTTCTGGTTTATTTAATTGATATGTATGTTTTTGCAATTTCGTTTCTGTCAGTATATAAATTATAAAAATTGTTTCTAGATGCCGAAAAATTAATTTCTTTGTATATTATGTATTTCCGTGTGTTTATGCATGTCATGTAAATTTTTGGTAATTTTTGGGCGTTAATTTATATTTTTTAGTTATGATTTTGACTTTATTGAGTAATCTGTATATTAACTGTTAAAAATACTTTTGGAGTGCGAAAATTATAAATAAAAATTGTACCATGTCAGTAGAGCCATTAGGGTTGTATGATAATTTTTGTGTGATTTTACTGCTCGAACTCATTAGTTTAATAATTATCATTGTGTTTTTGTTGTGAAATTAAGGATACACTTTTAAATTATTTGAGGGCTTGTTAATCATAAATAATTCATAATTTATTATATTCTGGGTTGCTGATTTTTAGTAGTATGTAGTATGTATCATTGGATAACCATATGTTTATGTTTGATTTATGAAAGAAAATGATTAGTTGTTACTACTCTTTTAATGAATAAGTTTTAGAGTTATTTGGTGATATATTTTTCTTTGATTGAAATGTTGGTGCTGTAAAAATTAGTTTTATATCATTGATGATGTTTTGAGATGTTCAAGTGTTTATTGTGAGAGACATTTGTTGAAAATTCGAAAGTTATTTATTTTGAGGAATTATGAAGAACTGTTTGATGAAATGTGGGTATAAGGCCGGGTGGCATCCCTTTTGATGAATATTTTAGATGAATGATACTTGGATTATATGCATGATTGTATTTTGAGATAAGAATATCCGGTGGGATAGATGTAGTCCCCGGTGAAGAACATGACAACCACCTGGTTTGCTAACTAGGGGTACACCTGGGTTAATTGTTGTCGTCCGAGAGGTTGAAGAGTTCTGCGTGTTCTACCCTGCATCGGGAGTTTGGCCATTCTTAGACACAGACAGTGGGGAACGTAAGCCCATAGACTGACCTGGAGATTGCGATCTGACAAACCTTAGGAAGTGATTTGCGAATCACTGGCGTTCGGTTTCTGACTCAATAACTTGTTGTAGTTTGATTTATTATTATTTATACATTCTAGGATTGTTCCACTCACTATATCTTGTTTACTTATTTTTGATGTTCACTTGTTTTACCTATGAGCTTTATGATTTTTATGTGGATGCTATTGATGTAATGATTGCATGATTTTCCTTTCTTAATAATCTACTTCTGAATTGTGCTTTGATTGCTATTGTTCTGCGAGAACTGCTAGTTACTCCCCACTGACTGTGGAATTATTTAATATATATCCTTGCAGATGGAAATGATTGCTAGACTTGTGACTGCTTGGGCTAGCGAGTGAGGGTTAGTAGTTAGGAGAAGCTCCCGGTTTTGTTTTTGGTGGATGAATTCTACGTAGACCATAGGGAGGACTTACTTTTGGATAGCTTTCAAGGACATTTAGTTTTTATCTCAGTTTTATTGGGAGACTTGCATGTCTCATAGTTTTTTTGGATTGATGTTATGAAGTAATTGAGATATTTCTTTTACTTTAGAACTATTATGCTTTCTTGGATATTAATTCTCTTTTGAAGCTATGAAACTTGGTTTGAAGAATTATCTTTAATTATTGTTTTAGAGTAGCATAACCGTCCCGACGTTATTTCCGCTAACGTCTTTTTAGTATTTCTTGATTAGATTTTGTTAATACCTTAGTAGTAGAAGGACGGGGTGTTACACGTAGGCCCTTATTTGGTCGAACCTCGTTAAATTTGGTGTGTTCAAAACTGCTCTCAAGTTCTAGTATTTCCGGTGTCAGGAACCGCCCCTAATCGGTTCCCCGTTAAATCTCAAGAATTTGAATTTGTCATATTGTTTAAGTACTTGTATGCATGTTTTTATTCGCCTACGCGGGATGAGCACATTTGACTACCTCATTGTAATGGTTTTATTGAAAACATTTGGAAATCGTCAACAAGTCTTTAAAGGTAGACTCATAAACCTAATTGGATATTGGGAAATCATAGGGACAACTTAGGAACCACTAGTGGAAAAAAGCCCATCCGATCCGGCCAAAAGGCTTACCGATCCGGTTTTGGTCCGGACGGATGGGCTTGCAATTAGCTTTGTAAAGATTAATCGATCCGATCCTAAACCGGATCGGTTAATCATTTATCGATCCGATTTTGAAGAAAAACCGGATCGACTTTCTTCCTTGGTGCCATCTTGTTTGTATGCAATGTTAAACTAACTCGATCCGATTTTCCGAAGAACCTGGATCGCTTAGTAATGTTCTAAATTAAAAAAAAAAAAAGTTGCCGCTTTGGATACTCGGATTCTCATGTTAGTTAGCCTGTACAAGTTAACCTTAATATCATCGGTAAATAAATTATTATCACAAAGTAGCAAGCTTAGTCTTAGCTTCCTTCACTTTACTACCTTGCCATTTCAAGTGCTTAAAAAAAATACATATATCCGCCATAACTAGCTTTAATATCATTTCGATGTTTTAAAGTCATACTCTCCACTCGACCATAAGTCGATGACCCCCAATTTTTGTCAACAACTTCAACAAATTTCGCAACAATGGCCTTCCCTTTCTCTCTTTGTCCTCTCCATACGAGCAATGGCATCATATAAGCACTTTGCTATGTCAAGTAAAGCAACAACCTCTCCATTTTCCACAACCGTAGATGTCTTAATCTTCCCTTGCAAAATAGTACTCCCTCCGTCCCAAAATACTCTTGACACTTATCAAGGCACATAGTTTTAGATGATAAGTTGTTGTTTGGTTATCAATTATTATTTTATTAAAAAGTAGATGTGATAGGAGTTAGTAGTTAATAAAAGTAGTATTATTTTATTTTAAGGAGAGAGAATGTGGGCCATGATTAGAGTTGGTATGTAATAGGAGTGGTATTATTTTATTTGGAGGAGAAAGAGTGTGGGCCAATGTTTAAAAGGTTGAAGGATTAAAATAATAGTGGGTCATATCCAAAAATAGAAGTATAAAGAGTATTCTGGGACAGATGAAAAAGGAAAGTGTAAAGAGTATTTTGGGACGAGAGGGAGTATACAAAATCGGTGAAAGTACTTATATCCGAAAATGACGAAAAAGATCGAACTATAGACAAAATTAAACTAAATTAAGGAAGTGTAAGTCAAATGATTTGATATAAGAACCATGTAAAATGCCAAATAGAAATATAAAAAGGGACTCTCGATAAATCATCCCCATCCATTATCACTAAGAAGCTCATTCTCAATTCATATTAGCCGTTTGGATTCCTAATATTCTAACTCTAACATCACTAGATCCGTTTTTTATTTAGCATAATCTATAGTTCGGTCATTTTATGTATGTTCCTTTGCTTCGGTCCACTTTCTTTTGATGAAGCAAAGTTCTAAGAAGACAAGATATATTCAAAATAGAATGTAGTATGAAGAGTATCATCACCTTGAACCATTTTTTGCAAAGCTTCCACAAATAAAGTGTCGAAAAGAACAAAAGCGAGATTTTTGGTCATCACTTTTGAAACAAAGCGTCTCTTCAAGATTTAATTCTCGAGCTATTACTCTTGTAGCAATATCTTAAGCCACAATAAGATTATTAAAGTAGAATCCCATAATTTACATGCAAAAAAAAAAAAAGAAAAGACAAGGACCCTCCTATTTTATTAGATAATTCCATGAAAAAGAAAATGACAAACTAAGGTCGATAAGAATCCCACAGGGTAAAGAATTGGAATCAGCCAGAATAAGGCATCTACTCTGGGAAGCAACCATTCTCCGCGACAAGCATCATTGATATTTGTGTCTGTCAGAACCTGTTAGAGCCCTTTGTAGGAACATATAGATGCATATAGCGGAATTTCAGGAAACAAATTTCCTAACATCTATCACAAGATCGCATGCATAACATAAATATGAATCATATTATAAGGAAAAGAATGTACAACCTTTGTAGCGTGTTTTCCACCGGATTGCAAGTGCTAGAGATCAAAGAACAGCAATTGATGTCCCTCTACTTAGTCCACGAGCACCAATTGAATTCCCACGTTTACTAGAACGGAAGAGGATGAACAGATTTCACTCTCTTGCTTTTTAGGGAGGATGGCCGGATTTTCCAAAGGAAAATAATAGGGTTTTTTCTCTCTCTTTTCAGTTTGAATGTTACTGTCAAAATGAACGTTCTTTTCCTCTCTGCTATTATAACCTTTTATAATAGTAGGAGAATAAAATAAGAGAGAGACCTAACCTAACCCTACTTTCTCCTATTGGTCGGTTTCCTTACTTCAATTAGTTACTACAATGTGTGACCTCATAGGATTCGGTTAACTTAGTTGTAGGTACAATCAATATTGTTCCACTAACCAACATTTATTCTCTAGCAAGTAAATGTGATTACTAAACTAACGTAATTAATTATCTCTATAATAATTACTTTTATAATTAGTAATTGCCGGGATGTCTAAGCACATATTCCTTCAATCTCCCACTTGTCCGAAGACAAGAGCGCAATGCTAAATTCCTTAAGTCACTTAATGTCAAATTTGATAACACCATGTTATTCTCAAATTTATGTTCCTTGATCTTTGAGTTAAAACTGCTCAAATAAGGATTAACTCTTTAATCCTATTCCGCATGGCCATGCAATTTTCCAGTTCTCGCTCATCAAGAGGCCCAGACACCATTCCTATTTAGTAGGAGGACTTATCCACTCTTGTATGACCATAACTCCCACTCAATTCTTAGCCCACCTGATCACTGCCTTTATAACCTCCTTTTACGGCGCGGCGTTTAACAGTGTCAAAGTTAAACTAATTATGTTGTGGTTATTAAGACATACTCATGTCTAAGGAATCCACTAAATATAGTAGTTCGATTCTACTTTTAGATTCTAATTAGGTCAAGTCTCAATGTATCAACTATACATCCATATAATCAATTAGACATCTCTATGTCTCCATAGCCCATGGAACTGCGCTATCAATTAATTATACACTAGTCTTTTAAATAAATCACTTATGTCCAATTTAGTGATTTAGACTAGGGACTTTAAATAAGTTATGATTTATGTTCACTTTATAGGGTTCCATTATCAAAAAGTTTTCGATAATCCTATTTCAAAGCACAAATTATTTGGACATTTTATTTAATACTAAACCAAACAATTAAATAAGAAACATATTTTTATTGATAAACATCCAAAGCATAATCAATGTCTTTACAATTGTAAACATGAAGTAAACAACCTAAAGCCATTCTCCCATATGCTTAAGCCCCATAGACCTAGTATGACACTCATGCTTAGGTTGAGCAAGCGGTTTAGTCGGAGGATCCGCTACGTTATCCTCGGATGAACCTTGCCGACTTTCACATCCTCTCTACCAACGATTTCTCGAATGAGATGGAATTTCCCGAGCACATGTTTAGACCTTTGATGCGATCTTGGGTCCTTAGGACCGAGCAATGGCACCATTGTTGTCACAATACAACTCAATGCCATTCTCAATGCTAGGAAGTACACCAAGCTCACCAATGAACTTTTTGATCCAAATAGCTTCCTTCCTTGCATCACCGCAATATACTCACCTCGTTGTAGAATCCGCGATGGTACTTCGCTTAGAGCTCTTCCACTCACGACTCCTCCATTGAGACAAAATATGAAATCGATTGCGATCGAAAATCATCTTTGTCACTCGGAAGCTTGCATCGGTGTATCCAAAGAACAATCAACTCATCATCTCCACCATAAACCAAAAAATTATCCTTAGGCCTTCGCAAGTACTTAAGGATGTTTTGCCGCAATCCAAGGCGCATCTCCCGGATTTGATCGTATCTGTTGCATATACTCAAAGCATATGCAACATCCTGGTCGAGTGCATATCATGGCATACATAATGGATCCTACAAACGAAGCATAGGGAACATTACTCATACGCTTGACCTCATCGGACTCGAAGGACACCGAGTCTTGCCAAGTGCAATGCCATGTTGCATGGGAATGAAACCTCTTTTGGAGTTTTCCAACTTGAACCTTGCAAGAACCTTATCAATATAAGTTTCCTCGACCGAGCCCAATTAGCCTTTTCGATCTATCTCTATAGATCTTTATTCCCAATATGTACTCGGCCTCTCCTAGGTCTTTCATAGAGAAGCAATTTTTAAGCCATTCTTTGACCGACTCAAGCATGGTCTTATCATTTCCTATGAGAAGTATGTCATCCACATACAAGACCGAAAAGTAATACTACTCCCACTTAACTTCTTGTATACACAAGATTCCTCTTCATTTCCGAGAAAGCCAAATTTCTTGACGCCTCATCAAATCCGAGGTTCCAACTCCTTGATGCTTGCTTTAGTCCATAAATGGACTTCTTAAGCTTCGCATACCCTCCTTGATTTTCTAGATCTTCAAAACCTTGAGGTTGTGTCATGTACACATCCTCTTTCAAGAACCCATTCAAGAAAGCGGTTTTGACATCCATATGCCATATTTCATAGTCATGAAAGGCAAGCAATCGCAAGGATTATCCTAATGGACTTCAAGATGGCTACTGGTGAGAAGGTTTCATCATAAGTCAATACCATGAATTTGTTTGAAACCTTTCGCCACCAACCTTGCTTTGAAAACACTAATGTTTCCATCCTTGTCTGTTTTCAACTTGAAAATCCATTTGAATCCAATGGGTTTTACCCCATCGTGCAAATCAACCAAGTCCCATACTTGATTTTCGGATATGGAATCCATTTCGTATTTCATGGCCTCAAGCCATCTTTCTGAGTCTTGACTATCCAAAGCATCTTTGTAGCTAGTAGGCTCTTCCCGATTCTAAAATCGTTATTTCGTAACTTTCTACCAAAAGGAAATCAATATATTTCTTTGACTTAATGATGGTCCTACTGACCTACGTTGGGGAACAACAGAAGAAGTTTCTACCTCACTTGGTTGAGTGACTTCGTATGGAGTATCTCCAAGTGGGACCGTAGGGAGGTACGTGAATCGAATGCACCACCTCCCGAGCATTTTCATGCCGGGCCGCCTCCCGATGAGGTGTTAACCTTATCCATTTGTTGCTCATCTCGAATTTCTTCGAGATATACATTTCTCCCACTTGTTTTTCCCGGAAATAAACTCCTTTTCCGTAAAAGACACCATTACGAGCAACAAACACTTTGTTTTCGATTTAGTTGTAGAAATAGTATCCTTTAGTCTCTTTTGGGTAACCCACAAAGAGACATTTATCTGATTTGGGTGAAAGCTTATTAGAAAGTAAACGTTTTACATAGGCTTCACAACCCCATATCCTTAGAAAAGACAATTTTGGAACGTTTTCAATCACATTTCATACTAGTGTCTTTTCCATTGCTTTGGATGGTGCTCGTTAAGTGTGAATGCCAGTTTGTTTAAGCGTAAATCCCCTAATGAAATAGGAAGATCAGCAAGACTCATCATGGATCGAACCATATCAAGTAGAGTTCGATTCCTTCTTTCGTAAACGTCATTTAACCGTGGTGTTCTCGTGGAGTCCATCAGGAAAGTATTCCACAATCCTTCAAATGATCACCAAATTCTTGAGATAAATATTCACCACCATGATCGGATCGTAATGCCTTAATTTTCTTCCCAAGTTGGTTTTGTACTTCATTCTGGAATTACTTAAATTTTTCAAAGGATTCCGACTTATGCCGCATGAGGTAAACAAATCCAAATCTGCTCACGTAATCGGTAAAAGTAATGAAGTAACTGTACCCTTCCCTAGCCAACGTACTCATGGGTCCGCACACTTCGTATGTATGAGGGCTAAAAGGTCAATGGCCCTTTCACTTGAACTCCGTGAAAGGTGATTTTGTCATTTTCCCCATTAAGCAAAACTCACAAGTATCAAATGATTCGAAATCAAATGATTTGAAAATTCCATCTTTATGAAGCTTCTCAATACGCTTTGAACTTATGTGGCCTAATCGACAATGCCATAGGTATGTCGGGTTCGAATCATTTGTTTTAAGTTTCTTCTTGTCTATGTTATAGATGTGGGTTTCTAAGTCTAGCACATATAAACCATTTGATAACTTAGCTGAGACATGTAATAAATCATTCAAATAAGCGTAACAACAATTATTTTTAATTTGAAATGAAAAACCTTCCGAATCCAAAACCGGAATCGAAACAATATTCTTGGTAATAGTTGGAACATAATAACAATTATAAAATTCTAATACTAAACCAGAAGGTAAAAGTAGAATACAATCTCCCACAGCCAAAGCAGCAACCCGTGCTCCATTGCCCACGCGGAGGTCCACTTCTCCTTTGCTCAATGATCTACTTCTTTTAGTGCTCGCACATTACAAATAATGTGAGATGACACGCAGTATCAAATACCCATGAAGTAGAAGTAGATAAGTTAATCTCTATAACATAAATACCGAGTTGAAGCACCACTCTTCTTATCCTCCGTATACTTGGGGAGGTCATTCTTCCAAAGTGGCCAATCTTATGGCAGTGGAAGCACTCATGTAGTGCTGCTACTTTTGCCTTAGGAGTGGCCTTTGGCATAGAAGTATCATCGCTGGCAACAACCTTGCTCTTGTTCTTCTTCGAGGTGCCCCCTTTTTCTTGAATTGCTTGCCTTTCCTAACCATTAGAACATCCCCATGTTCAAAGTTCGCTTGCAAGCTCCTTCCACTCGAGTAAGCATACCATGCAGCTCTTGCAAGGTAGCCTCCCCTCCTTGCATGTAAAAGTTCAACTGAAAGTTTTGAAAATTTTCGAGCAAGGATTTAATCACAATATCGGGCCTTGGCCTCGGGGATAAGGGAAGCCCAATTTTTTCATGATCCGAAAGTGTCCAATCATATTGAACACATGCGAACTAACGGGTTTTCCTTTTCCCAACTTGCACTCCAAGAAACTTACAATGAGCTTCAAACCTTTCCAACCTCACGCTCTTCGAAACATAGTTTTCTACTGTTGGAGGATGGAATAGGCGTCCGCACCATCAAAACGTTTTTGAAATTCGCAGGTTCCATGCAAGCAAGCATCAAACATGTTACTTGCACGTAATTTGCCTCAATGGTTTGTCTTGTTCTCCTTTCACTGAGTAGCAAAGTTGTCTAGCGGGGTTCAGGGAGACGATTATCAAGAACACTTTCCCTTCCTTCGCTCCGAGAACGATTCTCATAGTCATTTCCCCATTCTAGGAAGTTATGAGTAGTTAGTTTGTCCTTTTCGAGTAAATAGCGCAAATTAAAACCGGGGTGGTTGTTGTTGTTTGAACCAGACATGATAACTACAACAAAAGAATAATAAAGCAAGATTCAATTAATGTTTATCAAGAAAGCAAAGAATTAAACAAATTTTAATTAACTATTACCCTTTATTCAAAATAAGAGTCCCCTATTGAATAAAGAAACACCAAGATCCCCTCCTACTACAATCAAACGGACTTTGCCCCCGCCTTTAATTTATAGTAGTTGAGGTAAATAAACACTTTACTAATTATAACTAATTATAATTCTTGGTAGACGAGTTAACAACTCCTTGTTTACTCCCTATCTCTTAGCTTCAAACCCCAAAACTTTGTCTTTTGATGATTTTGTTGAGTTAACCCAAACATTAACATGTAAGTTTCAAAAAACCCACCCTACTATCCCCGGATAAAATGAGCAACACCCTGCTTTGGTAGAACCTATTACTCACTACCTAAGGCGTTATAGGTGTTGTTTGGAAAAGCAATTAAACTCAATATTACATGTTGGGGACCTAAGTTTACTATGTTGGTTAATTAAAAGTGAACACATAACATAAATAACCACATATAAACTTAAACAAGCATTTAAACATGTTAAACGCTTAAATAAATATAAGCATAATTAAAAGTGATCCTAGTATGGCCCCTAAACCTAGGAAAACTAATCTTCATGAATTCCTCCTTGAATCTTTATGGATCTCCATCCTTGATTGTCCATGGAACTTCATTCTTGATTACATATAATTTATAATTTAAATAACTTTAATTTAAATTACAAAAATACAAACGATACGCAGATCGTATTTAATTTACATAATATTTAACGATGCGCAGATCGTAATTTCTATCCTAGTTTTGGGCCATACTAGTCACAACATGCAAAACATAATATCAAACATATTATATTAAGCATCCATGCATTTGTAATATCATAATGAAATAAACATTAAAAATCACTTATTAACAATTAATAAGCAAATAAAACATGTCATTAACAATTAATAGTAAACATGTTAATTTAGTTAAACTTAGCAATTTTAAGAAATAACTAAAGCAAAAAACGCTCCATATTAGTTATAGTACTTAACCGTTTAGGTACTAAACTAAATCTAGGAAACTCCTTATTTTAATTCAATTAGGACATATTATGGAATTAATCAAAATTAACCTTTAATTTGCATAATTTGGAAATTAATAACAATGCTCAAATTAACATGAAAAACAAACAAAAAAAAATGTGGTCAATAACCGCACAACTCAGATGTGAAGCTATTGAAAACATTTAAACCTTTTTATTTTTTTGTTTTAAATTTCAAAACTGCATCTTTCCTCCAACAAAGACACAAATCTCACAAGGAACCCAAGCCGAAATTCACGGCCTTGTTGAAGAATCAGCCAACAAACTTAATAAGATCTTCAACCATTTGAAGATCTGCCACAAACAAGCCGAAATTTCGCCTGAAGTTTCGAACTGGCTTCCCCCTCGCCCACGAATCACGCTAACCGTCTCGCGACCAACCCCCACCGCTGCCGGTGCCGGACAACATGAAAACACCAAGCTCAAAGCCAGGCAGCCGCCCAGTGCAGCACACCACCGCAGCAGCAGCTTCTATCCGCGCACAACTTCGACGCAGACCACCGTGGCAGCACCGGTGAGATGCGCCACCCAGCCATGGTTGTCGAAAATCCTTTGTTTAATTTATGCAACAATTACATGAATTAAAACCGAATTTTAATTGTGCTCATTGTGTTCAAAATTGGGGTTAAATTCCTCTCAAATTATGTAACAATTACATATTTCAATCTGAATTTTAATGTGCAAACTTAGGGTTCCTTTGATTTGGGCAAATAATTTCGAATTCAACAACAAAACTAAAACAGATTTTCGGTTCGGTTGTTTAGATCTTTGATGAATAATCTTTATTAAACATGAATATCTAACAAGAATTCAAAATTTAACATGAAAAATCTGGAATTTTAAAAGGAAAAACAACATATTTGTTTCTTCTAAAATTCAGTTCATGTATGGCATCTAAATTAATCTTATTTAACGAATTAAAATCTGACTTTTAATGTTGTTATTTAGATTTTATGCTTTAATCTCCATTAACCATAAATCTCACTATAAAATTGTTCAACATTAAAGTTGCCGAAAAGTTTGAGCAATTTTCAACAATTTCCAATTTAATTAATATCACCATATTAATTATGTAAATTAATCCATAAATAAATCCCTCCCGTAATTGAATGAAAATAATCAAAATAGCACATGAACATGATCATAAAATATTATGCAAGAGGCAAAACTGATATCACTGTAGGAACATATAGATGCATATAGCGGAATTTCAGGAAACAAATTTCCTAACATCTATCACAAGATCGCATGCATAACATAAATATGAATCATATTATATGGAAAAGAATGTACAACCTTTGTAGCGTGTTTTCCACCGGATTGCAAGTGCTAGAGATCAAAGAACAGCAATTGATGTCCCTCTACTTAGTCCACGAGCACCAATTGAATTCCCACGTTTGCTAGAACCGAAGAGGATGAACAGATTTCACTCTCTTGCTTTTTAGGGAGGATGGCCTGATTTTGCAAAGGGAAATAATAGGGTTTTTCTCTCTTTTCGCTTTGAATGTTCTTGTCAAAATGAACGTTCTTTTCCTCTCTGCTATTATAACCTTTTATAATAGTAGGAGAATAAAATAAGAGAGAGACCTAACCTAACCCTAATTTCTCCTATTGGCCGGTTTCCTTACTTCAATTAGTTACTACAATGTGTGACCTCATAGGATTAGGTTAACTTAGTTGTAGGTACAATCAATATTGTTCCACTAACCAACATTTATTCTCTAGCAAGTAAATGTGATTACTAAACTAACGTAATTAATTATCTCTATAATAATTCCTTTTATAATTAGTAATTGCCGGGATGTCTAAGGACATATTCCTTCACCCTTGACAGTCGCAATCGCTACACTATTCGTTCTCCAGTCAATCCCCTGCATATAAAGAGTCGACAATGAGGACCAATTCCCAAAATGTGCCGATTTTTAAGCACTTGTTGCATTCGAAAACTAAATTCATCATGTGTCAACCTAGAATTTTCTTAACAAAAGCTAGAACTATAGAGCTTAAGCAAATACATAACCAAATAATAGTTATGAGCAACCATTGTGCATACATACATAAAATGCACATATTCTATAGCTACATGTATGCAAACCGTATAACATATTTAGATATGGACAAGTAACGCAACAAATCCCGGGAGGCAAAAGAACAGTAAAAGAGGTTGATACCGTCAATTCACTTTGTGTTCTTTAGGGAGTGCAGAACAAGGGGTGAACAAAGGTATATATACACAAAAATAAATACAACATATCCATGAAATTCTATATCTACTAACTATGAGAAGCTAATAAGCCTATCTTTCAGCATAACAAATATGATTAACACTTTTATATGACTCAAGAATAAGTAATAGCAGCTAGACTGAAAAGTCAACAACAGTACAACACATCTACCTTACAATTTATACAAAGCAAACAAACTAGGAAATCCTCGCACTGTCTAGTTAGTCAGCACCAAAATTTTACATACTTATCCAAAAAAGTGGTGAGCAAGGCCGAGCATATCAAATTATAGTAAAAAATAAAAGTGTTTGGCTAAGCCTCAAAAGCCCCACTAAACGTTAAATGGCTGCTAAACAACATATTATTAGCATAAACGTGTTTATAAAACTTCAAAAAATCCCCATTAGGGTACATCAGATGCATATGTTTCGATGTATTTTGGAGTGACCTTTAGAAATTCAAAGAGGAGTTTTAATTTACCTATTTATCGGATAACTTTCAATTGAGATTGGGTTAACTTCTAAATAGATAATGTGATTGTACCGATTAATACAAGGATACCTTTATCATGCCTATGTAATACTTAAATTTATACTTTGTGAAACAAGTATCACATGCCAAAAGCTAACCTCCATATTCTCCTTCCTATACCTAAATTTTTTATACTAAAAAAGTAAAAACTCTTTCCCACACGTACACCTGTCTGAATCAATCTTGCCAAAAGAAACTTTCTCATACAAGCCTTGTTAAAGATTTACTATCCGAAGATTATAAAAACTCTTTCAAAGATCTCGTTTTGCGCAGCCGTTAATGCAAATATTGGGGAAATATAATGGAAAGACAAACTCTACAAGCACAGAAATTGACAACATCTAGAAGCCATATAAATAAAAGAACAGTGAATGCAAGATATCTGAATCGACAAACAATAAAGGGAGCAAGTTATGTAGTTTTAATGATACAGTATGCATGACATTTGCCCATGCTGCAAATCGCAACTTCTCTTCGGAAACATTTATTTTAGGAAAGCAATATGGAATGGATCACATAGTAGTTTGTGTTGCCATTGATGAAAACTTGCACACTAAGAAATTCATCAGAAACATTCACTGTATTTTGGTTCTGCTTATGTATAGTTTTATAATTTATGCTAGTAAGTTATAACAGCATTGCTGCAAATGTAATTCAAGATTAATCAGCATTTCTCACGGCAATCGGAATATCGAATCAAGCTTGTCCTCTTATTTAATCAATAAACAAAGCAGCCAGTAAAAAGCTAATCCTAATGTGCAAAAACATAATTCTGCCAAAAATGAGACCCCTCATGATAGAGTATTCGTTGCTTGTCACAAACTAATTGTCCCACATTTCTGATTTCACTTCCACACTAGGATGATCTGACTATAGGTTTATATAGTAAACATCTCATATATTCACAAGTCACCTTGACTGTTGTATATCTAGAGGCAGCCCATTTCTAAACTAAGATGATTTGTACAATTAGAAAAAATTGAAACTCATAATGACAATCACTAGAATTCAGCATTTTTAGATGACTTCACTAGAAAAATAAGCCATTCACCTTCACTGACATAATGAAAATGCTTGACATAATCCATGTAGCTTACTTCTAAAAAGTTCTAATTCATGAAAACAACCTATACCGTTATTCAACCACCAAAAACCACCAATCATAAACCCTAACAGACAATCATCAACAATAAAGAAAACCTCCAGAATTTTCAGATGATGTTTTTAATTAAAAAAACGTAAATTCGAGGTTACAGTAAACATGAAAAAAAAAAATCAACAAATTCAATCACAATACTAAATTAAATTGATAATAGTTCACTTCCAACGTTGTTTGCCGATGAATTAGGATTGTTGTAAACATCAACACTAAAAAAAATCAATGTTGTTTCCACCATTTTATGCCTCTCTCTGTCCCCACTCGAATTTCAATTCTTCAACTTCTGAGAGCTCAATTTGCCGATGAATTAGGGTTTTTCGATTTGTAAAATTTACGGATGAACCAGCGGGAGGAGAGAGAAAGTGCCGAGACCGCAGAGAGTTGAGAAGCAGCGACTAGATGAGAGAGGACCGACTAGATGTATGGTTTGGTGGCTTGTGTCTTCGTCATAGGGAAGAGAGATTAATGGGAGGGAAGTAAGAGAGAGGCTAGACGAAAGAGGAAAAGAAAGAGGCTGGAGGATGTCGTTTAGGGTTAGGGTTTTGTGGGGAGGAAAGAGGGAGGAGCGAGGATTTCGTTGAAGTAGTAGAGGGAGGTTGGGCTTAAATATTTTGGGCCATGAAACTAGTTTTCACGCGGGCTGTTAAATAAAAAAAAGAAAAGATTAATCGCTGCGGTTAAGAGAACCAAAGCGGTTAACAAAAAACCGGATCGGTTTTCTGTTAACTGATCCGGTTCTCTTAAGAACCGCAACGGTGTGTGTTCCCAGGTTTCCCACCCAAAATTTTGAGGATTTACCGATTCGGTTCTCTTAAGGACCGTCAGCGGTTGTATTGTGACATATAGCGTTTTTTCCACTAGTGAACTTATCCAATGTGGATTTCCCCGTCATGACTCCATTAATGGTCAATGAAGCTTATATTGAGTTTGGGGGTGAGGGTACGAACACGGTCATGTACCACGTTCGCCCATTGCTGGCATCTACTTAACACGATTCATAGCAAAGTTTATACCAAAGGACAACCAAATAATATTTTCAAACACCCTAAAAAAAAAATTAGTCTAGATTGGTTTTTAAACACATGAAAAGACTACCTTTTTAGTGACACGTTATTAAGCAATCAAAATTACTGGATTCCTAATAGGTTGTCCAAATTATATGATTCATGTTAGAACAATTTCGTAGGTCTTAATTAAAAATAATAACATGTTGGTGATGAAAGCATAAACAGGACAATCATAGAAAATATATAAGAAAATAAGAAAGAAAGAATAGAGGTTAGAATACACAAAAGAAATGATTTTTATTAAAGATCTACATCATGAAAGAAATTGTTAGTAACTTCTATAAAATAAATAAGAAAAAGAGATTCAAGGACTCTCAGGAATATACCAGTGTGGTTTGGGTATGAAGGAACAACAACCTTCGAGAGGAGCAATTGTGAAGCCTTTCAACGAAAACTAGTGAAGATCCATCAAAGTAAAAGTATGTGTTTATGTGTTTGAGTACGAAAGTATGAAAGTATGAGTGGTTGAGAGTATTTTCGCCCTTGAGATATCACAAGTATTCGGGCGTATAAAAGTGTGTAAAAGTTTCTGTTAGATCCGGAAATCATTAGCTTATTTATATGAAGATATTAGAAAAAAAGATAAGAAAGTGTAATGTGCTCGCCGCAAAAGATTGCACTAGACGCATCCCCGTGCCGCACACAATACTAATATGGCCCGCCTTTTTTTTAACGCGGTTTTCTAAAGATTATTTTTATCTTTTATCTTTATATCCGAAAACCAGCTATTTTACGAAAAAAATCCGATTTCAATTCAAAAATCCTTTACTCTAAAATATTTTTCAAAATAATTTTTTTATTTATGAAAACATTTATTAAAATAATAAATAAATACAATTAATTATCATGTATAACTAATCGGGATTTTCAAAGAATCTAGCTCAAAAATATTTAATATGTAGGATGAAAATAAAATTAATTATCGCGAATAATTAATTGGGTTTTAAAATAGGATTTTGGATCTTTAATGCAAATAAATAGGCTTTATGCGTTAAAAACTTTTTTGGGCTTGGCTATTCTGACGCTTCTCCCTTGGGCTCCGACCAATTAAAACCGCAATATGTTTCATTATTGGGTCCTTCAATGGGGAGACACGATTATGTATCTATAGTACTCAATTCACCACTCCCCCTTTTGAGTTGCAAACCTTCATATATGTATATATATACATATATATATTATGTTTTTTTCACCCGCACCCGAATTTTCAAAAATTCACTCGGTACCCTCCGGTGATTTCAAAATTCACCGAGGTACCCCTCGCCTTTATGTAAATACACTCAAATACCCTTAATGACTAACTGCGTTAACCGCCGTTAGTCTTAATCGTAATTAACACCTAATTAACTTAATTAAACCTAATTAACCTAATTAAACCCTAAAACCTAACTCTAACTAACCCTAACTTCTAACCCTAACCTTAACCACCCTCCCACCACCCTAGCGGCCCCACCACCCCAAAGACCTTAAAACCCCCCTTCCCCACCCCCCCGCAACCCCCTCCCCCCACCACCTCGCCGAAACCCCCCTCTCCCCCACCACCACCGCCGAACCCCCTCCCCCACCGAATTTCGCAGCCTCCCGCCCCACAGCAGCTCCCCCAACCTCCTCCCCACCCCACCGAACTTCCGTAGCCTCGCCCGCAAAGACCGGATTTTTGCGCACCACTCACCTCTCCCCTACCCCCCTCCCTCCCGCAGCCCCCCACCTCTTTCAATCCGATTTCTTCTTCAAACGAAAATTCCTGAGAAACTTTATGCGACTGGTGCCGCGAGGAGTGGGGTAGGGGCGTGGGTTCCGACTGCTAAGTGGGCCGCAGCAGGGGTGGTGGGTGGGTGGGGGAGGAGGTGATTCGGGCTCGCGACCGGGCCGGGGCGGGGGTTCCGGGCCGGCTGCTAGGGTGGGCCGCAACAGCGGTGGTGGGAGGGCGGAGGGGGTGGTTCTAGGCTCGCGACGGGGCCGCGGGGTGGGGGTTCCGGGTCAGCTGCTAGGGTGGCCGTAGCAGGGGTGGTGGGAGGGTGGGGGGGGGGGGGTGGGGGAAAGGTTATGGTTTAGAGTTAAGGTTAGGGGTTAAGGTTAGAATTAGGGGTTGTGGTTAGGGTTAAGGTTAGGATTAGGGGTTAATGACTACCGGCGTTAACCGTTAGTCATTAAGGTATTTGAGTGTATTACAACAAAACTCGGGGTACCTAGTGAATTTTGAAAACACGGGGGTACCAGTGTAATTTTTGAAAACTCGGGGGTATCTGGTGAAATAACCGTATATATTGCTAATGATATAAAACAAATCAATAATGATATACCACTAATAATAATAAACTGTCATACATTAAAGTCTTATTGACAATGAAATACATTAAAGTCTTATTAAATAATGAATCAATAATGATATACCATTTTGCAAACAATAACTGAGGAGCCTTTATTGACCCACACGTTCAACAAACGTACTATATTGCAATAGGCACCCTGAAAACCGGGAGTAATTCATGCAGACTTATTTCATCAAATTCACATCCAGCATGGCCTTGTGAATAGGGGTGCTTATCGCACGAGCCGAGCCCGAACTTTTGTGGGCTCGGCTCGAGCTCGTTGACAAATTGTCGAGCCTCGGCTCGGCCGTGAGCTTGACGAGCTCGAGGAAGTTGAGCTCCGCTCGAGCTCGTGAAATAATTATGTGACTCGAGCTCAATTCGGGAGCTCGTCTCGTCTCGTCTCGGCTCGAGCTCGTTTAGGAAGAAAATTGACCATCGGAGAGTTGATCAAAAAAACATAAAAAACATAAAATAGCTCAACAAAACAAGATTGACGACCATGGAAGATTATTTATGAAGAAAATGTGAAAAGAAATTAATAATAATCAGATTATCTAAAAAACCCTAATCATATTCTAAATTCCAAATTGAAATAGAAATTTAAATTTTGAAATAAATAAACCCGAAGCATTATCTGTAGGTTGCAGCTCCGCACTGGTGGCTAGTCTATGTCGCTGCCGCCTTCAACGGTCACACAAAGTAGTCACGACTTCGACGAGAGTAAGATGTACCTAAAGGTTTTGAGGAATGGAGGTGGACAAAGGCCGAAGGGTTTCTTTTGTTTTACTTGTTTACCTTTTATTTTTCTCTTTTTTTTTTTGTGATAAGCTGGATTTTGTAGTAGATTTTGTAAGTTCAAATATAGCGAGTTTCACATGAAAGATGAAGTACTAAGGGAAGTAAGTTCAAATAAGGAAGGATTATTTTTAATTTCTTTCTTTCAATGTATTATTTACTTATGTTTTTATTCCAATGTAGTAAAATGTAATGTTACCTTCGTTAATATTTAAAATGAAATACTTAATATAATTTTATATTTTAATATAAATAATTTTTGATATAATGTAATAATCGAGCCGTTTCACGCAGCTTTCGGAGCCGAGCTTTACCTAGCTCGGCTCTATTAGGGGTGATAATGAGCCTAGCATGTTCGCGAACAGTTAGGGATCGGCTCGATCAAAGCTCGGCTCGTTGTGGCTCGCCTCAGGTTCGGGTTCGGCTCGAGTAACTGTTATTATTAATGTTATTCCCTACTAATCTAAATCATAAGGAAAGTTGCATTATTTCTTAACAAATGGTATCGTAGCTAAGTTGTTAAATCTTGTTTAGATTCATAGAAGGATCGTCTGGATACGATCCAAATAAGTCGAGATTTGAGCGGGAGTAATGGCCTGCAGACGAAGGAAAGATAAAACTCGAGAAATTCGATGGTGCAGAGATTTCGGGTTTTGGAAGACGCATATCGAAGATTACCTATAAAAGAAAAAGCTTTATGAATCTCTCTCGAGACGACTAAGCTAAAGGGAATGAAAGACGAAGACTGGAATCTTCTGACAGTTAGCCCTCGCACTAGTGGAAAAAAAACTAAATGATACAAGAAAACCGAATAAACCGGATTCGTTAATCTAATGTTTTAATGCACAAGATCACGGATATATTCAATTATCCACAAGCTAAAAGACGCGAGTCTTTAAAGGGCTAGAGGGGAACAAAGCCCTCATGACCCACGCCCCATTCACCTTCACTGCTCACCCTCGCCCTTCCACCTATGACTCCTCTCTCCTCTCTCCTCTCTCGACCACTAACCACCACCACCACTCCCCTCAAACTCTCCCAAACACTAGCAACCTCCATCTTCTCAACCCTCTTCCTCAATCATCCTCGCAACATACAACGCCAACCATCATATCCGAACAACGCCCTTATGAATGCTAACAACCACCACGAGATGTCGCCGTGTCTTCTAGCGTCATCACCACCGTCTCCCACGGTCTCTTCTTGCGCTGTCACCACTGTCTCACATCTAGGGTTTGAGAAGAGAAGAGTGAAGGGGTCACTCGAATCTCCTCTCTCGCACCCACGAACAACCACCGTGCCACACCAACGAATGAAGCCAACAAATCTCGCCGTCGCCGGCTCTTTTGAGTTCAAGAATCTCATCGTTGTTGCATTCCCCTTCATCTTAGGATTAGGGTTTTTGTTTTTTAAAAATATTTTTAAAATTAATTTTTACTTATGAAGATTTGATGTTATGGTTTTGTTTTTAATATTGTTTTTTTAATTAGGTTTCATATTTAATTCCAATTTTTTTGTAATTAGGGTTTCTTTTTTTTTCTTTTTTTTTGTAATTGTACACACATCATCGTTTCTCCCCATTTAGCACGCTATGATGACTAATACACCGGTCCAATTGGTCCGGATCGAGGAAAGAATAAAGAAATAGTCTAAAATATAATATTTTATGCCCAATACCATATTATAAATAGTTTTACTAAGCCCACTTGAAAAAATGTACTAAAAATTGTTTTATAAAATCCCATGTTTCGAAAACCTTTCAAAAATATTTTTATGAATGCCCAATTGCTAAAACCCTTTTTTCTAGCCCAATTTAAAAATAGAATTTGTCAGAGCCTAAAATATCAACGGCTCTCTTAGAGACACATGGATCCGTCTGGACCATACACGTGTTCCATTAGAGGAAGTAAAGAAAGGAGTTTTAACCATCGGGTTTTACCCATGAGTGTAACTAGCTCACCTTTTGGCCCAAAGGTTATTCGAGCCCAAATCCCTATAATGGCTGTAGCTGATTGGTTGATGATCCATCGCCAATCATACCCTGCCAAGTGTCATGATTTGATTGCCTAGCCAATCAGGTGCCCCTATTCTAGGGTAACCTAAAAGGGCAAATATGTATTACAAACACTATAAATACCTCTCGAAACCGGGAGAAAGGTAATTCAATGCAAGCAAAGGTGTAAACTTACTCGTGGAAATACTCTCTCACTTTCTCTCATCTCTACTTTTTTTCCTTCTCACTCCCGATATCCGACTTAAGCTTCGGGAGGGGGAACCACCACCCAAACCTCCAGGGTGGGTCCCTTTTTGCAGGATCGGGAACGGAGCTCAGGCTCGGATTCCTCCGATTCAGACATCGTTGCACAAGTCTCCAATGGAAGAACATATAGGGAAAATAGTTTACTTCGCAAACAAGGAGACTAAACATTTGGGTGCCGTTCGTGGGGGAGACGTAACGATGACTGGAATGTCAATCGTCCAACGTGGCTAGAAATCAAGGTTTTCAGATTAATGTTGAAGATACAGTAGATCACAAGAGACCGCCTCGAGGAAGGGATAGACTCCCGTCCATCGTCAATGTCCCCGAACAAAGCCAACAACCTCGTTATCGGGAGAATCTTGAACGTCCAAAGGATCGATGCCCTTCTAGAGAACGTCTTGAATGACTTTCGTACTAAGATGGCAGCATCGTCGAGAATGTATCAAGAACAACATGTTGTTTTTCCAAATCAACACGGAGCGCATCTAATGATCCACTCATCTTAGGGGGCGTTCAAGAGAATCGTCCGAGTCCAAGTTGACGTGTTCGTCAGGAACCCTCTAGGAGAACAGCTAGAGAAAAGCAGCCTGAAGGTAGTGAGCAGTGAAGGAAGATGGACTGGAACCTGGTGGTCAGGACCCAGGTTAATGTTCGTCCAAATGGGCACCGAATGGAAACGGATGCCGTGGATTACCTAGAGGCAAAGAAAGCCGTGCATTACAACTGGGCCGCCACATGATCTACACCGTATTAGAGAGACCTCCCTTTTCGAGGATACCATCCAGGACAGAAGGAAGAAGTTTGGGCCCTTCTCTTGTTCGTCCAAGAAAAGAGAAAAACGGTGGTTCACCAATGGTTTATAAAGAAGCGTCCACCTCCTCGCAAACACTTCATCTAATCTCGTGTTGAAAGAGTTTCGTAAGGAGTTCATACCCATTGAGGGACGACTGGGAGCCCTCCGGATCACCGGGCCAACCCCATTCTCGGCCGCATCATGGAGGCGCCCCTCTTCCCAAAGGTAAAGCTCCCTACCATGGAGCCTTTTGATGGCACTACGATCCAGCGATCACCTATCCGCTACAAGCATCGATGTACGTCCAAGTAGATGATGCTAATGGTGTAAGAACTTCCCGATTACTCAAGGGAGTAGCTCATAAATGGTTTAACAATCTTCCCCCTAATTCAATCAACAATTTCACCGAACTCAATTTCCTATTTACTAGTCACTTACTTGCCAATCGGTAAGAGCAAAAATAAGTATGCACTGGGCAAGGTCGTCGAAGGACCAAAGGAAGCCCTTAGAAGCTTTGTTAAAAGATTCAATCTAGAAGCCCTTCAAACTCAAGACCTCAATGGTGTGGCCTTTGACGCTTTCATCGTGGGGGGGCTGAGGCCGGAAGTTTTAAGTTCGACTCAGGAAGAAGAAAATCACCACTCTTGCCGAAGCCTTAAAAGAAGTCGAAGCGCTTATACATGCCACCCGAAGTATGTGCTGAGGCAAAACACCTCGAGTCCAAGAAGCTCAAGGGGTAGCTCAATCAAAGAAGAGCAACCTCAAAAAGGTCGAGACTTGAGCTATAACCTCCACAACCACTTCGCCCGTAAGAGGCAAGAGGAACGAATCAATCTTCAGTAATTCCATTGAATTTAGCAAGGATCAATACTCCATTCTTATGGAGATAAAGGATCAATATGAGCTAAAGGCTCCGTACAAATGAAGACCCCTTACAAGAATAAGGACAAGAGCAAGTACTGCCATTTTCACAAAGACTGTGGTCATGAGACCAATGAATGTAAACACCTTAAGAGAGCATTAGAGGATTTAGCTCGAAAAGGAAAGATGAACTCCTACTTACCCCAATGGGGAAAAAAGTTTCAGATTAGAGATGATCGTTAGAGCAAGAAAAAAGAAAGTGAAAGCACTGACGAGGATGTTGTCCTTGTTATCTCAGGAGGATTTGCTGATGAAGAACCGACCAACAGGGGGCACAAAAACTATCTTAGGGAGCTCGACCAAATTTTATTGACAGACGGACAAAGGTCGAGCCCTCCCCAAGGTAGGAGGTCGTAGGAACAAGATCGGGGGAAGTCGAGAACCCTTCATGATGATCCCTTGGTTGTGGAGATGAAGATACCTAACCCGAGAGTAAGAAGGATTCTAATTGACACTTGGAAGTTCCACGGACATCATGCCGACTGCTTATCTCGACTAAGGTTTGATGAAAAGAACTTGGTTCCCGTCCACCACCCAATCATTGGGTTTGGGGGAGGAGTCATTCATGCTATGGGGACAGTCACGCTGCCCGTCCGAGTTGGATGGAAAGAGGCCTCCCGAACTTTGTTCATCAAGTTCTTGGTCGTCGGAGATTCGACGCCTTATAATGTCATCCTTGGACGACCAACTCTCAATCATGTTAAGGTTGTGATAATAACACACCTAATGCTCATGAAGTTTGAATGTGATGGTGGTTAAAATGGCTCCTTGTATGGAGACCAAGACAGGGTTAGGGAATGCTACCTAACTACTCGAAACCATCATCATGGAAGGTGGACAAGACCAGACGAAGGTCGTTGGCGAAGGGAAGGCGTCGAGATTTTGAAAGATCAAGTGGCCTCCCCGAGAATGACCATTGAAAGTCCTCGCGACGAGGGTTGCCCTCAAGGAAAACGTCTCAAAACCTCCCTAGCAAGAAAAGAAAGTATGAGCCTGTCAAAGAAGAGCCACCTCGGCCCGGGAGAAGTGATGGCCATTATGGGCGTTGCCCTTGAACGCCTGTGAGCCGGTGGAGGCCCCGAAGATGTTTGTTGGGATGAGGCTCGCCCGTAAAGAACTTTCAAGATTGGGTCTTCTCTCTCCCCGGGTTGAGGGGCATTTTGATTAACTTGCTCAAGGAATTTCAAGATGTGTTTGCTTATCGCGTTGAAGAGATGCCTGAATTGATCCGTGAGATAGCCATTCATCGGCTAAATGTTTACCCAAGCTTAAAGCCCGTTCGTCGAAGAAAAGACATTTGGGACCGGCCATGAACCAAAGACCAAGAAGTTCCTAAGTTATTGGAATCTCGCTTATCGAGAGACTTACTATCTAGAATGGATTGCTAATGTGGTCATGGTACCAGCCCAATGGCACATGGAGAATGTGCGTGAACTACACCGATCCCAACAAGGCTGTCCTAAGGACATCTTCTCTTTGCCTAAGTTAGATCGGATCGGGTAGACTCCATGGTTAGGCCATGCTTTGTTAAGCTTTATGGACGCTTATTCGGGGGTTTCACCAAATTCCCATGTGGCTCGGAGGACCAAGACAAGACGTCCTTCATCACGGAGAAGGGGTTTGTATGGCTGGTTGAGGATGCCTTGGCCTCGTCATGGCCACAGAAAGTTGAGGCCTTACTTCTTGGCTCACGGTATACTAGTCTACACCGAGCAACCTCCAAGCAAGTCTTACAAAAGATGGAAGCCAACGGACGAATGCCGAAGCGGGTTGTTGAACTCAGTGCGAGTCAAGTTCCGCAATAAAATTAAATTTATAAATCACTCACTAACTCTAACAAATGGATAGGGAAAGTAAGGGTCGAACCCACAGAGACTACGTTATTATCTTAAACTAATTATTTAATTATATACATAACCACAATTTTATAAATTGGGGGGTTTCAAAATATCAAAACTATACTAAAGCTATTAGACTAAAATAATGAAAATATAAATTGCGGGAAATAAATTCGGTTTTATAATATAATAAAGAAGCTAATAGGAGACATGTAACTTTCTATAGATATTGGGTATAATCATTGACTCATTTGACTAGCCTAGGATAGATTGGTTAACAATATAACCCATTGAAAGCAAGTAGATTACTAGTTTTATCTTTCTTACTCGTTAAATCCCGTAAAGCACGCAAATTTAATCCTAATCAAGCTAAATTAATCCAACCATGAAAGCATGTATCAAATGATCAAACTTGACAGCATTAGAAACACCAATCAACCGAACCCAAACTAGCCGAAGACGCAACTAATTGAATTCAATTATTACACAAGATCCCCCTAGGAATTATAATTAGACCGAAAAGTCAGCAACCTAATTAAAACTACTATCAATCAAACAATAGAAACATGAAATAATTTAGGTGATCAAACTAAATCAATAAACATGAATCAAAAGCCAGATAATAAACCTTGTATAAATACCCAAAAGAAACTAATCGTTTATGACACAAACAAAAACATAATCTCATAAACCCATATATCAAATAGTCAATTACATATTCCTACTAGTTTAAACTATTCTAAATTAGACATGAAAACAAAGAAAAGAATAGAAACGAGTAGAAAAAACCGGACGAATTTTCGGACTACATCCTTCGATCCCTTTGTAGCGCCGTCGTCCTCCTGTATTTTTGTGGTTCGCTCCTCCCCTTTTGGCGTGAAGATACCGGTAATATAGGAAGGGTTTTGAGAATAAGATAGGAATTTCTTATTGTGGAAGAAAAAATCTATCTTTTCTTTCTAAGGGAATTGCCGGTTGATGACAAGCAGGAAAGTTTCCAACTTTCCTTTTTGTAGAAGATGGGTTCCAACCCTTTTATTTACCACAAGCTCACGTGAGCTTTGCCCTGTTGATCTTCTTTATATTTTTTTCTTCCTTCTTTTCTTTTCTCTTTTGTTTTGTTCCTATTTGTCTTCCCCGATTATTTTTATGGTCTTCCTCTTCCGGTGTGAAATAGTAAAAGCCCCTATAACAAAAATAACACAATTTAAGCTATTTATTCAATAAAAATATAATAAGAACATAAATAACCCACTACTAATAAAAGTCGGTAAATATATATAAATAATATATAAAAGACAAATATCAGACTAAAATTATGGAGTAAAAATATAACATATTACGTGCTTATCAAATCCCCCACACTTAGCCTTTGGTCACCCTCGAACAAAACACCTACTAAGATAAAAATGAAGACTATACTAAGAAAGCAATAAAACCTAACTCACACGTCGTATGAATCACGATTGCACTTAGCATGTGCAACAAGCCCTTCAAACCCCTAGACTACCCTAGAGGACTAGTACGGTCTCGTGAGGATTTTCGCGATGGCATACCCACAAAGCCTTATTAACATAAACCAAACCAATTAGCAACATGGATATCGAATGATATTAATAATGAATGCAAGACCTAATATACCACCTCAATTTTCTTTGTCGAAAATAACTAAATTAGATAAGTTAGTCGAAAAACGTTGAGAAAATGTTAGTGGAGATGTCATACTCTTGGTGTTTAAACAATCAAACTATCAAAACTCATAATACTTCATGAACAAATTGTTATCTTCACAATTCAAAATATCTAGCATGAATACACACTTGTCCCGTATCAAGTTCAATAAAAATAGACCCTCATCACAAGTATGAATGAAACACTCAACTCTCATGTGTTTGGGGTTAAATAATATTCACTCAAACCAATAACCAAGTCGACTCAAAATGAAGTATATTTCTTTAAACTTGACTATTGTCTCAATTCTCCAATTTAAGAGTGACACGATGAATAAAGATCAAAAGGTCTTTTAAAAGGTTGTAAACGTGGCTAAGGTTAAAGGGTAGGGAAAATATTTAGGAATGTGGAGTTAAAAGAAGCCAAACTAAAAGGGAGCAAAAATACATGACTTAAGATGTTTTAGTCACAAACAAACTCCATTTATATATTGAACATCATACTCCAACTTTTTTTTCTTCTTAACATTATATCATTCACCACTCCTTCATAAATAATAATTCAATTGCAACAATTCAAATATATTCATAAGCATTTCTACCAATCCTATAATCTTCAAACACTTTTTTTTTTGTTCTTCTCAAATAATTTTTTGCAATGTCACAACTCCTGTTTTGTTTTTTCTTCCCTTTTCTTTTCACAATATTTTTTTTCATCATAACAAAAACTTACAATACAAATTCAACTTAATAACTCCCCTTAGCGAGGCTTGGGTAGAATATGTAGGGAGGCGCGGAGCTCAGAATGTATGGTTAATAAAGAAATAAGGATTTTAAGGCTCAAAAGGGCTAAAACAAAGGGAAATATTATATAAAAGAAAAATATCCGAGGCTAAAAAATATGAATAGAATGCCTAAATCACTTCTTCATAACATTTGTCACAAAAGTCTCAAAGACTACCAAGTCAAGTTCAAGAGCCATACTCATTGAGGAAACTATCCCGCAATGACCACTCCATACGCCAGCCTTAATTAAGACCTAAAACCGCTAATTACAAAGTTAAGTCGCCATTCGTAGAGATCAGTAGGGAGGACTTCCACACCTTCCCTCCCTAGGAAAGGTAGAAAGTCTCACAAGATCCAAGCATAATACGAAAATAAGTTATAATAAAATACTTATTACAATAGGTTTGGATTACTCGCTTACAAATTCAAATGTATGCTTAACTTGCAAAAATCATTATGTAATTCGATTCATCTCTTAGTATCGAGTTTAACACATTGACCACAACTTCACATTTGCACACAAAAGCTAACTCGAACATCTCCCTAGACTGGCAAAACGTGATGAATCGCCCCCCAGGACAGGTTCAAAGAACAAACGAAGTCGCATTACGGTACACCAGTCCCACCAATTTCAAAATATTAAGGTGGCTGAAACTGTTCGACCCAGTTTCTTATACTCAAACATAAACTTATAACAATCATAGCTTCATTTTCCTTTTTTGCCTCGTAAATACGTTAATGCACCTAAATGGTTTTCGTTCTTGTTGGAAATACGTTTATACTTGCTCATAAATACGTTGATTCTTTCTTTTAACTTCCATAAAAATTACATTGCATACACATGAGAAATTCTTCAAGAATTATCTCAAAATATCACATATCATTCTCAAAATACTTAGAACAAGCAATACTCGTAAACTTATCATAAAGCTTAACATAATTCCGGGGAAGGAACACGAATGGAGGCAAACTAGGCTCTCCAAACTTTAAACATAACTCCAAGGAAGGAACACGAATGGAGGCAAACCCGGCTCTCTAAACTTTCGAGGGACGTCTCCCTACCTTTCTTATTTTCCCGCTTGCAAGACTTCCTAGGTCATGACCCTTCACAATGGAGCAAAACCCGCTCCAAACTCATAATGAGCAAACCCGCTCTTGTGAGTATTGTTCATCACCTTTACAGCCTACTTCCCCTTATAAAACAAAATTTATACTTATACCTAAATACTTATGCTCAATACTTATCCTAAATTCCATACTTACTTAAATCCATTCATAATCAATCATCATTTCTTATACTTGAAATTCTCATACTCAAATACTTTACTTAAATCTCATTCATAATCAATTACAATAACTCTTGAAGCGAACTTAACTCAGAAAACAAGTTACGGGAAAACAAGCTTGCTATGTCAAGTTCCACTATATTCGGAAAGGTGACTTAACAATCAAGTTTCAAAAGAGTGATGTGATTGGTTGAGATAGCTAAAGGTGGTATTACCAAGACATGGCGGTATATAAAAAGTTATATAAGAGTTCTTAATATATGGAATATTATCTCTTACAAACACCACATATATCAATTCCCATGGTTTTTCTGTTTGGTGTTCAAGAACAATGGTTTTTATGCAAAGATCACTTGTACTTCTTGGGTTTAGCCAAAGTTTAGGTTACACACTTAATACATTAAAGGACAGTAGGTATTCATCATGGAAAAATATTGAAAGGATCAAAGGCACAAGGGTTTACAAGTTCGAGAAAGTAATTAAACGAGCAATCAAGTTTTTAGGTGTTGATTTCCTTCACGAATTGAGGTTGTGTGTTTAATTAGGTAAATGAAGCAAAGGTTCATTTGATAATCAAGACATAAATGTTACAAGGGAATATCATGGAAGTTTAACCACAACACGATCAAAACGCAATCGAGATATAGCAAGGTTTGACAAACTTCCGGACAACATAACTTTTGATGTACAACTCCGAATGGAGTGATTTTTGGGTCTAAATTCAATAACTTTTCAAGATCTACCATTTCCAAAAGACATCAAGGCTAAAAAACAGAGTGGCAAGAAAGATATTTGGAAGAGAAGGTCACGGCAGCATAGCTCAAGTGAATGGATAATCACTTTCTTATTAGGTTATTCGAAGAGTCCTATGGAACTTGACATGCAAAATATTTTTAACACAATATCCTCCATAATAAAACTCATGCAAATCAATTTTTATACACATTCAAACATAATCCAAATATTCACAATTCCACAAACAATTTTCATGATCAAAAGCTAGAAACGAGTTTAGGTGGTGGAGCTTGTGTACCTTAACTTGGTGTCTAGGATATCAAATCTTACTTGGTAAATTTTACCACATCTCCAGCAACCTTTTAGGATCTTAAGCAAAACATTCATCACCTTAAAGTTAGTAATTAACCCAAAGGAATCAAGTTCCAAACTAATATACCTCATGCATCTTTGAAATTCAACCATAACTCACCTTCCTTGGTTTTTTTCTTGGGGTTACAGAATGGAACTTCAAAACTAATGCTTGCCCAGTATGGAGGACACCTTGATGAACCTAGGGAAGTATTTGCATGCATGTTTTAGAGCAAGGAACCAAGAGAACCAAGCTGCCAAAGGCGGGCTTGCTGCACCGCCAGACTGGCGTGATGAAAGGGGGAGGAGAAAGAGATGTATTTTGTGTGATTTTTGTGGAGTGATTTTGATGAAACTGAATGAGGGCCTTCCTCTCCTATATATAGAGAATGGGTAAGGGGCAAAATCGTAATTTTCGGTTTAGTAATGAGGGCAAAATCGTCTTTTCACGGCTTAAGAACATTCCAGAATTTTACGGTTTTACTTAATCCTTAACCCTCTCGTAATTAAGCTCTAATCCTTTATTATACTTAAACTAAATCCTTAAATATGTTTTATAACTTAATAAACATATTTTGGCTCATTCAGCCCTTAAATCATAAACACAGAGTATCTCAAGCACAATATACTCAAAGCCTCAATTTTCATAATAATGCTCAACATTATTAACGTAATTCGTTAATAACTTATTTTTAACTCATGATTTGCATTCATAATCACATAATAAGACATAATATTCACATTTTCGGCAAAATTCTCATAAAAAAAACTATTCGGAAATTTTGATTCCAGCGGAAGTCTCAGCGAAAGTCATAATAGATTACGTACTGATTAGTACGTTAATAATGTTAATAATCTTAGCTTAAAAAGTGGGGCTATTACACTCTACCCTCCTTAAAGAAGTTTCGTCCCGAAACTTTAAAAGACACATATCATAACAACTAGGAGTAATACAACACATACGTTAGAACAATTTAGGGCCATGCTTTCCTAAATTAATTAATCGCATTTGTTCCATAATTTCATTGAATAACTTATGCAGAAACTGGAACTCTTGTTCCCGTCGTCCCTACGATTAAGTGTTTGACAATTACATCCATTCAGAGGTTGAAACAAAACCATACTCAATTGGTAACTATCGGTAAGGAAGAATTTTGTCCATGCTAATTTATCCTTCCTTGAACCCTTAAACTTCAATACACAAGGTTGCCACATATATCTTTCAACATTTGAATAAAACACTTTGTTTATACATGCAACTTTTCTCGGTAATGCGAGTATCCCGATGGAAATGACGGTCGTTGGAACTCCATGCAATTGCACAATTCTGTAGTATATGCATCAATAACGCTCCTTACTTCATGCTATCCATGAAAATATGTCAAGTTATTTTTTTGTCAACTTATTCTCAACTACCCGAATGAATACATTGCCTCTTCTTGAATTGGGCATTCTAAGTACTAAATCCATTGAGGTTAGTCCCATTTATATTCAGTACCGGCAATAGTTGCCACAACCGGAGTATCTTTCCCCCGCTCAATCTTTACTTCCTGGCAGATTAGACATTTTATAACATATTGTGATACTTCTCTCTTCAACTTCCATCAGAGTACTTCTTGATATCCTGAATTATTTTATCTCTTCTAGGATAACTCTAGTACGCCCCTTTATGTGCTTTCTTCGAAACTTTTGTTTATTTTTATTTAGCTCTGAATTGACAGAAACAACAACCACCCATTTATTTGTATGCTTTCACTAACATATACTTGTAAATCCGTTGCCTCAATTTTTTTTTTTCCTATCTTTAACCTCAATTCCTTGATAACTTAGCTTGAACTTATTTAGCTCAAATTTCCTCAAAAGGTATATTTAATCACAAACATTAATCCGTCCTTGCAAATCTCTTTCCTTAATCTCATCTAACTTAGTTGCCTTAGTTACTTATATATCTCTTCTGATTTTGAAATGATAGAATCAACATTCTGACAAGGTATCTCGTTCACATCATCTACTACCTCATATGCCTTTCCCAGGCGGTACTAAATGTCTAAATTATAATGCTTGAGAAATTCTAGCCACATTCGCTGTTTCACATTCATCTCTTTCTAAGTAAATATATACCTTAAGCTTTTATGATCAGTATAAGCTATATTAATTTAATAAGACCTCCACAATTTAAAGCAAACATCTCAACTTCCACTACATATCATGCCCAACATAATTTATCTTATGAGTGTTAGCTACCTAGAAGAATTCACTAATGCTACATCAATACACGTCCAACCCTTCCTAAGAAACATCACTCTATATTCCAAATCCTTTATTTGTCCCTGAAAGCAAAACTATAGCTGGGGTATTAGTTAACTTTTTCTACAACTAGTAGAAAGCTAAGCCTTCTCGAAATTTTTCCGTCCACTAAACCTTCGTTCCTTCCTCAAAATTCCGAAAACTTCTTTGAGATGCCATTTATGCTCTTCTTGATTCTTCGAGCATATCAAAATATCATCAATGAAAATTGTTATAATTTGATCTCACAAAAATTTAAAATATCACTACATCATGTCTACGAATGGTGCGGGTGTATTATGAAACTTAAACAGTATTTTTACAAACCCACAATGACTATATCTCGTCCTAAATGTCATCCTCGGAATATTTTCATCCACCATATGCTTCTAGCGTTATCCCAATCTCAGATCTTTTTCAAAAAAAAAAAAACAAAATACTGGCTCCTTTAAACTGCTCGAGTAAATTATCTATTCGATATAAAAATTTCCTATCCCTTAACTGTAACTTTATTTATCTCCCAACGACCTATACATAGTCTCGTTACTCGGATTTTTTTTTTTTATTCCAAATATCACTAGTGCTCTCCCTATGGTGAAACACCGGATCAACTATAACATTTCTGCAACAATTTTTTTCTTAAGCGCTTCTCTAATTCAGCCATCTCAACTCTAGAAGCAAAGTATTGGCACCTATTCTATACACAAATAGTCCACTCTACCTGAAGACTCATTAACCGCCGAAATTCTTCCATCTTAATTACTTCCTTCCAATTTCCGAGCATATGAGTTTTATAACAAATACCTTCGCCATTTGTTTTTTTAGTTTGCTCTTTTCTTCTTAACTTGACGATACACCATGGTATACAAAATATTATCTCACCCGGTGATTTCAACCTAATATCATTTGATGATCGCTCAGTTCTTGCTCAGCCAATACATCCCCAAGATTACATTATAGTACTCCAGACTTCCGAGCTTGACGAAACGACACACCCTGCTATATAATATTATCTTTGCTTGGTTCTTTCTTAGCCAAGACATCCTCCATAATTATATTATAATACTCTAAATCGAGGAATATTAAAGCCACATGCAACCTTGACTCTTGCAATCTTAACTATACAATCTCTAAATCATTTGCAACAACTCGACCTTTTATCAGACATATGGTTTGTCATAATGAAGTTTAACAAAAACGTGATGGAGATACATACATGCGCAGTCTCCAAACACAACAAATTAGCTAAGGCTTTACTTACAATATGTTATTATTTTTCTTTTATATATATATATATTTTTTTCACGACAATATTCAACTTACATATTTGAGGAATTCATATGCCAACTACAACACATGTTATTGGTGGTATCCAAGTTATTTATAGAACAAATCACAAAGTACTTGCAACTAACATATATAGACTTCAAAAGTATAACCTGGTCAATTCCCCATCACAATTTGTAACGCCTCCGATTAGGTTATTTCACAATCATATTGGTCCTTATATTACCGAAATTATATCCATATGTTCGGAGTTTTTCGCCCCCATACCTTCTAAAAATATTACATCCCATCAAATTGTCTACGACAATTATTATAGTATGCTAATAAATCTTACTCTATATCACCCTATCATACATAAATATATCGGGATCGGCTATCTACCCGAAACTTATACTCCAATTACTTACACTCATTTTCCATATTAATCTCTAATCCATAACTTACGGTAGTACGTCTCAATGTTGGAACATGTCCATATTACTTCTAGCTTCATTCCCCTGTTCTTTTATAACCTCATAACAATTAATTCCTAGCTCCTCATTTATACCACTAGCTTAATGCAAAAACAAAGGTTAAGTAGATACTACCAACGTAGCTAGTTTGAGTTTACATCCTCATATATACAACTGTTTGTTCCAACTTATCCTCATAGTTTCACAACAAATTTATTTATAATTATATTCATAAAAGAAATACTAACACAATGCTTTAGTACCACCAATTATCATCCACTCCGTCTTTCTTTCCCACGAGTTTTACGTTCATACATCGTTCCATGGTGAGAATTATGCGGTATGACTAACCCCGCCTCCGGCACTCCAGAGTATCATTGCTCTCACCTTAGTTTCTTCCACAACACTTCCAACCTTAACAAATTCTTATCCTTATTGTTTATAGTTACCTCATAACCTTGAATTGCTTCGATAAACCTACACAATTCTAACGATTCCATTAGACTTGACGAGAGCTAGCCCATGGCTCACAAATCACATTAGGTGAAGTCCTTGGTTTCCTTTAATGACTCCTACAAGCCTCCATACCCTCTTTCTATCCCCAAATTGTGACCTAGCATGGTCAACCGCGTCATTACCATTTATCGATAACATAATAGGTCTTTGAGTCCTCCTTTTATAAGCATATTCTCACTTACGCCTTAATGGAATCTCCTCGAGAACCATTTATACCAAATCTCATATCATTCACATACACAATCATAAACATAAATTCACATAGCCCAAAACATAATCATACATATATCACAAATGTTTAAAAACTTTTATATATATATATGAAATTGGCTTTAATTTTCCTTTCTTAAGAAAATACTTGTGTAAACACTCTTATTGTTTTCAAAACTTGCAACTTAGCAATACTAAATTTTGGATTTCGAAAACCTTTGCTCTGATACCACTTGTAACAGCCCACTCCAGACAGCAGCTTAATTAAGACCTAAAACCGCTAATTACAAAGTTAGTGCCGCCATTCGGAGAGATCGTTAGGGAGGACTTCCACACCTTCCCTCCCTAGGAAAGGTAGGAAGTCTCACAAGATACCAAGCATAATACGAAAATAAGTTATAATAAAATACTTATTACAATAGGTTTGGATTACTCGGTTTACAAATCAAAATGTATGCTTAACTTGCAAAAATCATTATGTAATTCGATTCATCTCTTAGTAGCGATTTAACACATTGACCACAACTTCACATTTGCACACAAAAGCTAACTCGAACATCTCTCTAGACACCGCAAAAGCAGATGAATCGCCCCCACCGGGGACAGGTTCAAAGAACAAAACAAAGTCGACTTACGTTTGGTACACAAGTCCCACCAATTTCAAAATATTAAGGTGGGCGAAACTGTTCGATCGTTTCTTATACTCAAACATAAACTTATAACAATCATAGATTCATTTTTCCTTTTTGCTCGAAATACGTTAATGCACTTGAAATGGTTTTCGTTCTTGTTCGGAAATACGTTTATACTTGCTCATAAATACGTTGATTCTTTCTTTTAACTTCCATAAAAATTACATTGCATACACATGAGAAATTCTTCAAGAATTATCTCAAAATATCACATATCATTCTCAAAATACTTAGAACGACAATACTCGTAAACTTATCATAAAGCTTAACATAATTCCAGGGAAGGAACACGAATGGAGGCAAACCCGGCTCTCCAAACTTTAAACATAACTCCGGGGAAGGAACACGAATGGAGGCAAACCCGGCTCTCCAAACTTTTGAGGGACGTCTCCCTACCTTTTTTATTTTCCCCGCTTGCAAGACTTCCTAGGTCATGACCCTTCACAATGGAGCAAAACCCGCTCCAAACTCATAATGAGCAAACCCGCTCTTGTGAGTATTGTTCATCATCAGCTTACGCAGCCTACTTCCCCTATATAAAACAAAATTTATACTTATCTTTGAAATACTTATGCTCAATACTTATACTTGAAATTCTCATACTCAAATACTTTACTTAAATCTCATTCATAATCAATTACAATAACTCTTGAAGCGAACTTAACTCAAGAAAACAAGTTCTGGAAAACAAGCTTGCTATGTCAAGTTCCACTATATTCGGAAAGGTGACTTAACAATCAAGTTTCAAAAGAGTGATGTGATTGGTTGAGATAGCTAAAGGTGGTATTACCAAGACATGGCAGTATATAAAAAGTTATATAAGAGTTCTTAATATATGGAATATTATCTCTTACAAACACCACATATATCAATTCCCATGGTTTTCTGTTTGGTGTTCAAGAACAATGGTTTTTATGCAAAGATCACTTGTACTTCTTGGGTTTAGCCAAAGTTTAGGTTCCACACTTAATACATATAAAGGACAGTAGGTATTCATCATGGAAAAATATTGAAAGGAACAAAGGCACAAGGGTTTACAAGTTCAGAAAGTAATTAAACGAGCAATCAAGTTTTTAGGTGTTGATTTCCTTCACGAATTGAGGTTGTGTGTTTAATTAGGTAAATGAAGCAAAGGTTCATTTGATAATCAAGACATAAATGTTACAAGGGAATATCATGGAAGTTTAACCACAACAAGATCACAACGCAATCGAGATATAGCAAGGTTTAACAAACTTCCGGACAACATAACTTTTGATGTACAACTCCGAATGGAGTGATTTTTGGGTCTAAATTCAATAACTTTTTAAGATCTACCATTTCTAAAAGACATCAAGGCTAAAAACAGAGTGGCAAGAAAGATATTTGGAAGAGAAGGTCACGGCAGCATAGCTCAAGTGAATGGATAATCACTTTCTTATTAGGTTATTCAGAGAGTCCTATGGAACTTGACATGCAAAATATTTTTAACACAATATCCTCCATAATAAAACTCATGCAAATCAATTTTTTATACACATTCAAACATAATCCAAATATTCACAATTCCACAAACAATTTTCATGATCAAAGCTAGAAACGAGTTTAGGTGGTGGAGCTTGTGTACCTTAACTTGGTGTCTAGGAAATCAAATCTTACTTGGTAAATTTTACCACATCTCCAGCAACCTTTTAGGATCTTAAGCAAAACATTCATCACCTTAAAGTTAGTAATTAACCCAAAGGAATCAAGTTCCAAACTAATATACCTCATGCATGCTTGAAATTCAGCCATAACTCACCTTCCTTGGTTTTTTTCTTAGGGTTACGGGAATGGAACTTCAAAACTAATGCTTGCCCAGTATGGAGGACACCTTGATGAACCTAGGGAAGTATTTGCATGCATGTTTTAGAGCAAGGAACCAAGAGAACCAAGGCGCCAAAGGCGGAGCTTGCTGCACCGCCTTGACCGGCGTGATGAAAGGGGAGGAGAAAGAGATGTATTTTGTGTGATTTTTGTGGAGTGATTTTGATGAAACTGAATGAGGGCCTTCCTCTCCTATATATAGAGAATGGGTAAGGGCAAAATCGTAATTTTCGGTTTAGTAATGAGGGCAAAATCGTCTTTTCACAGCTTAAGAACATTCCAGAATTTTCTGGTTTTACTTAATCCTTAACCCTCTGTAATTAAGCTCTAATCCTTTATTATACTTAAACTAAATCCTTAAATATGTTTTATAACTTAATAAACATATTTTGGCTCATTCAGCCCTTAAATCATAAACACAGAGTATCTCAAGCACAATATACTCAAAGTCTCAATTTTCATAATAATGCTCAACATTATTAACGTAATTCGTTAATAACTTATTTTTAACTCATGATTTGCATTCATAATCACATAATAAGACATAATATTCACATTTTCGGCAAAATTCTCATAAAAAAAACTATTCGGAAATTTTGATTCCAGCGGAAGTCTCAGCGAAAGTCATAATAGATTACGTACTGATTAGTACGTTAATAATGTTAATAATCTTAGCTTAAAAAGTGGGGCTATTACAATTTGTCTAAAGAAGAAATCACTGAGGGGGGAAGAGAAAAACTTTGCATCTGAAAATTAGCTTTTGTTGCTAAATTGGACTGGATAAGAACAGTTCGCCCAGCCCGTGATAAAGAGTTAGCTTTCCATTTTGTCAATTGTGACGTAACTTTTTCCTGTATTTCTACAAAAGTATCATTAGTAACTTTTGTACTAATAATTGGGCAACTAAGATACTTTCCAAGAGAGAAAGTCTCCTCCATTTGTAGAATACTAACAAAATTACAAGAGGTAAGGGAAGGGACATTCAATGTACATTGGAAAGCAGATTTATGAAAGTTTACTAATTGACTTGACATAGAACAATACTTATCTAAAATTTCTTTAATAATATAACAACTGTCTTCCGACGCTTTGGCAAAAATCATTGTATCATGTGCAAATGTTAGAAAAGGAATTTTAATTCTAGAGTGACCCAATTTAACACCTATTGACTTTGTGCCATTAAGACTTGCTTAGTGGAACCTGCGAGCCAGGATTTCTGCACACAAAATGAAAATATAAGGAGATAAAGGATCACCTTGACGAATACCTCTAGAGGGAAGAAAAATCTCTCCAGGTATACCATTGACTAATACTGAAAAAGAGACAGTAGTAATTCATTGCCTTAGTCATTCTAACCATTTAGAACAAAATCCCAACTTTTTGTAAACAATAAATATAAAATCTCATTCTTACCTATCATAAGCTTTTTCCATATCTAATTTGATAGCTATCCATCCTTCCAATCCTTTTTTATTTTTAAAAGAGTGAAACACCTCATGTGCTAGTAAGATGTTGTCGATCTTGAATTAGCCGTTCCGGGACAAAAGCACATTGTATAGGGTGAATTATTTTGCCCAATACATTTTTTAAGCCTATTAGCCATAATTTCTGATATAATCTTATATATAGTAGAGCAAAGACTAATTAGTCTAAAGTGATTAAGATTTGAGGGGTTATCAATTTTAGGTATTAAAGTAATGAAAGTATGATTAATTTATTTTAAGAGTTTTCCTGAGTGAAAAAAAGTTGTAATGGCTCCAAAAATCGATCTTCGAACCAAAGTCCAATACTTTTGGAAAAAGAAAGGCGGATAACCATCTGGCCCAAGAGCTTTGTCTGGTGCTAGGTCAAATATTGCTATCTTAACTTTATCATACGTCACCTCACTACAGAGACTTTTATTATCATCTTCAAAACTTATTTTTTCCAACAGCCCAAAATCTTCATTATTATCGAACGAACACAAGGGTTGCTAGAACATCTTTGTTTGAAAGCATTTGTTATACATTCCTCAATCCTACTTGGATGAGTGATCTCATTATTTTGAGCATCCTGAATTACATTTATTAGATTACGGTTTCGTCTTATAGACGCACACTCATGATAATATTTAGTATTTGCGTCACTTAATTTAATATGGTTAGATTTTGCTTTAACTTTCCAATGTAAATCTTGGAAATGCAACAACTTATTTTGCTTTGCCAGAAATCTCCCCTGTAAAACTATCAATGTTGTCGAGTTGTCATCATGGAGAAGTTGTTCTTAAATAACGTTTAGTTTAGTCTCTACTAGTCTTAATTGGCGAAAAATATTACCAAACCGGGTAGTAGACTATATTTTAGCCTTTTCTTTTAGGAGCTTACACTTCCGAGTTAGACAAAACATATGGGAACCTTGAAATCTAGTCCCCCACGTTTTTTCAATTATACAATCAAAATCTTTACGAGTTGTCCATAATTCATTAAAACGGAAAGGAGGAGCTTTCCTACTCTTACTAATATTAAGTGATACCGAAATTTGACAATGATCCGAGGAAGTAAAGTTATGATGTTTAACTTTGGTTTTTGGGAATATATTAAGCCAATCCAAACTAACTACCTCTCTATATAATCTTTCCAAAATGTTGTTTGGGCCATGAGGTTTTTTCCTCCAAGTATAAATATTACCTTCAAATGGAAGTTCAATGCATTCAATAGGTTCAAATAATTGATTCACATAGTTTAGACGAGAAAATCTAAAATTAGCCCCTCCCACTTTATCATTACTAGAACTTAACTCATTAAAATCTCCTAAGATCATAAACGGAGAGTTTAATGATCTTAAATATAAAATTAATTCTTCCCAAAATTCTTGCTTTAAGGCATTGTTTGGAGGAGCATAAATAAAAATAGTAACAAAAGAAAAATTCATTGCTAAAATAGATATATTACATGTCATAAACCTTTCCAATTTATGTATAATAGACAAAATAAAAGGATTTGAAGCATTATCCTTCCACATACACCATAAACCACCCGCCAAACCAAAAGAAGGGAGGAAATCACAATGAGCAAAACCACAATGCCTTACACTCCCATTAAAGGGAGGGGATTGCACTTTGGTTTCGCATAAAACCATGATATGAACATTATTAAAATTACAAAAATCCATGACTTCCTCCATGGCAAGATGCCTCTTGCATCCTCGGATGTTCCAAAAACTTATATTCATAAAATTGGCGAGGTGGTAGACATGACCAAACTAGGTCTTGCCCCTTCAAGCCCGAGGAGACGCATCATCCTCCCCATTCTCCTTCATTCTCTTAGCTAAACTAGAAGAGGATCCGGGATCCATTGGGCTAGCCTCTTGAACCTCCATCCCCTCGATTTGCTTAACCATTGAGGCCTCATAATTAATTGAATGGAATGAGTTTTCTGGTTGAGATAGATAGCCATCAAGCATATCATCATCATCATCTTAATGCTCACCAATTATAAGAGTGCCATCATCAACACCAGAATATTCATCACTAAGATCAAATAAGTGATCCTCTTCTGGTTGCATTAGACCAGCATCAGGCATATAATTTTCAGCAAGCATATCACTAGGATAGATTAGTCTAAGAGGCACAGGAGCTAACAGATCATCATGGGCATTGGGAGGAGGGAGAGGCAATAGCTATGGGTCAACATCAGGCACATCAGAGTGCACAACAGCAGGAAGCAGCTCTTGAAGAGCTAGAGATGGATCAGGAGGGGGAGTAACAGACTCAAACTCAATTTCATCATCAGAGGATTCCACATTTTCAATAACATTGTAAATCATTAAACCGTTACCTTTCATATTAGAGTTGGGGAGGCTCAGAGAAGCTTGCTGCAGCATTTTTAAACACAACACCCTTCTGAAAAGGATGAATCTTAGAACCAGAGAATACTTTTGTAGGGAAATGCTTCTTAGCAACATTATGAGAGGCACCAGAGGACACAAAAGCAGCCTTCCTTGAGACATGCATAAGCCTAGCCTCCACTGCATTTGCCTGCTCAGCTGTAGTGAGAGGCCTTACTTGCCTATTAGCAGCCTCAAGAAACTCAGCCAACCATTTCTTCTTTGGGTTTTTGAGTAATCTCACAGTTATATCCTTCTTAGGAGGATAAAGCAACACACACTTCTCAATACTATGATCTTTACACCCACAAAAAGAACAACCAGATGAAAAATCTTCATACCACAGCACATAACCACAGGTCACACCACCAGCACGAGTAATTTCAGTATATTCTAACAGAGGCTCCGTAATATCAACTCTAATACACACTCTAGCCAATCTTATTTTATGCCTCAAAAGAGATCTAGCATCAAGTTTAACAAGAGTGTCAACATTGTTAGAAGCCAACATGTTAGCCACATATTCCTCATTCAATAACTCAGCAGGAAACCTAGGGATTATTACCCATAGATCAACCCACTTTATCTCCTCAATGTAAGGATCAAAATGGGCACGCCATGGGTGAAGAACAAACAACTCTCCCTGAACATGCCAGGGTCTTTCAGACCAAACCAAAAACAGGTCCCCAGGATTGGCAAATCTAATCATAACCCAATTATTTCCCATTTTCATGAAATCAACATCACCTTTGCAAAATTTCCAATCCACTTTAGTTCTAGAAATAATTTTACGAAAATCAATTGGTTCCCCCAACATTTTACCAATTAATTAAATAAGACTTAGTGAGATCATCAATATCCTTTCTAACCTGGGATAAATCATCAACAATTGCTGCATCAAGCAAGCATGGGGGTCAGAAGGAGCACCCACAGCACTAGGCTCAGTTACCACACCAACCACAGCACCAGCAGCAAGCACATCAGACACAACCACAACAGCAGGATTGGTGGACACCAAAGAGGGTCCACCTTTCCTTGTAAACTCATCAATAATAGCACTCTTAAAGGATTTAGGAATAAGTAAATTAGAACACAACTCAAAAAAATTACCAACACTCACAGCAAGAGCACAGAAAGAAGAAGCTAACTCAGAGATTATAAGAGCAGGATTAGAAGTAAAGTAAAAAAATACCTGAATATGATGACTTATATAGCACAAACAATTAGGGCAAATTTTGATAAAATTTGCAATACTCTTACCAGAGACATTTCCTATCGCATTAAATGCAATAGATGAATTAATAGAGAAAACTCCAATACGAACAAGCAAACTCTGCTCCTCATCAAAAGCAGACGGCACCAACGCAGCAATGATGACCTTACAACCAAAAAATTTGAAGACACCTCGACACAAACACTCACAGAACAAAATTGAAAGCTCTCATCAATGAACAGTAAAACCCTAGCCCTCTTTCGATTTTTGTACTTGAAACCTATGAATCTCAGCCACCTAATCCAAATAGAAGGAGAGGTGGCCAAATCAATCATGAAAAATGGCTCATTCACTCCATATCTAGACTCATAGCCCTGACATTGAGTGAAATTAATGTTAACTACTCTATGAAAAGTTGCAGGTCTACACCACGCAGACCAGCAAGCAAGCGAATTATTATCTACTTTTGTAGATAACCAACTAATTAGCAGGAAATTAAGCAACGAGATAGTTACTGAAGCAAAGATCTGATCATTGATCTTGTTTTTCGGGGAATCTGAGCCCTGAATTTGGGATTTTTTCGGGTGCTGAGGGCTAGGGTTTCTAAGGTTATAAGATTTGGGGGAAAACACTCTAGAGCTTATCTCTCTAACTTTCTCTCTCTTCATTTTTTATCCTTTGTGAGGGGAATGCAATGGAATGATCAATGATGTGATATGCTTATAGAGTTGGGGAGGTATGAACTAAAATAATTGGTTATATCTATATTTTTATTTTTTATGTTTTATTCTTTTTGTTTTTTTGAATTTTTTTTATAATTCTTTAAAGTACCAATGACTATTGAACACGTGTCCCATTTTACCTATTCAATAGGTTATAACTGGTCATGACTTGTTTAATACAGTCTGGTATTAAAGTTAGACTTATTCAGGAATAATCAAAAGATCGACTTATTTTTGCGGACGGCCTAAAGTTTGACTTATCTGTGATAATTTTTCCTAAACCTTATTCTTAAAATACATGGTTAAGAAGCAAAATTGATAATGGTTTGTGAGAATGATGTGGATAAGAGAGAGGGATAAAATATTTTTTCTTGCTCATGAATAATGGTAAGCATACTTGCTCATGAACCATAAAAAATGGTTCATCCTCCTCTCTCTTCCTTTCTCTCTCATCCACACCATTTTCACAAACAAGTCTTACCATATGAAAGAGTCATTATGGATACTGATGGTGGATATAGAGATCCTCTTGGTCTATTGAAGAGCAGCTAAACATGTCCAAATTTCCCTATCAAATAATGCATTGAAAATTTTAAAACTAAAACAAGACAATTATTGAGTATGAAAGGAGTAGACTAATCCTTATGAAATAGGTTTAATAATATAGTTAGGATATATTTTGTTCCTAGAATTTTACTATGGATAGGTTTCTTAATCATAATAGGACAATCCTAGGATGTATAACTATAAATATTAACCAATGGTAATCACTCTAGTTAAGGAGTTTTCTCAAATCTAGCATGGTATCACATCTTTAGGTTTACCTACAGAAATAAGATTTTTTATTTTTTCTCCCTAGACCGTACGCCCCGCTTCCGCCGCCCTTGTCACCGTGCGCCGTCCCCTTAGCCGCCTCTCATGGCACCGAAAATTGAGCAACCCCAACCGAGCCCCTCTAAACTCAATTCTACTGAATACCACCCTGCCCTTTCCATCACAAATATTAAAAATTATATCCCGTTGATTCTAGATCGTGAGAAAGTTCAGTATTCAAATTGGGTTGAGTTATTTGAGTGCCACACTCATGCCTTTAGCGTTTTAGATAACATAGATTCAAACACACCCCTCTGATGTTTCTGCTGACATTTGGGCTCGTCTTGATTCCATTGTTAAATTGTGGATTTATGGTACTATTTCATCAGATCTTTTACAAACTGTTCTTTGTCGTGGGGTTTTGGCTCAAGAACTATGGGACAAATTGAAATCTATTTTTCAAGATAACAAACACACTAGGGCCGTCTATCTTGAAAATCCATTTAATACGCTTCACTTGTCCAATTTTTTGAATGTCTCGTCATATTGCACAAAAATGAAATCTTTAAAGGATCAACTTGCAAATCTTGACCAACCTGTTTCGGAGCAAAAGTTGGTTCTTTGGCTCGTTTCTGGCTCAATGGTACGGATTATGATGTTGTGGCTACGATGATTCAACAGACGAGGCCTTTGCCTTCGTTTGAATCTACAAGATCTCGTCTTTTGCTCGAAGAATCTCGCCGGGCCCAAGATTCCACCGCTCCAAACACCTCTTTCGTGGCTCAAGGGTCACCGGCAACAGCAGCCGCCCAGTCAGCACCAGCGCTGCACCAGCCGCAAAACAACCAACGAGGTGGTGGTGGGCGTGGCCGCGGCAGGGGTGGACGTCCTGGCCGTGGGCGTGGCCATGGGCGCAACTCCACTCCCCTGCAGCAATATGCCTCGACGAGCCAGCCTTGCCAGGCCCAGCAGCATCTTTCCGTTTCTTCTTCTTGGGCTGGGCCTTCCCCCCAGCAGACCTAGTCTACTCCTCCCTCTTAGGTCCAGGCATGGGCTCCTGCTCCAGCGCCCTTCCCCCAGCAGCCCCATGCTTTCCGCCTCTCATATCAAGCAGCATATGGGCCTACCTCATCCAGCCGCATGATGCCACAGGCCCACGCCACGTATACTCCCTATCCGGACCATGGGCCAACTATAACACCTACTAAGTTGGCTAATTCGTTTGCTACTATGACACGTCCACAAGATAATTCTTGGTACATGGATTCCGGTGCGACTGCTCATATGACAAATTCTTCAGGTAGTCTTATGCCCCTATTTAATTTAAGCACTCCTAATCATATTTTGGTTGGTAATGGTCATCGCATTCCTGTTTTCGATTATGGTAAAACAAACCTCCCCAACCCCCACCCACCCTTATCCCTCCGGGATGTTCTATTTGCACCACAAATAATTAAAAATCTTATTTCTGTCAGAAAATTTACCACTGATAACAATGCCTCAATTGAATTTGATCCTTATGGTTTTTCTGTGAAGGACCTCCGCACGGGGAATATTATAGCGAGATGCAATAGTTCGGGGGAGCTTTATCCTGTGAACACCAGTCAACCATCTACCTATCCAGCAACCGCCCTCACGGCCATCTCATCCACTACCTGACATGATCGCCTTGGACATCTAGGATCCCAAGTTTTAAGCTTTCTTAAGAGTAGAGATTTAATTCATTGTCATAAGGAGCCTTACTCCGATTTTTGTACTTCTTGTCAAGTAGGAAAACATCATCGTTTACCATTTTATGAATCTAATAGTACTACCCATTATGCTTTCCATATTATTCATGCTGATTTGTGGACCTCTCCTATTCGTAGTTCTCAAGGCTATAAATATTATTTAGTACTATTACACGATTTTACTCATTTTGTGTGGACCATTCCTCGTAAATTTAAATCTGAGGTCTATAAAAAATTCTTACATTTTCGCCAATATGTCCAAACTCAATTTGAGCGACCCATTAAAGCTTTCCAATGTGATCATGGTCGGGAATTTGATATGGAATAATTTTTCGTTTCGCATGTCCTCATACCTCTTCACAAAATGGAAAAGTTGAATGCATGTTCAAAACCTTAAACAATATGTCTCGCACTCTTCTTTGTCATGCCTCTGTTCCTCCACAATATTGGGTAGAATTACTTGAAATGGCCACCTATCTTGTCAATCTTTTGCCTACTAAGACACTCAATAATTATCTGGATGAATCTGCGATGGATTTTGTTGTTGCTCAGAGTGACAACTTTTTATTCACTTTTCGTCAGGGTAACGATATGGCTTATCTTCTTCTCTATGTTGATGATATTATTTTGTGCACATCTTCTGATGCTTTGCGGGACCGTATCATTGCTCACTTAAAATCTGAATTTCCTATGTCTGATTTGGGGCCCCTCAGTTATTTTGTGGGTATTTCAGTTACTCGTACCCCTTCCTACATGCTTCTTTCTCAGAAAAAGTATGCACAGGAAATATTGGAGCGCGTAGGTATGTGGACATGTAAGCCTGCAGCGACTCCTATTGACACTAACTCTAAGCTTAGTGCAGATTAGGGTCCTCCTGTGGCAAATCCGACTCATTATCTCAGTTTAGCAGGTGCTCTGCAGTACCTCACTTTTATTCGTCCTGATATTGCTTATGTAGTACAGCAGGTATGCCTTTTTATGCATGATCTCCGGGAAACTCATTATAATGCATTAAAGCGCATCCTACGCTATATTGAGGGAATCATTGATCATGGATTACATTTATATCCTACTACTCTGTTGCGTTTGATCACCTATACTGATGCTGATTGGGGCGGGTGTCTATGACACTCGTCGTTCTACTTCTGGTTATTTGTTTTCTAGGTGATAACCTGATTTCTTGGCAGTCTAAGCGCCAGCCTACTCTTTCTAGATCAAGTACTGAGGCAGAATATCGAGGCATCGCAAATGTTGTCGCGGAAGCTTGTTGGTTACATAATCTTTCTTTTGGAGTTACATTGTCCTCTCCGACAGGCTACTATTGTTTATTGTGATAATGTCAGTGCTATTTATTTATCTCGCAACCAAGTACAACACAATGCACCAAATATGTTAAGATGGATATTCATTTTGTTCGGAAAATGTTGCGTTCGGTCAGGTACGTGTGTTGCATGTTCCTACTAGATATCAGTTTGCAGACATTTTCACTAAAGGTCTTCCGCAACAGTTATTCTTGGAGTTTAAGTCCAGTAACAACGTTCGCCCTCCTCCCACTCCGACTGTGGGGGTGTGATAGAATAATAATATAATTAGGATATATTTTGTTCCTAGAATTCTACTCTGGATAGGTTTCCTAATCATAATAGGACTATCCTACGATGTATAACTATAAATATTGATCAATGGTAATCACTCCAGTTGAGGAGTTTTTCCAAATATAGCAACTAATAATGACCATAAAGGTAAAAGATCGGAACTATAATTTCTCTTGTTAAATAAATGTTGATGAAGAATGAAGAGACTACCAAAAAGAATGAAGAGACGTATCATATATGTGTCCTACATGAAAAAGAACTTATTCCTAGATTACGAACACGATGATCGTCAATTGATGTGGTCGTTTGGCTTTAATTATTTTCTTTATTGAAAACGTTTTTATTTTCTCTCAGCTGAACATGACACTTCAATATATGAGTTGATATATGGAGCCTGAAGAACTTCTGAAAGCTGATTAAGATTTCAATTTATACTAATTCGAACAAAAAAGAGTTAAATCTATAAAATTTCGCCAAGTAAACCACATCAACAAACAACAATTTTGACTCCAATGTAAACAAAGCAACCTAAAATGACTCTTAAATCAACAATTTGACAAATATCTATTTTTCATTGGAATACTATTTTCAACACACGCGATACAGTTGTAGTGAGACTTGAACTTCAAAGTTCAAATACAGCAAACATTCACCAGTAAATGGTCAAAAGCTAGAAAGTCTTCTATTTTTCCTAGAATAGTTCAATAGCAACTGAACCTTGACAACAATTATAACTCACATGGAAACAAATTAGTTCTAACATTCCATCCTTAACTTTCTAAACCTCTAATTAATATACAAACAAAACAATGCACATACAACAACACAGATTAATGTCACACGAATGTTTCGACCTACCATATGAAATTAGAGATTATTCTCTCATGTCAACTGTTCACAAACAATGGCATTGAAGATGCAGACTCTACTAGTTGGTCCATTTCCACATCTCGTACGTTCTCGTATCTTTCTGATACGCTTTTTCTATCGAACAATTCCCTTCCGCTACTTGATCTGTAACTCCAAATTTTACTATCGGAAATTAGTACATCCACCTCATCATTCAAGGTATTATCTATCTTGTTCTTATCCAATTTTCTCAAAAAACATTCCTCTATATCACTCAAGGAACCACTTTTGTCTTCATGTTCATACTCTGTATTGTGTCTATAATCAGCAGATTCATCGTAGTAGGAATCAGGCACTCTTGATTCACAGCTTGTATCCATTTCCTGTTGGCTGTCATATTCCTCATCACTAGCCTCGCATGAGGAACGAGATGACATAGGTGAATAGTTATCCTCAATGACGGCCTCTTCACGTTCCCTTAAAGTTCTCGTTATGAGGGTTTTGAGTAAGTTCATGACTTGAACAGCATGCATTAGAGCTGTCAGTGGATCAGACATCTGCATCAAGCACAAATATATAACAGTTCAGTTCAGAAGGAATAACACCTTAGCGAACATATATATAGTTCATTCATCATAATTCACTAAATTTGGCCGATTATAGCTTCCTACATCCAATCCTCATACAGTACCGAATGAGTCAGTACAAATTTGTAACAAGTGAAGTTTCTTGCTCTTCGGTGGTTATATTTTCTGGGTGTTTCGGTCTACTTAATTAGCCAGATTAGGGACCTAGAGGCTAGAATTGAGCACAAAGCTATATACCTGTGTCATGTTCGGAGCAAAAACCATAGCAATGTTTCTCGCATTCATCTTGTTGAAATCCTCATCATCCACCACGTCAGCCATAAGATCAATAGCCCAGTTGAGAAGTGCAGTTTCCATTGGTTTAAGCTGTTTCACAAGCACGATATAATCATCTTCACTGCTGCATTGAAGAACTTGCTCTGGAGAAAGCCCATCTAGCACTCCAGAAGGGAGCTCCCGAAACCAGGTTTTGATTAGGCCAGCTAAACAGTGCACATCTATATCATCAGGCACTATGCCCCTATTCAACTGGTCTCTAACTCGTTGTTCTTGACCATTTTCTGGGTTTATACGAAAAATTCCTTCTGCCTGCAGACGTAACACAGAACCTTATATTAGATGTAACAAATGTAAATATTACGTTACTTTTGGACTCTTCATTTTAACGCAAATACTTGTGACAAACAGATGGGCACTTCGGCCCTTCAGTTTGGATCAAAAGCACCGAAAAGAAAATTTCACAAGATAGGCTGTGTCAGATCCTTGTACACAAACTCATGTCCGACACAAGAACTTGAGTCTGGGTAATATAGGTTAAGAACAACTCAGCTGTTTGGAAATTCGTTTGGCTTCTTTATACACACGTCTAAGTTGCAATGATGATAGACATCCATACCTTAAGACCCTCTTGGGAATACAGCCTCTCTTGCATTAGTAAAAGTATAATGGGCACACTATTTCCTTTTGCGTCGTATGAACATTGCATTGATTCTGCTGAAACACCAAACACGCTAACGCTGCAGAGACGATGCAGTCTTGGTATCAACTTTACATTGAACAAGGATTAACATTCAACTACTAAACAAATGAGGTGCTATAATGTTAAACTTCAGAAAAACACAGTAACAAATCGAGCGATTATAAGCCTTCATCTGTTTATCAGTCATATTTGTACCATAACTCTTCCAATTATATAAAAGCTGCAAAATCGTATGGCATGAGTACCGATCAATTAGGTTTAAGTGCAAATCAAATATATTTTCATTTTTGAGTGTAAGGGTAGCAACTTTGTCATCATAATGCATGCCAAAAAGCAAACGAAATACCGAACTCAATTTAACCTTTTTTTTTTATCATAGCAAATCAATGTAGTCTAACAAATTATGACTAAAGGGTAATGTACAAACTCAAGCATTTAAGAATTACACAAATTATTAGAATATGCATTTTAATTTTAACATAAAATTGGACAAACCCAAACCAACATTCCTAACTAGCTCGATCCATCTCACTCTAATCCAACACTATCCCAGACATCTGACACCAACCTAGACGTCCCTTCTCTTTTTTTTTTCCGTTTGAATCTCGAACTACATCAAATAGTTTTAAGAAATACTCCAGTGGTCTTACCGAGTGGATTAAATTAGTCACCAAATGGATTAAACTACTACTAAATAGATTAAACCTGGTTCTTAAATAGATTAAACTAGTTACTATATCCGGAAAGGTGGTCCGTTCTCTTCTTAATATTAGGCTTAGGTTGTTGCTTAATTTTAAATTAAAAGTAGACGGTCTCTTACAAGACCAACAATAAGAATTAATGCATACCCAAGACTGACCACGTTTCTTTCCTTCCATTAATTTGTCGTCCTCTTATATTTTATCTTTTTGGTATTTCTCCAATGGTAGAAAACCAAATTTCCCAATTTGAAAGCAACTTCTACTACTACAACCAAAAGATAATAAATTTTTTTTATAAAATATTTGTCCAAAAAGAGAGGGGCCGAGAATCCATTAAAGTCATAAATTAAAAGAGCTCCCTAACAAACAACTCTCAAGAGTCAAGACTTGGAAATTGGAGCCTCAATTTACTCTATATTTATGACTCACATGAAAAAGCTGTACTTTTTCAAGGAAATCAATCTAAATTTTTAAACACCATATTTACTATGACTTCTATTTTCTTTTAAGTGTAACATTTAATTATTTTAATATACTCATAAAAAAGATAAATATTGCATCTAAAAAAATTGAGGAGGTATATAAATTGTTACTAGATTCATTTTCGAAAATGTTTGCATTATAATTATTTATTACTTCATACTCAAAAAATTCATGGACAAATTTGGGACTCAAAAAAGTATAACTTGTACTTTTTTTTTTTTTTTTGAGGGGAACTTGTACTATTTAAGATTAAGTTTTATGACAATATTTTTAGGAAAAATCATGGACAAAAATGGGACTCAAAAAAGTATAAATCAAAAATTAATAGCCCCGTTTTATTCCTATTACATTATTTTGATACCGAATTTTTTTTACTATTATTATAAAAACATATTACATATGACTTAATTTAGGATTATTATTTGTCAAAGTGGTACATGGCAAGCCTCAAACCACATATATTGCGATAAAAGAAAACAAATCAAATGAAATCAAATCAAACCACATATTACTTGGAAAAAATTAAAACAAAAAACCCAGATCCAAGAACAAATCAAAATTCAAATTGAAAACAATCTGAAGGAAACCCAAATGAAATAAGTAAAAACAAAAAAATACCCAAATGAAAAGTCAAATAATTTACCTAGCACTGGGGACTTTAGGCGGGATTTCAACTTCAAATTCAACAGGTAAACCAAGAAAACCTTGAAAGCGATCAAAAGTAACATGAGTAATATGCTGAACATTACTAGGCCAACCAATTTCCATATGATGAACAGTGGAGATCACTTCATCCCTTCGATCTACACGGCACGCAATCATCGATTTCCGAAGCGCGGCTACGAGTAGTGCCACCAATGAGAGCTGATTTTGCTCATCTTTTGTTGTTGGTGTAGGACTCTTTGTTCCGCCACCGCCGCATCCACCGCCTTTTGTAACCATTATAAGGCCAGTCATTGCTCTTACTCTCTCTCCTCTTTTTTTCTATGGTTGTGTGGAGGTGTGTTTGTTTGTGTGTCTTGAACTCTTGATGTGGTAGAGGAGGAGAGAGAGTGGGAGTTTTGAAATGGGAAGTTTCAAGTTTGTTTGTTGTGCTATTTTGTTGTGTTTGTACTTTGTATGTGGTGTTGTTGTCCGTTTAGATTTTTAAACTTTGGATGCCTTTTTTAGGGAGGTGGGATTCAAACGGCCACCTGCTTTTCAAATTTTTGTGAGGACCTACTTTATCCTTGACTCTGATTTTGTGTGAAGTAACGTTATCACTTTTAGGGAGTTTGAACCCGACTACAAGAGGAAAGGTGGGCTGTATGCTATATTTGTGTATTTGGGCCTTGGTTACGGACCACTGGTTTAGTAGTTTCATGTTGTGCCAATCTTTGTTAATATGTTTTTTTTTTTAAGAAAACACCCAAATGGCTCACTTCAATAAATTGAAACGAGCACCAGAGATTACTAACAATTACTAAATATAAATAGAAATTAAATTATGACAATAATAAAGTTAATCATTTTAATAATCGTATTTTCTTAGACATCCCAACAATTACTAAATATAAATAGAAATTAAATTATGACGATAATAAAGTTAATCATTTTAATAATTGTATTTTCTTGCTAGAGAATAAATATGATTAGTAGGACAATATTGATTGGGTCTACAACTAAAATACATTAATCGTATGAGGTCACACATTGTAGCACAAGTTGGACAAAGCAATCCAAATCCATTTAGGATTAGGGATGGCCGGTCATAAGGGGAATAGGAGGAGTTTTAGTTCTAACTTGCATATGATTCTTCTATTATATATAGGATATAGTATTAGGGTTTAGGCATTAATTCATTAAGCAATTTCTTTTCACAAACGAAAGAGCTTGAGAAACCCTAATTCTTCCCTAAGATCGACGGCTACACTACCAAAAAGCAAGGGATCTTTTTCTTCCGTTCTAGCAAACGTTGATGTTCAACTGGTGCTCGTGGACTGATTCGAGGACCAACACATGGGGCTCTCAGATCTTCGGAGCTTGCATACAACAGGGAAATCACACTACAAAGGTTGTACATCTAATCCTTATTGATTGATTCGTGTGTTTGATTATGTTTGCGATCCTATAATTAGAAAATTATTTCCTGAATTTCCGCTATATATGCATTTATATGTTCCTACAGTGGTATCAGTTTTGCCTAATTCATAATATTCATATGATCATGTTATTTATACAAAGTTATTATTTTTTTCAATTTAGGGAGGATTTATTTATGGCTTGAATTTGCATTAGTGATATTTGATATGAATTGATTGGAAATTATACACAATTGATTTATTTGTGATTTATACTCAAAATAAATTTATAGAGGTCCGAAAATTTTATATTATGGACAAAATAAATTGGTTAATTCACTCCAAATTTTCAGATTTTATTTATATATATTTGTTAGATTTAAAATTAATTAGTATTTAATTTGATCAATCATTGAAATAATTTGTCAACAATAAAAGATTTGATTTTTAATTTGTTGAATAAATCTAATGTTCATCACCCACATATATCAAGAATAATATGATAGCTGAAAATAATTTGATTATTTTTCCCACTAATTTTCAGATTTTTATCATATTATTTGTGAATTTTATGTTTAATTTAATTATTCATAAATTTTAAGGATAACAAGTAAATTATTTGATTTTATTTGTTATGATAATTCTGTAGATCACCCTAAAATTTATTTTTGAATTTTTCAGAATTTAGTTGTTAATTTTCTGAATTTTTTGGTTATAATTTGATTTTTTGCCTAATTTTAAAATATTGTTAGATTTAATATTTAATAAAGATTATGCATTGAAATCTAATCTCAACAAACCTAAAAAATTTTGTTTATGATTTGTTGATTGATTCAAATTTTCTACCATAATTTTCGGATTATTAAAGTCTAATTGAATCCTAAATATGTAAATAAATTGTTAGTTAAAGATTAATTTGAATTTAGGTAAATTGTTGCAAAAATTCAAAAGGATAGCCCACCATGGCTGAGTGGCCCCACATGCACCGGTGGAGCCACGGTGGTGGGCGGCGTGAAGTTGGTAAGGTAGAGGGGGCGCAACCACAGCGGCGGAGCAGCGGCAGAACCACGCACGTTTCACCTGCGGTGGCTCGCGCTGCTGCTGGCCTGGGACACGCTGGTGGCTTTGTGCTGCCGGCGAGCGACGCGGCTGGGCAGACCGATGAGTGAAGGATGTGCGACGCGACTCCGGCAGGCAAGGTGCGCAGCGCGCGTGCGACGTGCGCATCTTTGCCCTTCCTCGCATGCTGCTGGCGGGGCTAGTCGACCTTGCTGCCGGCGTATGCTTGCGGCTGACTGGCCGGCGAGGCAGGAGATGTGCGACGAGGTTCGGGTGCTGGCCGGTGGTCCTGTTTTGTGGCTGCTCGCCGGAGCTTGCTTGAGTCATAGCTGCTCGTATATATGGTAAGCGTGCATGGTGGTGTGATGGTTGTTGGTTGGCATCCTTGTGCTGTTGGCCAACCATTAACACTTTAAAAAAATATATTTGGAAAAATATGATTTTCCAAGTTGAGCATAAATCCAAAAGTTTTCTATGATGCAAATTTGTGACTAATAAAGATTATGGCCATATTTAAATGATAATTGAATTAAAATAATAAAGTTTTCTAAATAATTTCTAGCTTAAATTGGTTAAGTTTTATAATTATTATGGAAAGTTTTATTTGATTATTAATTGTTAATAAGTAAATACTTTGTGTTTATTTTATTATGATATTATAAATGCGTGGATGTTTAATATAATATGTATGATATTAGATTTTGCATGTAATGACTAGTATGGCCCAAATTAGGATTAGAAAATACGATATGTAAATCGTTAAATTTGAATGTAAATTAAATACGATATGCGAATCATTTGTATTATTGTAACTTTAAATTTTCGTTATTTATTTTATTCAGATTATGTAATCAAGCATGAGGATCCAAGGAGTTTCAAGGATGGTGATCCATGGAGATTCAAGGGAAGATTCATTGTAATGCCTAATCGAATAATATTGACAATTGATTTAGAATTCCAATAATTTGATTGCTTAATAAACATGTCACTAAAGAATTAGTCTTTTATGTGTGATGAATCAATCTAGATTTATCTTTTCAGGGTGTTGAAATCAATACTATGGTTGTTTATTTGCATAAAACTAGTACATGAATCGTATTAAGTAGAGGCCAATAATGGGCGAATTTGATTCATGATCATATATGAACCCTCACCCTCGAACTCTATCTTTGGTTCATTGACCAATTATGAAGTCATTATGGGGAAATCTACATTGGATAAGTCCTTATGATGTCTCTATGGTTTCCTTATATCTAGTTAGGTTTATGAGTCTTCCTTTAAATACTTATTGGCGACTTCTTTTTTATAACAAATTTCAAAACTAAGAACCTTTACAATGAGGTAGTCGAAATCCACGATCATCCCGCATAGGCAATAAAAATATGCCTACACTCTTTCATTTGGAATTGTACTGAAAGATTAGCTCTTGTTTATTGAATCTCCTCTTCAATATCTCCTGTGATGATAAAATCATCCACACATACAAGAACTATTGTCGACTTTCTATCTCGAGCCTTCACGAACAAGCTTGAATTAGCTGGTGTTATAGAATAACCACTCTGTAACGGAAACTCCTTTATCTTTATATACCAGGCGTGGTGTCTGCTGGATACCGTACAACCCCTTCTTCAACTTGCATAAATAGTGTGGATAAGACTGACTCTGGAACTCCTTGGGTTGTTCCATGTATATGTCTCTATCCAACTCACCATGCAGAAATGCATTTTTGATTTCCATTTGCCTGAGCATCTAAGAATTACTAGTTGCAAGTGCTAGTAAACTACGTACTATACTATAGTAATCTTAGCAACTTGACTAAATGTTTCATCATAGTCCGAACCATACAGCTGAGAGAATCCTCGAGCTACCAGTCTTGCCTTGTACCATTCAATGGTACCATCAGGTCTAGTCTTCACTTTGTATATCCATTTCTTCTCCCATGGCTTTTCTCTAATCTTTGCTTCTCGAGGCTTTGGCACTAACTCTTAAGTCTTGTTTAGGCGCACAACTTGAATTTCTTCTTCCATGGCTTTTCTCTAATCTTTGCTTCAGCCTCCTGATAGCTACTTGGCTCTTTTATATCCTCGATCATTGCAGTATTAGCATATCTTGGATTTGGCTTTCTTTGCCTTATAGACCTGTATAATGCTGGATGAGGTCCTTCTTCTTCAGAATCTTTAGTTTAACTTGACCTTTCTTCTTCAGTATTTTTATGATGTGCTCCAGTTTGCCATGGACTTTTCTATCTTTCTGTTGATGTAGGTTGAAATATCTCAATCTCAAGACTACCACCATCTTAACTAGACTGACCTTCATATTTACCGTCTATCTTTTCTTGAAGCTTTTCCTCGATATCCTTCGAGTATGGGAGTTATACAGCTTGTGGTGACCACCAAGATGATGCTTTATCAAACACTATATTTCATGACACGTGACACTTATCTGTTGTTGGATCATAACACCTCCAACCTTTCCTCTGATCATCGTATACCAGAAAGATAAAACGATTAACCTTCTTATCAAACATGCTCAAGAACAAAGATGTAGCATATATATTGCAACACCCCGAAAATTCATAACCTTAATTACTCATACTTAGCAGCGAAAACAGAACTTAAGCATGTGGTGTAACACCCCGTATTTTTTATACATGTTTAGTAATTATATATATAATTTTAGTTTATAAAAATAATTTAAAATATTATGTTATTAAATATATTTTGTTTCTCACTTATTGACTTTACCTTAGAAGTGGTTAAATAAAACTGAATCCTAGATTTCCTAGGTTAAATACCAATTAAGTCACCTAGCTAACCTTATTATAAAGATAGAGAAAGAAAAAGAAAAAGAAAACAAAAACAAAACAAAAGGAAAAGTTAAAACTTTAGGAGCAGTAGTACTGCTTCCTTCACGCCATTTTCTTTTTCCTTCCCTATTTTCTACCTTCTTCAACTTGTTGCCTCCATGACTATTAAAATTGCAAACTCCTTCATCAACCATCACCACACCGAGATCTTCACTCATTCATCTTCAACACCTCTCAGTTTTGTGGGTTTATTGAAGGAAGATAGTTGTTCTTGGGCTTGCGGTTTCGGGTCGAAAATTGAACCAAGGAGCGGTTTTTGGGATCCTTTTTATAGAGTAATTTCACCCTCGCTAATTCACCTTAATCAAGTAAGGTATAATCCTAAGTCTAATTCGTATTTGGTTGATTTTTTTCGAATTTGGGGATTTCGTTATATCAGGGTTCTTGAGTAAATTAAATTGGGCGAAATTTATGTTATACCAAATTTGTATAATTGATTCATGCTTGATGTTTAATTGTATCTAAGTATCATGTTTTCGACTTTGGCTTGTGCAATTATTATTAAGTTGGATTGATGGTAGTTGACTAGTTTGATGTATTAGTCTAATACTGTTAGGCTACATAGGAGCTAATGACGCATTGAAGTCGAGTGTGATACTATATACTCACGTCATCATCATATAAGTACAAAAGATAAAGGAAAGGAACACAAACATAAATGTCCTTAGTAGCATAAAACAAGGATTAATCCTATCATCAATTTTCCATTCTCATTTGCAATATACTGTGAAATGGCATTATAGCATACTATATATATGCAGCTTGCGAGTGTCCAAAAAGAAAAGAAAAGAAAAAAAAAGGGGTGAAGGCATTAAGCAGAGTATTAAAGAGAGCACATCATGACCAAATACCTTAATTAATGATTGTTAGAAATATTTTAATTTCCCAAGTGGTTGCTATATGTGTTGTAGTTGTTAGTTGTTGTCAGGTTGTCTTCGTAGTATTCTAATTTTTTGTTAAGGTCATAGTTCTAGTTAGTTGTGGTTGTTGCCGAAATGGATGTGGTATAGTTGTAAGTTTTAACTAAGCTATGCCATTTTACAAGTGAATCATGTGAAATATAGTCAAGTGAAGTATAGTCAAGTGACTTATACTATATTATTATATTGTAGATTGCGGGTTCGTAGAGGAACCTTTTTGACTTGAGATTGAGATTCATTGACTGTTATTGCTGATAAGGTAAGATTTCTTACTATGCTTGTACAAATGAGTTCAGAAATTGTTTTATATTGTTTTGGAAACTTATTTTTAAGAATGAGATCGTTTTTATGACGTTTATACATTGAGATTTAAATTGTTCTCGATATTCATATCGAAAGAGTTTATGAGATTATTTATGAGATTTATATTAAAAGGAGGGAGTTCCTCAATGTTACCAAGTTTAATGAAAATGTGGGGTTGCCGGTAAGCGGTATTCCTCGAGTATGGAAGTATGTTGAGTTAACAGTGTCTCACCAATATATTTAGTAGTTGGGAGTATATTGATCAATACTCTTGCCATTCGTCTTCCTTCTTGATACGTTATCAAGTTAGGGTATGCATACTAGGGACTTTGGTGTTTACCTTATCTAGTGAGCCTAGCTAGGTCATTGGATTTTTATTACTTCCTACTCACAGATTTCAAAGGAGTTATATTTGAGTGTTTTATAGAATGGTTCAGAAAGAAAGAAAGATTGGAGTTGAGGTTGTTAGAAAGTTAATATATTATATATAATCTGTACAGCTTTTAAATGAATTTGCAAGATATTCCTATATGTCTTGCATGCACATTGGATAGTTTTGTTTTATTATAGTATGAAATCTTGCTCAGCCTTTGGCTGATACTACAGTGTCTAATGTGCAGGTACCTGAAGATAGTTAGTTTTTGGTTGGGTTAAAGAGTGCATTGGATCTCCTTTAGCTTAATAGACAGTATTAAGACTTCCGCTGTTATTTGTTTGGCTTTAGAACTTATAATTGGTTTGTAATAATTATTTACTTTCTAGCTAGTTGGTCTGTACTAATTATTTAAAACTTATTGTTTTATATTTTTAGTTAGAACCATTAGCCTTGCGGTTATTATTATTAAATACCGCGGCGTAGCACCTTTGGATTTCCGAGTTTATTTATTATAAGATGTTTTTAGAAGTATCGGAATTTCAGGGTTGTTACAGTTGGTATCAGAGCCTACGGTTCGAGTTTATGGCTAGAACCTAGAGTTGAGCTTAGAGTGGTTTAGAGGATTAGCCACCAGTTTAGTGCCAAGGTGTAGGGCCTTAGGTTAGCCCTAGAGGTTATCCTTGAGTTGTGGTCTAGGATTGAGACCTAGAGTTGTGACCATCGGTTTAGTACCTATCGGGATCTCTAAATTCCTTTGTTTATTTTGAAACTATGTTTTTAGGAGAAAGTACCTCTCCCTATGTGGATTGTTCATCACCATTAAGACCACCAGCAGCCGGGGTGCGTGTTAATGATGAAGAATAATGTACGAAAGTTTTAATCATTGTTTTGATTGGAAGTTAAATCCATTCTTACCTTGAGGTAGATTTTTGTGACCTAGTAGGTTGTGCCTAGAGTTGTAACCTTGAGGTTGTGACCTTAAGTAAGACTAAATAAATAAAAGTATTAAAAAAATTGAAAACCCGAGGTAAGATTGAGATATGGGAAGTAAGGGATTACATGTAGTTGTTGTGTATGGTAGTTGGTATGGATCCCTCTTATGTGGATGTTTGACTTAATAAAGTCAATGAGTTTGGTAAGTGTGAAACTAGTTGAGTTCTATGTTTGACTCAAGTTAAGTTGTGCTTTCTTCCATGTTTGGAATGATTGGCTAGTAAAGGTAAACCATTTCGAGTATATCCTTGTTTGGGTTGTTATTTTAAGTTGGTGCATAGCCAAAAGTGTGCTATAAGTTCAAGTTTGAGTCGCATAATGCGAAATTTAGTTCCATTTGTTTATGGGAACTCTGGGGTGACATTCCGTCTTGATGTTAATTTCTATCGTCACTTATTTCATTTAAGTATCTAGCTCGTTGGTTTTTATGTTCACATTAGGACGAACTATTATAGTGGATAAGGGTGAGCCTTATTCCATTCAATGTGGCACTCCCTTTTATTTTTGTTCTTGTGTGTGTTATGGTGTTAGCCCCACCCACCTCCCGTACTTTGTCCATCTTTTGGCCTTGGTAATGTTTAGTGATTAACTACCTGATTCTTGAATTGCAAACTGATTGAGTTGTGTGATGGCATGTACGAATTATAGTTGGTGTGAATTGTTAATTGACAACCTTATAGGGAATGGTTTGGTTATGTCTTGGATATGCTAGTCTTGTTGACTAAGTGCTATGAATTGACTTGTTAGTGTATGATTGTGTGTTGAGGCTATAACAAGAGTTGAAACTCGAGTTATTAGCTCTCTTGATCATGCCTATAGACCTTGTTAACGTGAGTTTAAAGTAGTCTAGCGAGTCATGAGATGACTATCTACTGTAAGTTGCCGTGTTCTGTTGACTTTCATGGAGTATTCGTGGTGAAGTGGATAGCTAAAGGAAAAAGGAATTAGTCTAAGTGGGTCGGTTTCTCGTAGCATACCCGTGACTAGTCAAAGTCAGCTCATGACCTGTTAAGGGTCAACCGTTTGACAATGGAAAGTAATACTGTTTATTTGTCGGTGACAAGGAGTCGGTTTGAGAACATTATAGAACAACAGTAACTGTCATGTATCTAGTAAGGCTATGGAGTAGTGACATATGCAAGACATAATGTCAACTCGAGTCATGTAGATGGTGGGACGCGTAGTTCCCCGTTATGTGATTTGCTTAGTAGTGATTAAGGTCTAATAACACTAAAATGGTTAGCGAGTCTAATGTAGACTGGTTTGACGAAGAGAGTTTCTTCTCATTGAGTTTAATGTTAGGAGTATAATTTGAAGTTATCTAAGTCTTTGGTTAAGGTCATTGCAAAGTTCTTGATTGGTAGTCACTAACCTTAAATGACAAGCTACAAGTTCCACAGTTTCTTACACTTGTCTAATAAAATGACTGTAGTTGTGGAGTTATAGTTGTAGCATGTTAATTGGTTATGAACCTCGAGATAGCTTGGTTATAACTTATAACAAGCTCTCCTTTGTGTCGCCCTGGGGCGTAAGACGCCCACTTAAAGTTAAACAAATCGTCGTTAATGACCTAGAGGCCATTAGAAATGGTTTGATGCGCTCAAACTCAATTTACTTAGGTCTTGTCCGAAGAATCAGACTAAGTTATTAAAATGGTCAAAGTGTGTAATTGTTTAATTTGATTAAGTTTTAAGTGAGTAAGGGTTAAGTGTATCATGTCGCAAGTCTATGACTAGTTGTTTGAGTCGAACCTAATAAATTTAATAGAAACTAAGGAAGTATAGTGGACCATATCTATTTCATGAACCTTGAGAAGTGAGTTTAAGTTAACTATTGATTGCTATGTTTGGAGTGTTGAGTATCGGTAGGCAAGGGTCATACTCATACCACCATTATTGTTGATGGAGTCGTTAGTTTATGTGATTCGCATATCCATGCTTGACTTGAAATTTTGTTTCGTGAGACTATAGTGTGTGAACGGTTTATGATGTGTTATGAATGTGTGTTAGTTTTGAGTCATGGTTCTAAAAAGGAGTTTTGTATAAAGTAAGCTTTAGTTTCATGTAAATAGAGCATATCATTTTATGTAGTACCTTAGTAGCTCGATTTGGCCCTGTTTGGTCAACGAGTAAGTTACCCTACCAAAGGCTATGTGAAATTGTTCAATTTGTTTGTGTAGTGTGTGAAAGTGATTTAAACACATTTCAATTAAGGTTGTGGATTCGTCGTCGAATCGATCTAGAAATGGTTATTCTACAACGATTTGAGTGAATTTTGGAAAAGTTAAGAACACGTTTCTGAAAAAGTTTTGAAAGGGGGCAAGTCTCCCACGGATTGTGAGCCCTGAAGGTCTCTCAATGGAGCTTTCTACCGCTCTATGATGTGTTTTGAGTGTTACCAAGTAATAGGAGACTAGGTGTTTAGTAAAGAATATTTGAAATCGTGTTATGTGCTTTAAACTTGTCTGGATTTCGACCCAAGTAAAGTGAATAGTTGGATGGTCGGCCCCATGGTGGAGGTTTCAAGCCTCCGCACCCCCACTGTCATGACTATGAGTCAAACCAATGCCGTAGATTTTAAACTCCACATTTGTTGTCAGGGTTATGTTCGACCCTGTTAGGGTTTTATTTTAATACCGCAAGTGTACGGTGTCGTAGCACATACGGGTCGAACTCAGGGAGGTGCAAGATTAAACACTAGTTGACTCTAGACTATGAAATAGCTACACATTCCAAATATCCAGAAGAATCTATAAACTAATAACAAAATATGACAATTAAAACACTAAGATTAAGTATCACCACTAATATGAATTGATCAAAATATAACTCACATCCCAGTTATTCAATCATAGCTTAGGCGAGATTGACATTCCCTTATGACTCGGTAATAAAGCACGGTACGCGAACCGAAACTAAATACTCGGTCATTCCTCAATACCTAGAGCTCACTTTCGTGATAGCAAAAGGCCTAACTAACATGTATGTCTCCTATTTTCATGGCTTACACACATAATTAGAAGCATTAAGAACCAATGTCAAATAATTCCCAATTCTAGTTCTCACCTATTTTCATGGGAGAATTCAAATCAATAACAAGATTATCTAAATTAAGACCCAACTTTCGTTGATGAACTCAATTAATAAAATAACAATTTAACATCAAACAAATATTCCTAATCTCAACTCCAACTTTCGTTGATAATATAAATTAAGGCTAAATCAAGATGTAAAATTGACAATAAGAACAATCTCATCAAACCCTAAACATATAACTCAATAACATGGGAATTAGAGAAAAAACCATAAGATCAATCCATATTATGGCTCAACTCAATCTTAGATAAAAAGACTACTCACTAATCATGGCAAATAGAGCAATAATCATAATAGAAAACATGATTAAAATATAATAAAGAGAAGAGAGAAGAGAATAAGACTTATTGAATTGAAGATGAATATGAAAGCTTGAATCTTGAATCTCCAAAGTAGCAATAGAAACAAACTAGAGCACAAAACTAGAGAGAAAACTAGAGAAACAAAATAACGTGATATTGAAAAGTGAGTAATAGATAATAGATCTCCTAACCTAATTAGAAATCCTCTAATATATAGTTATAAGTCCTAATACTAGTAGGGAACCAAATTACAAGATAAGGAAGCCAAGTAAATCATTAAATGGCCGAAATTGTCAAAACCGCGTGCGCGTAAGAAGTTCCTGCCAGGCTGGGCCAACTTGCGAAGCCCATATCTCTCAGAATACAACTCGCCTTGGGCCGTACAACCTATCGTTGGAAAGCTCTTCAAGCCTACTTTCCAATGCCACTAGAATTAATCAATTATCATAATCGAGTCAAAAGTTATGGACAAAAGAGTAGGCATGGCTCAATTTCCACAATTCTTATATTAAATTCCAACTTTATTTTAGCTCCAAATTGCACTCAAAGATGTTCATAATAATCTTTATCAATGTAGCTTGCTTCCAATTGCTCCTATGTACTCAAACTTGTCCAACAATACTCCAATTATGTTATCAATACCTGAAATTCATCAAATAATACCAAAAACGCACAAGAGGAGTAATATTTCGCAGATTAAGTAATAGTATGCAATTATGAACTACAATGCATCTAAATGCTCCTAGAATGCAACCTAAATGCACCTAAAATGTATATAAAAATACGACACATCAAACTCCCCCAAGCTAAAACATTGCTTGTCCTCAAGCAATTAGACATAGACATTGGAAAAGAAAGACAACCTACAATATGGGACTACGATAGGGCAAAGCACACAATTTAGAACACGAGAGATGTAATTACTACACGAACCAAGCATCGAAACATTCTCAAGCAAAGCCGCATAGCACGTCATGTAATGCAATCAACTCTCCTAGCATACCACATACCATCTCCCCCAAACTAGACTTAACCAAACCTGAGAGACCTCACTTTAGTCATGTGCAATCAATGTCATTCAACCTAAACCATGTCGACTCAAATTAAACATTTACTCTTTAACTTTGACTATCGACTCACTTTCCACTCGAAATTACAATGCAAAAAGATCACGAGGACTTTCAAGGGTTGTAATGGGGCTGAGGTTATGGGTAGGAAATGTATTTGAAAATGTGGTGCTAAAAGCCAACTAGTGGAGAAAACAACACTTAACATCTATGGCCATTAGATGCAAACGTCACAAAAACTTCTACTAGAAGTTCAACAACACATTACCATTAAATCAAGAGAGTACCCATCTTTATCAACTCCAACAAATTTCATTCAACTTTTATTCAATTTTTTTCATCATTTTTTTTCAAAATTATTTTTCACAACTTCTTCATCATTCTTTTCATTTTATACTTCCACACTATTTCAAGCAACTTCCTTCACATCTTTTCTTCCAATAATCACCGCAAAACCACAAATACAAGTTCAAAACATAAACTTTTAATGCTACTCCACTTAGCAAGGCTTGGGTAGAGAAATCATAAAAGGCTAGAGGCTTGTAATGTAGATTGATTTAGAACAAAGTCAAGAAAGGCTCAGCGGGGCTAGAGAAAGGATAATATATATGAAAAGAAAATATATCTGAAAGCTCATAACAATGAAAAGAACGCCTCAATCATATCCAAATGCTTATAAAGTCTAGTGTCAAAGAGTACCAAGTCAAAGTCAAGATCCATGCAACAATAAGGAACTAATCACACATGAAAGAACATAACTGACACAGATACGTCAGTTTATAGGCACAAAAGCTCACTTGGGTAAAGATGTCTAAACAGTAAGGTTAAATCAAGCCAGAGAGAGATCAACCAATCTTACCACAAGCAATCAATCGCAATACAATTATGCTATGAAGAATCATGAATGAGATGGATTACGCTTAAGACCGTAGTAAGGATATCAACAAGGTTCTCAAATAGTGCTAGCAATAGTCCCATAGATGCAACTAAGATGAGATGAAATCTAATATGCTGATGCAACTAAGAAAGCAGTACAATTTTTTTGGTTACACGTAAACTCCCACTCCTAGTAAGCAGTACAAACCGTGCAACAGCCTAAGAAAGCAATAAAAACTACACTAGAAAGCAATAAATGATAGAATATTCCTCCCCCAAGCTAAAAATTTGCAGTGTCCTCACTGCAACAAGCAAGATCAGAGAAGGAACCGGAAGCGACCCAATAATCACCGAATCATCAAGCACTCCCACAAACACCACAATCCACCAATATTGCCACACGCAATTCCCAACAATGAAAGAATTGAATCAATTAAGGTTGTATAAAAATCCAACAAGTATAGCTACACAAACAAAAATCCAACCAAAAATTGAAAGGAACATCAAGAGTATCGACGAGATAGAATAAAGAGGCTTACTACCCAATTTAATGGGAAAAAGAGTCGAATAAGCTCAAAATTTATATCGCAATGCTTCTTGAGAACCAACTTGAAACAATTTGTAGTCGACTTGCGCGGATCCTGCAACAAACATCAATTAGAAAAAGGGAAAAAAAAGAAAAGAAATTAGGTATTGAAGAGAAAAAGTAATAAGAAAAAGAAAAGGGAGTAAAAAAAAAGGAGAAAAGAAAAAGAAAGGAAAAGAGAGATTAGAAATCAGATTAATACAAAATTAAAAAGGACATAAATGAAAAAGTAGGAAATAAGATGAAAAAGGAAAAAGGAAAAAAAAAATAGAAGAAACGAGAACAGAGAGGAAGCGGGAGAAGCAAGGCTGGGAGATGTCGGGTGTTAGGGTAGCTGGGGTTATTGTGGGTGGTCGGAGGCGAACTGGGCACGGCTGAAGAGACCACGAGTGAGGCTTTCGGGTACAGCAGTGCAGGTGTGGCGGTGAAACGGTGGTGGTCTGCGACTGGTTCTGAACAGGAGTGAGAGGGAGGCTTCGCTGGTGACTGGGCGGTAGTGGGGTGGTGCGCCGGCGTGGTGGTAGTGGTATGGTGACGCGCAGGGATGCGGTGATGATGCTGCAGGTGGGAGGTGAGGTCGCTGCGTCGCACAAGATGATGCCATGATGGTGATGACGTAGTGATGATGATGATGATGGTGTTTGAATCTTTCATCTCAAAAACCGCGGGTCGCGGTATTTGCCGCGAGTCGCGGTATTTGCCGCGAGTCGCGGTATTTGCAGCTAGTCGCGGTATTTGCCGCGAGTCGCGGTATTTGCCACGAGTCGCGGTATGCTCTCGGCATTTGTCCGCGAGCTGGACCGCGACTCGTCTTTTTGAATATCGTCTTCCAGCCTCTTTTCTATGAACCTACAAACACACCAAAAACAAAACACAAAGACATCAATGTAACTAAAATCACACAAAAAGGAAAAATCAAAGAAAATGGAAAAAATTGGGTGTAGACTCGGGTTGCCTCCCGAAAAGCGCAAATTTATAAAGGTCCTGCACGACCATGTAAAATCAGTAGACTAATGCAGAACACTTCAACGCTCTAAGAAGCTTATCATATGTCCCTGCAAACATCTCAAAGCATGTTATATAAGAGTGAAAAGGAAAGAGGAAAAACACTAGTCCTAAAAATCTATTAAACCTAGAAAAAGAAAAATCAAAGGAGAAGTGATTTTTACAAGAGTAAGAAAAGGAAAAAATGTTAGTCATTTTACAAGACTCAAAAGGAGAGAAAAACACTAACTGTACGTCAATTATATGGTCATAAGAGTCATTCGTATTGGGAGAAATAGAGAACGATGGGGGGTATAAAATAGGGGAAGAAGGAATAAGGTCAAGTTTTCGAGAGAAAGGAACATGAGACTCAAAAACAATTGGTGGAATCGACAAAGACTCATGAATAGCTTCACTCTCATCTATAGACTTCTCCAATGAAGGATTTTCAACCAAGGGTTGTTCCTCACTTCAAAACATCCTTCACATCAATCTTCCCAGTAATTTGATAATCATCCCCATAATTTTCAAGTTCATTCCAACCCTCGTCATCATCATCATAAATATATGGGTGGAAACTATAACTCCGAGCAGATTGACAATCATATTGGGGAGAGGGGTCAAAATCATTTATTAATGTCACATCACATAAAGAAATATCATGAAAAGTAGAGTGACAATTAGAACTATATGGAGGTGTTGTAATGTAGCTTTGAGGTGAAAGAGTGGAGGAATTTTCCTGGGCTAGTCTAGCAGATAATGACATATCCCACTCATAATTATTCTTAGCCAACCACTCGATTAGATCCCAACAATAACCAGGTGATTGGGATAGAAATTGTCCATTAGACATAGACTCAAACACCGCTCTACTTTCTTCATTTAAACCCTCATAAACCACTTGACACATATCCCATTGTTCATATTCGTGATTAGGACCAATAAAGTCTCCAAGCCTACGATAGTATTTCCAAAACAATTCATTCTCATATTGAGGAAAATAGAAAACTGCTCTAGAATTACTAGCATGTATATGGGGATCACAACACAAATCAGGTAATTGATTGGAACTCATGCAAAAATTGGAAGTATATTGACACGATGTATCAAAGAGAGAAACATGAGAATCCAAATAATTATAACCATTGGCCCTATCAATAGAATCGTCCCCATTATAGTGATAATATGACTCCATGAATAGTGAAAAAGAAGATATTTACAAAAGTAGAAAAAAGAGTTATTTACAAAAGAAAAATAAAAATATACACAATGTAGTCTATTAAATCTATAATTAGACTAATTCTAATCCGTTACCTCCCCGGCAACGGCGCCAAAAACTTGTTAGGGTTTTATTTTAATACCGCAAGTGTACGGTGTCGTAGCACATACGGGTCGAACTCAATGAGGTGCAAGATTAAACACTAGTTGACTCTAGACTATGAAATAGCTACACATTCCAAATATCCAGAAGAATCTATAAACTAATAACAAAATATGACAATTAAAACACTAAGATTAAGTATCACCACTAATATGAATTGATCAAAATATAACTCACATCCCAGTTATTCAATCATAGCTTAGGCGAGATTGACATTCCCTTATGACTCAGTAATAAAGCACAGCTGATGTAATACCCCGAATTTTTATCTCATTTTATTATTTACTAATTACGCTTATTAGCTTAATTGCATTCTAAATTTTTCAAAATGACCATGGCCAAGTTATTTTCTACAATAAATATATTTTAGATTTCGTGTACAATTAATTGAATAGTATTTGCCCAAATGAGAAACCAAATTTCTCTCCTTCCTCGTGTCCCTCGTGGGAGACCCCAACTCCCCATTTATTTTTCTTTCTCTTCCCGGTGGAAAAACCCCAAAGACCCTATTTCTCTCCTTCCCCGTGAGAAAGCCCCAAAACCCCAAATCTTCTCTCTCCTCCTTCCTCCTTTTTCTCTCTCGTCCTCCCTCCTCTTGCGCTGCTGTTGTTGCTGCGGTGTGGTTGTTGACTCGCGTCGGAGTTGTTGTGGTGGTGTTGTAGTTGTTGTTGTGCTGTTGTTGATGGTGTTGTTGCTTGTTGTTGCTGCTGCTCGTCGTTGTTGTTGGGTTGTGTTGCTACTGCTGTCTTCCTTCCTCCCTCCTCGAGCCGCCGCCGTTGCTTTGCGTGCTTTGTGTTCTTTGCTGCCGCCGTGGCCTTTGGTTTGGCCACCGCGAGTTGGAGCTCGCCGGTGCTCAGTTGCCTCGTCGGAGCTCCAAGCTCCCCTGTCGTGTGTCATCCCTGCTCAGTAGAGCAGAGGTACTACACCCCTCTCTTCCCCTCCTCCTGTTTCCCTCAAATTAAAAGTCATTTTTAATTTGAAATCTGAATCTGAAATACTATTGATACTTTGATGAATTATGAATTTCTGATTTTGAATTCTGACAATTGGTTATTTATTGTTGATACTTTGAATTCATGAGTTATTGTTGATGATGTTGAATTGGTTGATGATCATGAATTAAAATCACAAATTAAACGGTTGTGTTGGAAGATGAACTAAGTATGGTGTTTTATTGGTTAGTCGGTTAGTCGGCTAGTTGGTTGAAATCAGATCTTTGGAGTAGATTGAGTTAATTGATAATCATAGTTGTTATTTTTATTGATTTTGGAAAAGAATTCTAAAATGATTTTATAAGTTAGTTTAAATAAATTACAAGATCAATGAAATTAGATGTGGGTTACATGTCTAAATGCATAACTATATTGAATCTGAAACTCATAAGAAGGATATGATACGAACGTCATATATAAACCTTAAACTAGTGTACATTTAACGAACTTTAGATCTCCAAGTTAAAGTTAAGTCACGTTAGATAACCTCTAACAGGAGACCTATGCTTATTGTGGTTAATCTTTCATTGAGTTTAAAGTGGTTTAACAATATACACGAAGAATGGCTTATCATTAACGAACTAGTATGTCTTATATTTATTGAAATGATCTGAAAATAAGTAAAAATGACTTATGTGTATTTGAATTGTGAGAGGTGAATTATATACTAAGAAATGATATATGTTCATGTATTCTTAATATGTTAAAGTATACCTTTTAACTCTGAAACTATCTGAAAGTATGAATGACTATTAAACGATTTGAGATACGAAAATACTGCTATGTTTCTGCTATGCTTCTGATATGTTTCTGTTGTTATTCTTAAAAGTACTTTAAGTTATGAGACATGCTTATGATTACTTTCCATGATTAATGATATGTTTTGCATATGGATTGCGTGAAATGAAATGTTTTATGATGATTATGATGATACGATGCTACGAAATGATTATGATTCTGAAGTGATAAATGAACTCAAGTGATGGTTGTATTTATGAAATGAGTTAATGCAACCACTATGAATGGATTGAGATTATGATGGATGAAATATGTTCACACTGGATTGAACAATGATAACGTAATTGTATACGTGATTTATGTGATGACGTGAATTAAAAGATGTTAGTCACGTAAAGTGAAATATCGGAGGGAAATGATGAACGAGGTTGCCCCGTATGAGTGGTTCAATGCCCCCTACAGGTTCTCTCGGTTACTATGCTGATTATTCATTCTTGTCTTCCTTCTATCTTGTTGTGATCCAAGTAGAAGGGGTGTGCACACTAGGGACTCTGTTATTATGGCCATTGTGTTATCCGTAGGTGGTTACAGGGGATTGACCCCGGCCTACAATGTTGAAGTAAGTGGTTACAGGGGATTGACCCCGGCCTACTGGCGTTCTCTTTCCTCTCCTTAAATAACTGAATTAATTAAGATTAATTATGTAATTAATCATTGTATATATATATCTACATGTGAACGTATGGATTATGTGAATATTGCTATGCTGTTGTGATATGGTTATGAATGATGTGAACATGTATTGATTACGTGAGAATCGTAGACACCAAAGCATGTTTTAAGAATGTTTTATGGGTTAGTACTCAGCGTTGTGCTGATGTGTATGTCAATGTTTTGTTTTGTCACTACCGTGGCTCGTCACTTGGTGGGTGGCGAAGTGTTACAATAGTGTCGGGTTGAAGTTACGGAGCATCTCTTCCAAGATAGAAGCGGTTAAGTACTACGATCTCAGCTATGAATGTTTTATGTTTTCTTTGAGGCGAGGATGTTCCATTTTGTAATAGTTAGATAATTAATTGATTTAGTTTCATTTCTAGTTTCTGGTTGAGCAATAGTGCTCCTGATTTTCTTTAGCTGGTACTCCGCGAAAGCGTTGAGTTTTGGGATTTGGTATATATATTTTATTTGTAACAGGTTTTTCAAACATTTTCCAATTTTGGGTTGTCCAATTTACAAAGGAAACTCTGCCGAAATTTTCAGAAAAGATTAATCTATTATTAAATTGTTTTTTTTTTTAAAAGTGTCAAATCAAAGTATTGTCCATGTAAGTAGGTGAATAATGTAGCCTTGCATTTATTTCCAAGGAGATAAGTGCGGCGGTAACACGCCCGTTGAGTCGAACCTTCGTGGATTTTCCCACATCTCGAGTTTATTAAATGAAAAAGGGTTCGGCTTGGCGGGGGTGTTACAGCTGCGAATCGAAACTAAATACTCGGTCATTCCTCAATACCTAGAGCTCACTTTCGTGATAGCAAAAGGCCTAACTAACATGTATGTCTCCTATTTTCATGGCTTACACACATAATTAGAAGCATTAAGAACCAATGTCAAATACTTCCCAATTCTAGTTCTCACCTATTTTCATGGGAGAATTCAGATCAATAACAAGATTATCTAGATTAAGACCCAACTTTCGTTGATGAACTCAATTAATAAAATAACAATTTAACATCAAACAAATATTCCTAATCTCAACTCCAACTTTCGTTGATAATATAAATTAGGGTTAAATCAAGATGTAAAATTGACAATAAGAACAATCTCATCAAACCCTAAACATATAACTCAATAACATGGGAATTAGAGAAAAAACCATAAGATCAATCCATATTATGGCTCAACTCAATCTTAGATAAAAAGACTACTCACTAATCATGGCAAATAGAGCAATAATCATAATAGAAAACATGATTAAAATATAATAAAGAGAAGAGAGAAGAGAATAAGACTTATTGAATTGAAGATGAATATGAAAGCTTGAATCTTGAATCTCCAAAGTAGCAATAGAAACAAACTAGAGCACAAAACTAGAGAGAAAACTAGAGAAACAAAATAACGTGATATTGAAAAGTGAGTAATAGATAATAGATCTCCTAACCTAATTAGAAATCCTCTAATATATAGTTATAAGTCCTAATACTAGTAGGGAACCAAATTACAAGATAAGGAAGCCAAGTAAATCATTAAATGGCCGAAATTGTCAAAACCGCGTGCGCGTAAGAAGTTCCTGGCAGACTGGGCCAACTTGCGAAGCCCATATCTCTCAGAATACAACTCGCCTTGGGCCATACAACCTATCGTTGGAAAGCTCTTCAAGCCTACTTTCCAATGCCACTAGAATTAATCAATTATCATAATCGAGTCAAAAGTTATGGACAAAAGAGTAGGCATGGCTCAATTTCCACAATTCTTATATTAAATTCCAACTTTATTTTAGCTCCAAATTGCACTCAAAGATGTTCATAATGATCCTTATCAATGTAGCTTGCTTCCAATTGCTCCTAAGTACTCAAACTTGTCCAACAATACTCCAATTATGTTATCAATACCTGAAACTCATCAAATAATACCAAAAACGCACAAGAGGAGTAATATTTCGCAGATTAAGTAATAGTATGCAATTATGAACTACAATGCATCTAAATGCTCCTAGAATGCAACCTAAATGCACCTAAAATGTATATAAAAATACGACACATCAGACCCCATTGTCAGAGGTTTCAAGCCTCAACACCCTAGTATCGAAAATATATGCCTTATTATTTGGATTGATTGGATCCCCGTCAATAAATTGTTTAAAAGCGATAGAGCTTAGCATGTTGTTACTTCGTGTCTAGAAGACTGTTGTGACAGTAAGAATGATTTAGCATAGTTTTTGCAAAACAAGAGTTCTATAAAAGGGTCATTTATTATTGGATTTCCAATAAAGAATCGTTTTGAAAGAAAGAAAATTGGTTGTGTCCATATCCACGTGTAAGGTTATTTAAGTACTCTTTGGATGTAAATGCTTAGTGTGCTTTGATGTGATTGTCGTGGTGTCATTGATTACGTAAGAGTCATAAATTCCAAAACACGTGCTATGAATGTTTATGGGTTAGGACTCAGCCCAATGTCGATGCGACCGTCAAAGTATTTTGTTTTGCCATTTGTGGGATGCCTTGGTGATTGTGAGTGTTATGATAATCTCAAGTTGAAGTTCTAGACGTTGAGTTGTGAATTATTTTACGTTTTTTTAGGCGAGTATGCCCAACCATGTAATGGTGAGTTCATATTATATGAGTCTTTACTTCTATTTTTAGAAGAGAAATAATACTCTCAGTTCGGGTTAGTTGTTGCTCCGCGAAGGCGTTGAGTACTGGATGTGGAAATACTTTTATATCTTGTGATTGTAACAGGTTTAGAACACCTTTTCTCATTTCGAGTTGTCCATTTTACAAAGGAAACTCCGCCGGATTTTCGAGAAAATTTTATGTTATTATTTAAAGCACTTGTGAACCATAGTGTAGTTATGAATTGAATTCCACAATCTACGACATAGTCCAACGAGTGTGACGATAGTGGTTCGGTTTAGCTCGACTCAGATTCTTTCCCGTCGTGTTTAAGCCTTAGTAAGGGAGTTGATTCCCAAGTTTATCAGTCCATATGTGATCCTTGAAAGGATAGTTGATTGTGTTTGTAATGTATTCCATGTTTCTTAGTTACGACATCGTATTAGTAACTCTTCACATGGTGATAGTTGGAGTTCTAGTTGAGACTCTAGACTAATAGATACATAAGACCCGTAGGGTTGAGAAATGGATAGTAAAGGTTTTGTGGTCAAAGCACAACACCGAGGAACTACTCGTAAGACCGAGGATGTCATGTGTCTTATGTGTCCCCATCTCTTGTTCATGTTATTGTTAGTTACGAGGGCGTAACTTCCTTTTTAGGGGGGTAGATTTCGTGCCAATTGTGTGTTTGGTGCTAAAAATTGTTATGATTTCATATGTGATGTATATCTTAATGTCTAAAGTATACATAATTCGTGTATGATTAGAAGTTTTATGGTAAAGTTTTATGGTAAACCTTGTAATATGTTGCATGTTTTACTTCTTATAGTATGAACATTTTTGTTGATTGGTTGTATGTCTACAAGGGTGATCAAATGAATTAATCTATGAGGTGCTGGTTCTACTTGTTATGGTATGAATATATTACTTGGAATGATTGTTTGGTTATAAAGGTGATCAATTGAATATCTATGAGAAAGTGAATTAGTTGCCGGAGATGTTCTCCGAAATGATTTGGTTGTTGGAGATGTTATCCAGAGTGATAGTAGTTGACTAACCTATAGAGTTAATGAGCTCTTTTCCTAAACAAGAGCATAAGTTTGATCATTTGAGTAACACATTAAGTTTCGGGATGAAACTTATTTTAAGGGGGGTAGATTGTAACACCCCGTATTTTTTATACTTGTTTAGTCATTATTTATATTATTTTAGTTTATAAAAATAATTTAAAATATTATATTATTAAATATATTTTGTTTCTCACTTATTGACTTTACCTTAGAAGTGGTTAAAAAAACTGATTCTTAGATTTCCTAGGTTAAATACCAATTAAGTCACCTAGCTAACCTTATTATAAAGATAGAGATAGAAAAAGAAAACAAAAAGAAAACAAAAGGAAAAGTTAGAACTTTAGGAGCAGTAGTACTGCTTCCTTCACGCCATTTTCTTTTTCCTTCCCTATTTTCTACCTTCTTCAACTTGTTGCCTCCATGACTATTAAAATTGCAAACTCCTTCATCAACCATCACCACACCGAGATCTTCACTCATTCATCTTCAACACCTCTCAGTTTTGTGGGTTTATTGAAGGAAGATAGTTGTTCTTGGGCTTGCGATTTCGAGTCGAAAATCGAACCAAGGAGCGGTTTTTGGGATCCTTTTTATAGAGTAATTTCACCCTCATTAATTCACCTTAATCAAGTAAGTTATAATCCTAAATCTAATTCATATTTGGCTGATTTTTTTCGAATTTGGGGATTTCGTTATAATAGGGTTCTTGAGTAAATTAAATTGGGGGAAATTTATGTTATACCAAATTTGTATAATTGATTCATGCTTGATGTTGAATTGTATCTAAGTATCATGTTTTCGACTTTGGCTTGTACAATTATTTTTAAGTTGGATTGATGGTAGTTGACTAGTTTGAAGTATTAGTCCAATATTGTTTGGCGACATAGGAGCTAATGACGCATTGAAGTCGAGCGTGATACTACATACTCACGTCATCATCATATAAGTTCAAAAGATAAATGAAAGGAACACAAACATAAATGTCCTTAGTAGCATAAAACACGGATTAATCCTATCATCAATTTTCCAGTCTCATTTGCAATATACTGTGAAATGGCATCATAGCATACTATATATATATATATAAAGAAAAGAAAAAAAAGGGTGAAGGCATTAAGCAGAGTATTAAAGAGAGCACATCATGACCAAATACCTTAATTAATGATTGTTAGAAATATTTAATTTCCCAAGTGGTTGTTATATGTATTGTAGTTGTTAGTGGTTGTCAGGTTGTCTTCGTAGTATTCTAATTTTTTGTTAAGGTCATAGTTCTAGTTAGTTGTAGTTGTTGCCGAAATGGATGTGGTATAGTTGTAAGTTTTAACTAAGCTATGCCATTTTATAAGTGAATCATGTGAAATATAGTCAAGTGAAGTATAGTCAAGTGACTTATACTATATTATTATATTGTAGATTGCGGGTTCGTAGATGAACCTTTTTGACTTGAGATTGAGATTTGTTGACTGTTATTGCTGATAAGGTAAGATTTCTTACTATGCTTGTTCAGATGAGTTCAGAAATTGTTTTATATTGTTTTGGAAACTTAATTTTAAGAATGAGATCGTTTTTATGACGTTTATACATTGAGATTTAAATTGTTCTCGATATTTATATCGAAAGAGTTTATGAGATTATTTATGAGATTTATATTAAAAGGAGGAAGTTCCTCAATGTTACCAAGTTTAATGAAAATGTGGGGTTGCCGGTAAGCGGTATTCCTCGAGTATGGAAGTATGTTGAGTTAACAGTGTCTCAATAATTAATTTAGTAGTTGGGAGTATATTGATCAATACTCTTGCCATTCGTCTTCCTTCTTGATACGTTATCAAGTTAGGGGTATGCATACTAGGGACTTTGGTGTTTACCTTATCTAGTGAGTCTAGCTAGCTCATTGGATTTTTATTACTTCCTACTTGTAGACACCAAATTTTGAACCCCTTTTTCGGATAAATAAAGATTTTGAAAAGAAATAAAAATAACGAAAATCGTCATGCGTCGTGGAGCACGCGCCCCGTCAAATGCATGTTTCGTTCCGGAGCGCGAGTTTCATTCCGTCGTACGGTTTTCCTTTTTTGCTTATTAGTCATGCGGTTTCGGCTTAGAAATATAATTTCTGTGAGTCGTAGTCAATAACTACAACGACCGTTTTAATAAAATGATTCGTAGTATAATCATGCTCGTCTTTATTAATTTGACGAGTTTTCGTTAATTGTCTTAAGTTAGTCTTTCGGAAAAACGAAAAACGAGTCGCGATTAGGCGTCGGGATTTTAGTCGTATCTCAAAACCGGCATTAAATCAGTTTTCTTGATGGTCATGTCATTGTTCATTGAATAAAGAATAAGAATATATTCTTTATCCACTAATCACATCATTTATCCATTTATTAAGGAATAAGAATCATGAAAAGGAGTGAGAATAAGAATCAACTCCCATGTGTAAGAAGGCAAGAATCCGGATTTTTTCCGGAAGAATCGAGTGTGCGCCAAGCACACGACCATGCGCTAGACGCATGATCGGCCTGCGCCAGACGCAGAGCCTTGCGCCTAGCGCACGGTGTTGTGCCTAGCGCAGGCTCCTGCGTTTGGCGTAGCGTTCTGATCAGCCTTGTTTTGCACGTTTTTCGATATATTTTTTTACGTATTAGGGTGTATTTAGGGAAGAATATTTTCTGAAAATCTGATTTTGCTTCATTGATGAGAAAATCCAAAAAGGATAAGAATATTTGTGTTTCCAAAGAGATTTGATGATGTCATTAGGGTGAGGTCATTAGAGTGATGTCATTAGGGTGATTAAGGATTAGAAAAATTAGATTTTTTGGGTTAAAAATCTGATTTTCTACTTCTTTGAAACCCTAGTTCCTTTCCCTCATTTCTCTATAAATACCCTCCTTTTTTTACTTCAAAACCAAGTTGAAAAAAACTCAACTTAATTTCACTATTTCTCTCCATACTCCTCTCATCTTCTCTACTACTTCCTTCCTCTAAGAAATTTCATTCAAGAAAAAAAAGTAAAAGTTAGGAAAATAATTAGTAAGTAAAGAAGTTCATCAAAAGGAAAAAACACAAAAAAGAGTTTAAGTTAGTAATTAAGTGAATTTAGAAACTCACTTAGAAATTAAGAAAATCACAAAAAAAAGGTAGAATAATTTGCAAAAAAGGAAGTGCATCATTGAGCTAGCAAGGTAAAGTTGAAACTCTTGTTATTTTTTATTATCCTCTTAATCATCTACTAACTTTCTCCTTGTTTCTTGTTATCATTTTTTTAATTTTTGGAGTGATTTGGGTATGAGGAAGTCCTAATAGGTTCCCAACCTTAAATCACCCCACCTAGAATAGTCAACTCTAATGGGGTGACTCTTAGAAAACAATGTGATTATGTGATTTTCCTTAATCAAGTTGTTATTCATTACCAAAAAAATGTTTTCATAAAAAAAATTCAAGACAAATTGTCCATAAACATCTCCATAAAAAGAAAATGTGATGCTGTCATTATAATCAGTTTTAATTTCGTACTTCATTTTATTTTTTCGTTTGTATTATCAGAAATACTTTGTAGGATTTAATATTTTTCCTATTAAGTGCAAGATGTTTCCGGCAACTAGGCTTTGGAATTTCTAAAAAACGAATTTTGTACAAATAATTAAAAATCATACAACTTTGTTGTGCAAAACTAATTGTTTCCAGTACCACCTAAGCTTGTTATGTCAATAAAGTTTAAAAATAAAATCATTTAGATAAAACTAAAAACATCAAGTTTGAATAAAACATCAGTAGCTTTTCAAAAATATAAAAATCATGTTCATATCACTAGTAGAATAATTGCTTATTGCTGCGGTCATTAAGTGGCCTATTGCGGCTGTTTTGGCCGCGCAGCAATAGGTAATTAACCTATTGCTGTTGTTTTTGACCGCAGCAATAAGCCAAGATATTACTGCGGTTTCTGGCCAAAACCGCAGCAATATGTATTTTTTTATATTAAAAAACGTACACCTATTGCTGCGGTTCCTGGCCAAAACCGCAGCAATATGTGCAGGTACAAATAAATTTTTTTTTTAATAATTTGTCATCAAATTTGAGAGATAAAAATATAGAAAGAACATAAGACACTAAATACTGCAAGTAGAGAGATAATCTTTAGATGTATGTATACCAAAAAATTATACAACACATAAAAAATAAATACAAAAAAAATATATAAAAAACCAAAAATCAATAACATCATATTAATTCTAAAATTATAAAATTAAAATATATCGGAAAAGAAATACATCAACATAAAATTCCGGCGAGAATAGTGTGAAGCACCGACTCTTGTTTTCCGGTGAACGTCGTAATTTCCGGCGCCGGCGAATTGACTGGTTTCTCTCTCCTCTCTGACACCTCCATATCCAAATTTTTATGTTAGGACAAAAAAGGTGAAGACTTTTGTGAATTGGAAAGATAGATGCGGAATCATGAATGAATTGGGGTGTCCGTGAACTCATATTATCCAATTAACTGAATTACATAAATCAAATAACATACGTAAAGCAATTAATGCTATGATAATCAAGCATCCAACTCGAATCGCATATCGTGCGAGCACTTGAATCGATGCGAATACAAGCGCAAAAGCAACGAACCAGATCTGAAAATACAATTGCGGAAAAAATGAATTGAAAAAGAGGAGAGAGAAAGAGAAAATACCTTGATATCGAAATCAGCGCCGCCGGTGGCAAGTAGACCAGAAATGTTCGCCGGTTGCGGTTTTCTTGTGGAGCAACGACGAAGATGATGAAGATGAAGAACCGATTCGAAGTGGTCGCGACGGGACTCGCCAACACCATCGAGCGAAGAAGGACGGGAGCCACGAGCGACGAAGGACGGGAGCCACGAGCGACGAAGGACTGCGAGCCACTAGCGACGAAGGACGGCGAGCCACGAGCGACGAACCGCAGCGACGAAGAGGGAAGTCCGGCGAAGTCCGTTGATAAGTCCGGCGAAGTCCCATTAGACTTCAGCGAATGAGAGAGGAGAGAGAGAGGAGAGTGAGGAGAGAGAGAGAGAATAGTAAAACGGCTGATGAGTGTTAAAAGGAAAGAGGAACAAAACCCTAATTGGGCCGCACAATTTATTTTTTTACTTAAAACAGCCTATTGCTACAGTTTTTAGTAGGAACCGCAGCAATAGGTTCAAATTTTAATATAAAAAAAAGTAATATTTTAATATCTGGCGCAGACATATTGCTGCGGTTTCTGGTAAGAACCGCATCAATATATTAAAATATTATTATTTTAATATATTGCTGCGGTTCTTGCCACAAACCGCAGCAATATGTCTGGTCAAAAAGTCAATTTTTTTTCAAAAATTTTCCGTTGAAACCATATTGCTGCGGTTTTTGGCCGAAACCGCAGCAATATGTTTATTTTATATTTTACTTTTTCTTTCTACGTGATATATTGCTGCGTATGGGTAAAACCGCAGCAATACCACCGCAGCAATAAGCAATTATTCTACTAGTGTATGAATTTTATACAATTTTATCTCATTTTTACAAAATCGTTCATGTAAATCACTAAATTCCATAAAACTGATTTTCTCTTCAGTTAAAAAAACAAACAAAAAATGGTCTTAAAAATGTCCAAAATTCACTTAAAAATAAGTTCAATAAGTTAGGTTTCAAAGAACAAATTGGATAAATTTTGACCAGTTTGAGTGTAAAATTCAACATAATTCAAGATGTCACTAAAAGCTTGTGAAATTTTGACACAACATAAAAAACTCACTGACCTATCCATAGATGTATCACATGCTCAATTTAACGCTTTATACATAAATTTTTGAATTTTACAAGTCAGTACAATAACAAAAGTACAATCTGGAAAATGAAATAAAGTGATTAACTCCACTTTAAAAAAAAATTGTTTTCTTGATACGAAAATGTTAATTAAAAATCATGAAATTTTAAGTTTCTCTTAAAATGGTTCATTTTCATTATGTAAATAAAAATCAATAAAAATTGTCATAAAAAATCAAAATCAAAGAGGTTAATTAATCTCTAATTTTCACAAGTTTACAAATAAACATGAATTTCAAAGCCCATTCAAGGAGATGAAGATCAAGGAGCCTCATGGTGAAGATCAAGATTGAAAATTTTGTATAGATCATAGAGTTTGTACATTTTGTTGTAATAATAATTCTTTGTAAATAGTTATTACATAAAAAAACATAGAGATATTTATGCATAATTCTCATAAATAAATCCACAACATTTTTTAAATAACATGAGCAACCAATGTTACAAACTTTGCATGGTGGGCCAATATATCATAGTATATGAATTAAATGACCCAATCTCAATTAAGAGGAACAATTGCAAATCTAACTAAGTTAAATTGTATGATGATCCATCTTACATTTTAAAAATGTGTTCTCCATATTCAAATGGATTAATCATATAATTTGACATAATTAGATTGGTAATTATGATCTCCGAATTGATTTTAGGGCGTTTCACGTGTCTCGCTTTAAATGGCCAAATTCCAATTAGCCAAACACAATCTCCAAATTCGGTCTCAAATTGATCATTTTTCTCTAAATGACTTAATAATCTTCAATTGAGATTATTTCTCAAAAGCCTTCAATTAGGAAGCAAACCTCTTCTTCTAAGACCTATTAAAAATCATAAGCGTGATCACTTATTAAGGTGGTTATTTCAATCCTCGATTAATCGCTAATTAGAGCGGTTAACTCAAACTTTTCATTTAATCGCTAATTAGAGTGATTATCTTAAACCTTCATTTTAATCGTTTATTAAGGTGATTAATTTAACCTTTCATATTTAATCACTAATTAGAGTGATTATCTTAAACCTTAATAATCGTTAATTAGGGCGATTATTTTTCTCGTTAAATCACTAATTAGAGTGATTAGCTTAAACCTTGAATAAGGGTGATTACTTCTTTCCTTCCTTATTAATCACTAATTAAGGTGGTTATCTTAATCCTTCATATTTGATCACTAATTAAAGTGATTATCTTAATCTCATTTCAATCACTAATTGGAGTGATTACCTTATTCCTAATAGATTTGTTTAATTCTAAAGGTGAGGTATTCATAATCTATTCTTTCATTTTCTTCCCCAATGGAATTGGCCATTTAGGTGAGACATAAGATCGAACTACGATGGTTTTGATCCATGAGTGGATTCCAATCCCACAATGATTGGTACGTAGTGCAACTTCAGTGCTCAAACCTACCATGTACAAATGATATATTAGTCCTAAATAAAAATGGTTGATGTGTATATGTGCAAACTATGTGATTTTCTTTCTTTTTAATAGCCATGATTACTTTAAAATGGAAAGTAATGCATTTAGTAAGAGCCTGTTCTGTAGAACGGAAGAGGAGACGAGTTCCAGACGTTCGCACCTCTTAACCTAAACCCCGAACCCTATCTCATGGTATGAAAGACCAATTTTCAAAAAAGCATTATCCATATGAAGTCATCATCGTTTTAAATGATTTTTCTTGAAATTGATTTTAAAAAGATTTATTAAATAAATATGTCCCTATTCAGATATTAATAGGGTGGCGAATTCCAAGTTTTCTAAAACTCATAGTCCAATGAGAGACTTTCGTGGAATTCATACCGTTAATTAAGACAGTCAAAAATCGGATACCACAGGCTGGCGACTTCACTGGGGACTATACTTCCACTTGAAGTATATGAGGTTTAAAACTGAACAATGCGTTATTTTCCATATGTATATATAATAAAGAAAGGTTAATCATGGCTACTCACAATTTAATTTTTGTATATAGCATGCTTATGTGAAACTTACGTGTGTTTTGTAGTTTATCGATCCATACACGTGCACTCTTTTTAACCATTTTCTTATTAGGTATGATACCTCTGTCTATTGGCAAGGGTCAAAATTTTAGAATGACAAATTAATGAATTAAGGGCGTAAAACCTGCATCCGCGAGCTATTGCGACCGGCTCTGTCATGAGCGTCCGCCCTCGATGGACACAATGGAAGTGACCCGAGGCCACTTTAACGTAATCTCTCTCTAAGGCCTTGTTCTTTTGGACTTATTTTCAGCAAAAAGAAGTAAAAATAAGTTCAGTTCAGCAAAAATAAGTAAAAATAAGTTCAGTTCAGCAAAAATAAGTAAAAATAAGTTCAGTTCAGCAAAAATAAGTAAAAATAAGTTCAGTTCAGCAAAAATAAGTTCAGTTCAGCAAAAATAAGTTCAGTTCAGCAAATATAAGTTCAGTTCAGCAAAAATAAGTTTAGTATACTATAATGTTGTAATTATTATATTTGTTTTCAATATTACTATTAATATTGTTATTATTATTAATATTATAATAACGATGAATTTGTAATTATTTTTTATTTTTTTATTTTTTTTTTATTTTTTAATTTTTTTTATATTTTTTTATTTTTATTTTAATATTTTATTTATTATTATTATTATTATTATTATTATTATTATTATTATTATTATTATAATTATTTATTATTTACTATTTACTATTTACTATTTACTATTTATTATTTATTATTTATTATTTATAATTTATTATTTATTATTTATTATTATTATAATTATTATTATTATTATTATTTATTATTTATTATTTATTATTTATTATTTATTATTTATTATTTATTAGTATTATTATTTATTATTATTATATATTATTAATATTATATATTACTAATTATTATTATTATTATTATTATTTTTTTTTTTTTTTTTTTTTTTTTTCACCATATACCCCGGACAAATTGGAAAATTCACCATATACCCTCAATGTTTCAGATATGCACCATATACCCCTGAGTTTTCGAAAACGTTCACCATATGCCCTTTTTCTAACTACCGTTTACTCACCGTTAGCTTTATTTACTATTTTGCCATCATTAACCCTAAACCCTAATCTAACTCTAACCTTAATCCTAATCTAACCCTAATCTAATCCCTAACCCAGCCCCCCCCCCCTCCCCTCCACCTCGGACCCCCCCCTCCTCCCACCCCATCCCCACCCCTAACCCTCCCCACTCCCACATCCCCGCCCGGCCCCCCCCACCCACTCCCCTTCCCCTTCCCTTCCCCAGTCGCTGCTCCCCCTCAGCTCGCCTTCCCCGTCAGCTGCCCCCTCCCCTTCCCCAGAGGCTCCTCCTTCCCTTTCCCCATCGTTGCTCCCTTCCCCTCCCCTCCCCCGTCACAAAGCAATTTCGACAGGGATTTCACGGCCTAATTTCACTACCGTGGCGGGGGAAAACGACAGGGAGGAGTGAGAAGATATTGCGAGTCCGAGATCTAACGGAGGGCGGGGAAACGACGAGGAGGAGTGAGAAGAAATCGCGGGGAGGGAAATCCATGGGGGACGGCGACGAGGAAGGGGAGGGGGGAGGGAAATCGACGGGGAGCGGCGACGAGGACGGGGAGGGGGAGGGGGTGGAGAGCAACGACGGGGAAGGAGAGGGGGGTGGGGGTGGGGAGCGGCGATGGGGAAGGAGAGGGCGTGGGGGGTGGGGGGCTCTTTGCCGGTTTGAGGGGAGGGGAGGGGGTGGGGGAGCGACGACGGGGAAGGAGAGGGGGTGGGGGGTGGGGAGCGGCGATGGGGAACGAGAGGTGGTGGGGGTGGGGGGGGGCTGGGGCCGGGGTTGAGGGGAGGAGGAGGGTTAGGGGTGGGGGTGGGGTGGAGGGGAGGGGGTGGGGGCTGGGGTGGCGAGGAGAGGGTGAGGGCTGGGTTAGGGGGTAGATTAGGGTTAGAGTAGGATTAA